>CM070778.1:132373482-132808912 GCA_036346955.1 Dipus sagitta | reverse complement strand
CGGTAAGTATAAACAGGCTATGGGAAAAACCGTTATACTTTGCTGTGGCCTCCCTTTTTACTGTGAAATTAGGCTACGTCCTGAATTCCAGTTCAGCCGCTAGCGGAGCTCAGGAATAGCTGGAAAACAGCAAGGGAAAGAAGACCAGGCACGGGCACTGTGGGAACCGGGAGATGGCCTGGCGGTTAGAGCGTTTTGCTGGGAAGCCAAAGGAACCCGGTTCGAATCCCCGGGACGCATGCGAGCCCGATGCACAAGGGGGCGCTCATGTGCGGTAGGGCACCCGGTGTGCCAGTTCCCTCTATCTCTCCCTTTCTCCTCCCTATCTCTGTCTGTTTCTCTCTCACATTTAAAGAAGTAAAATACTTTCTTTTCCTTGTGGGGGCGGGGGCACGTCAATGTGCTCAACACAGGTTACTGAAGAGTGACGGCCTCCTTGCCCAGCACCTGTCATGTGTACCTGGGAATTGTATTCTGATTCAAATCCTATTCCAAACACGTCCAGAAGGAATTGAAGAACGTATGTGAGTGGCGTTCCACCCAGAAGCAAGACTCCTGCCACCTGTGTCATTGGGTGGAAGCAAAGCACCGCTCCTTAGAAGTCCTGGAGTTGTCAGCCTCTCTCTCAAGAAAGCTGGACCAGCATCCCTGCACGGTTTAGAAAAGGGGACACCTCATCATCGCCAGGGACAGGGGAAAGTGGGCAGTCCACGCGAGTGGACTCAGGCGTTCTCGACGATTGTCAAATGTCCGAATGTTTGATGTGTGAGGCAGCCTCACCTGGTCTGTCAGATGGCCCGGCACTCGTGGAGGCCCTCCTCCTTCAGCCAATTAAAGGATACTTTCTGGAGCTCTCTTATTCCCAGAGAAACACACCCTCTGGGCCCTGCTCCCTCACATTTCAGACATCCCCATTCCAGTAGTCTCAACACTTGTACGTGAGGGGGTGGACCCGAAAAAATTGCTCAATGTGAGCAACAGCGACTCGGGCAGGCATATGGCCGTGCCTCAGCCTCCTTTGTGGGTGGGATAAAACTGACCCATTTTCTGAAGACAGCCGATTCCCTGACCTAGGCTGAGAGCCTTGCTACGTCAGAGAATCGGGAGCTTTTCGGACCGACAGAACGCCACGACCATACAGGGAATCTCTGTGCGCTAGGGAAAGGAGGCCCCTGACACACACGTGACTTAAATGGTCACATGCGCATGCGACATGCAGACCTTGCAGGTGAAGTGAGACACTACCTATGAGTCCTGAGCCCCTTTCTAGCTGGAGGACTGACGTCTGCTTGAGGCAGCAGACACACAGAAGTGTCCCAAGTTCGAGAGGGCAAACAGAATATGAGTAAAACCCAATGCAAGTATGAACATTCTTCATGCCTTATAGGCCCAGGGCAAAATTGCTGAAGCCAGGCCAGGAAGACTTAGGAGTGTCGGGTTCCCAACGTGTACTCTGAGGGTTTGTTCACGCATTCGCAGGCTCTCGAGAGCCATCGTGACCTGACAGTGGGTGCAGGGGGAATGAAGGACCAAAAGGGTAAGTATTGGAAAATCACGGACGTGCCCCTGGTTCACTGAGCAACGATCACACACATCAAGGAAAATACGGTAAGTACGTAACACAGGCTCCACTGGGAACACAGTTATACTCTGCTGTGGCCTCACTTGCTCCTCACAATGATGACAAGTTCAGGCTACGTCCTGAATTCCAGTTCAGCCGCTACTGGAGCTCAGGAATAGCTGGAAAATAGCAAGGGAAAGAAGACCAGGCACGGGCACTGTGGGAACCGGGAGATGGCCTGGCGGTTAGAGCTTTTTGCTGGGAAGCCAAAGGAACCCGGTTCGAATCCCCGGGACGCATGCGAGCCCGATGCACAAGGGGGTGCTCATGTGCGGTAGGGCACCTGGAGTGCCAGTTCCCTCTATCTCTCCCTTTCTCCTCCCTATTTCTGTCTGTTTCTCTCTCACATTTAAAGAAGTAAAATACTTTCTTTTCCTTGTGGGGCGGGGGCACGTCAATGTGCTCAACACAGGGTACTGAAGAGTGACGGCCTCCTTGCCCAGCACCTGTCATGTGTACCTGGGAATTTTATTCTGATCCAAATCCTATTCCAAACACGTCCAGAAGGAATTGAAGAAACCTATGTGAGTGGCGTTCCATCCAGAAGCAAGACTCCTGCCGCCTGTGTCATTGGGTGGAAGCAAAGCACCGCTCCTTAGAAGTCCTGGAGTTGTCAGCCTCTCTCTCAAGAAAGCTGGACCAGCATCCCTGCACGGTTTAGAAAAGGGGACACCTCATCATCGCCAGGGACAGGGGAAAGTGGGCAGTCCACGCGAGTGGACTCAGGCATTCTCGACGATTGTCAAATGTCCGAATGTTTGATGTGTGAGGCAGCCTACCTGGTCTGTCAGCTGGCCCGGCACTCGTGGAGGCCCTCCTCCTTCAGCCAATTAAAGGATACTTTCTGGAGCTCTCTTATTCCCAGAGAAACACACCCTCCGGGCCCTGCTCCCTCACATTTCAGACATCCCCATTCCAGTAGGCTCAACACTTGTACGTGAGGGGGTGCACCCGAAAAAATTGCTCAATGTGAGCAACAGCGACTCGGGCGGGCATATGGCCGTGCCTCAGCCGCCTTTGTGGATGGGATAAAACTGACCCATTTTCTGAAGACAGCCGATTCCCTGACCTAGGCTGAGAGCCTTACTCTCAGCCTAGGTCAGGCAATCGGGAGCTTTTCGGACCGACAGAACGCCAAGACCATGCAGGGAATCTCTGTGCGCTAGGGAAAGGAGGCCCCTACACACACGTGACTTAAGTGGTCACATGGGCATGCGACATGCAGAGCTTACAGGTGAAGTGAGACACTACCTATGAGTCCTGAGCCCCTTTCTAGCCGGAGGACTGACGTCTGTTTGAGGCAGCAGACACACAGAAGTGTCCCAAGTTCGAGAGGGCAAACAGAATATGAGTAAAACCCGTATGCAAGTATGCACATTCTTCATGCCTTATAGGCCCTACTGGAGCCTACTGGAATGGGGATGTCTGAAATGTGAGGGAGCAGGGCCCAGAAGGTGTGTTTCTCTGGGAATTAGAGAGCTCCAGAAAGTATCCTTTGATTGGCTGAAGGAGGAGGGCCTCCATGAGTGCTGGGCCAGCTCACAGACCAGGAGAGGCTGCCTCACACATCAAACATTCGGACATTTGGAAATCATTGAGAACACCTGAGTCCACTTGCATGGACTGCCCACTTACCCCTGTCCCTGGTGATGATGAGGTGTCCCCTTTTCTGAAACGTGCAGGGATGCTAGTCCAGGTTCTTTGAGAGAGAAGCTGACAACTCCAGGACTCTAAGGAGTGGTGCTTTGCTTCCACCCAATGACAGAGGCAGCAGGACTCTTGCTTCTGGGTACAACGCCACTCACATAGGTTCTTTAATTCCTTCTGGACGGGTTTTGAATAGGAACTGAATCAATATAAAATTCCTTGGTACACATGACAGGTGCTGGCCAAGGAGGCCCTCACTCTTCAGAAACCTGATTTGAGCACATTAACGTCCCCCCGCCCCCACCAGGAAAAGAAAGTATTTTACTTCTTTAAATGTGAGAGAGAAACAAACAGATTTAGGGAAGAGAAAGAGAGAGGTAGAGGGAACTTCCACACAGGTGCCCTACCGCACATGAGCGCCCCCTTGTGCATCGGGCTCGAATGCGTCCCCGGGATTTGACCCGGGTTCCTTTGGCTTCACAGCAAATAGCTCTAACGCCCAGGCCATCTCCGGTTCCCACAGTGCCCGTGCCTGGTCTTCTTTCCCTTGCTTCTTCCTGCTAATCCTGAGCTCTAGTAGCGCCTGAACTGGAATTCAGGACGTAGCCTGAATTTGTCATGATTGTGAGGAGCAAGTGAGGCCACAACAAAGTGTAAATGTGTTCCCAGTGGACCGTGTGTTATGTACTTACCGTATATTCCTGGATGTGTGTGAACATTACTCAGTGAACCAGGGGCACGTCCGTGATTTGCTAGTACTTACCCTCCTGGTCCTTCATTCCACCTGCACCCACTGTCGGGTCTGATGGCTCTCAAGAGCCTGCACATGCATACACAAACCCTCAGAGTACAGGTTTCGAACCCGACACTCCTAAGTCGTCCTGGCCTGGCTTCAGCAACTTTGCCCTGGGCCTATAACGCATACAGAATGTCCATACTTGCATATGGGTTTTACTCATATTTTGCTTGCCTTCTCGAAGTTGGGACACTTCTGTGTGTGTTTACTGCCTCAAAGAGACATCAGTCCTCCACCTAGAAAGGGGCTCAGGACTCACAGGTAGTGCTTCACTTCCCCTGTAACTCTGAATGTCCCATGCGCATGTGACCACTTACGTCACGTGTGTGTCAGGGGCCTCCTTTCTCTAGCACACAGAGATTCCCTGCATGGTCGTGGCATTCTCTCGGTCCAAAAAGCTCCCGATTCCCTCACCTAGGCCATAGGCCTGCCCGAGTCGTTCTTGTTCAAATTGAGAAATTTCTTCGGGTTCACCCCCTCATGTACAAGTGTTGAGCACACTGGAATGGGGATGTCTGAAATGTGAGGGAGCAGGGCCCAGAGGGTGTGTTTCTCTGGGAATAAGAGCGCTCCAGAAAGTATCCTTTAATTGGCTGAAGGAGGAGGGCCTCCATGAGTGCCGGGCCAGCTGACAGACCAGAAGAGGCTGCCTCACACATCAAACATTCAGACATTTGAAAATCGTCGAGAATGCCTGAGTCCACTTGCGTGGACTGCCCACTTACCCCTGTCCCTGTTGATGATGAGGTGTCACCTTTTCTGAAACGTGCAGGGATGCTGGTCCAGGTTTCTTGAGAGAGAAGCTGACAACTCCAGGACTTCTAAGGAGCAGTGGTTTGCTTCCATCCAATGACACAGGCGGCAGGACTCTTGCTTCTGGGTGGAACGTCACTCACATAGGTTCTCTAATTCCTTCTGGACAGGTTTTGAATAGGAATTGAATCAAAATAAAATTCCTCAGTACACATGACAGGTGCTGGCCAAGGAGGCCCTCACTCTTCAGAAACCTGTGTTGAGCACATTAACGTCCCCACGCCCCCACAAGGAAAAGAAAGTATTTTCCTATTTAAATGCGAGAGAGAAACAGACAGAGATAGGGAAGAGAAAGGGAGAGATAGAGGGAACTGGCACACCGGGTGCCGTACCACACATGAGCGCCCCCTTTTGCATCAGGCTCGCATGCCTCCTGGGGATTCGAAACGGGTCTCTTTGGCTTCACAGCAAAAAGCTCTAACCCGCCGGTCATCTCCCGGTTCCCACAGTGCCCGTGCCTGATCTTCTGTCCCTTCCTTTTTCCAGCTAATCCTGAGCTCTCGTAGCGGCTGAACTGAAATTCAGGACGTAGCCTGAATTTGTCATGACTGTGAGGAGCAAGTGAGGCCACAACAAAGTCTAAGTTTGTTCCCAGTGGACCTTGTGTTACGTACTTACTGGATTTTACTGGATGTGTGTGGACGTTACTCAGTGAACCAGGGGGACATCTGTGATTTACCAATACTTACCCTTCTGTTCCTCCATTCCACCTGCACCCACTCTCGTTCACGATGGCTCTCGAGAGCCTGCACATGCTTACACAAACCCTCAGAGTACACGTTTCGAACCCGACACTCCTAAGTCTTCCTGGCCTTGCTTCAACAACTTTGCCCTGGGCCTATAAGGCATGCAGAATGTCCATACTTGCATATGGGTTTTACTCATATTTTGCTTTCCCTCTCGAACTTGGGACACTTCTGTGTGTCTGCTGCCTCAAACAGATGTCAGTCCTCCAACTAGAAAGGGGCTCAGGACTCACAGGTAGTGTCTCACTTCCCCTGTAAGCTCTGAATGTCCCATGTGCATGTGACCACTTAGGTCACGTGTGTGTCAGATGCCTCCTTTCCCTAGCACACTGAGATGCCCTGCATGGTCGTGGCATTCTCTCGGTCCAAAAAGCTCCCGATTCCCTCACCTAGGGTGAGAGCAAAGCTGTCACCCTAGGTGAGGGAATTGGCTGTCTTCAGAAAATGGGTCAGTTTTATCCCATCCACAAAAGCTGCCGAGCCATGGCCATAGGCCTCCCCGATCGTTCTTGTTCAAATTGAGCAATTTCTTCGGATTCACCCCCTCACTTACAAGTGTTGAGCACACTGGAATGGGGATGTCTGAAATGTGAGCGAGCAGGGCCCAGAGGGTGTGTTTCTCTGGGAATAAGAGAGCTCCAGAAAGTATCCTTTAATTGGCTGAAGGAGGAGGGCCTCCACGAGTGCCGGGCCAGCTCACAGACCAGGAGCAGTTGCCTCACAAATCAAACATTCAGACATTTGAAAATCGTCGAGAACGCCTGAGTCCAGTTGCGTGGACTTCCCACTTTCCCCTGTCCCTGGTGATGATGAGGTGTCCCCTTTTCTGAAACGTGCAGGGATGCTGGTCCAGGTTTCTTGAGAGAGAAGCTGACAACTCCAGGACTTCTAAGGAGCGGTGCGTTGCTTCCACCCATTGACAGAGGCGGCAGGACTCTTGCTCCTCGGTGGAACGCCACTCACATAGGTTCTTTAATTCCTTCTGGACTGGTTTTGAATAGGAATTGAACCAGAATAAAATTCCTAGGTACACATGACAGGTGCTGGCCAAGGAGGCCCTCACTCTTCAGAAACCTGTGTTGAGCACCTTATCATCCCCCCGCCCCTACAAGGAGAAGAAAGTATTTTACTTATTTACATGTGAGAGAGAAACTGACAGAGATAGGCAAGAGAAAGGGAGAGATCGAGGGAACTATCACACCAGGTGCCCTACCGCACATGAGCGCCCCCTTGTGCATCGAGTTCGCATGCGTCCCGGGGATTCGAACCGGGTTCCTTTGGCTTCACAGCAAAAAGCTCTAATGCCCAGGCCATCTCCCAGTTCCCACAGTTCCCATGCCTGGTCTTCTTTCCCTTGCTTTTTCCAGCTATTCCTGTGCTCTAGTAGCGACTGAACTGCAATTCTGGACGTAGCCTGAATTTGTCATGATTGTGAGGAGCAAGTGAGGCCACAACAAAGTCTAAGTGTGTCCCTAGTGGACCGTGTGTTATGTACTTACCATATTTTCCTGGATGTGTGTGAACGTTACTCAGCGAACCAGGGGCACGTCTGTGATTTTCCAATACTTACCCTTCTGGTCCTTCATTCCACCTGCACCCACTGTCAGGTCACGATGGCTCTTGAGAGCCTGCACATGCGTACACAAATCCTCTGAGTACACGTTTCGAACCCGACACTCTGAAGTCTTCCTGGCCTGGCTTCAGCTACTTTGCCCTTGGCCTGTAAGGCATGTGGAATGTCCATACTTGCATATGGGTTTTACTCATATTTTGCTTGCCCTCTCGAACTTGGGACACTTCTGTGTGTCTGATGCCTCAAACAGATGTCAGTCCTCCACCTAGAAAGGGGCTCAGGACTCACAGTTAGTGTCTCACTTCCCCTGTAAGCTCGCAATGTCCCATGCGCATGTGACCACTTACGTCACGTGTGTGTCAGGGCCTCCTTTCCCTAGCACACAGAGATTCCCTGCATGGTCGTGGCATTCTCTCGGTTCAAAAAGCTCCCGATTCCCTAACCTAGGGTGAGAGCTTCGCTCTCAGCCTAGGTTAGGGAATCGGCTGTCTTCAGAAAATTGGTCAGTTTTATCCCATCCACAAAGGTGGCCGAGCCACGGCCATATGCCTGCCCGAGTCGTTCTTGTTCAAATTGAGCAATATCTTCGGGTTCACCCCCTCACTTACAAGTGTTGAGCACACTGGAATGGGGATGTCTGAAATGTGAGGGAGCAGGCCCCAGAGGGTGTGTTTCTCTGGGAATAAGAGAGCTCCAGAAAGTATCCTTTAGTTGGCCGAAGGAGGAGTGTCTCCACAATTGCCGGGCCTGCTGACAAACCAGGACAGGCTGCCTCACACCTCAAACATTCGGACATTTGAAAATCGTCGAGAATGCCTGAGTCCACTGGTGTGGACTGCCCACTTTCCCCTGTTCCTGGTGATGATGAGGTGTCCCCTTTTCTGAAACGTGCAGGGATGCTGGTCCAGGTTTCTTGACAGAGAGGCTGACAACTTCAGGACTTCTAACGAGCGGTGCTTTGCTTCCACCCAATGACAGAGGCGGTAGGACTCTTGCTTCTGGGTGGAATGCCACTCACATATGTTCTTTAATTCCTTCTTGACATGTTTTGAATAGGTATTGATTTGCTTACCTTTTGTCAGAATAAAATTCCTAGGTACACATGACAGGTGCTGGCCAAGGAGGCCCTCACTCTTCAGAAACCTGTGTTGAGCACATTAGCGTCTCCCACACAAAGGAAAAAAATTATTTTACTCATTTAAATGTGAGAGTGAAAGAGAGACATAGGGATTAGCACGCCTTCTGATTCAGGGAATGGGCACACCAGGTGCCGTAGTCCACACAAGCACCCCCTTGTGAATTGGGCTCGCATGCATCCTGTGTATTCGAACCAGGGTTCTTTCGCTTCAATGTAAAAGGCCCTAACCCCTGGGCAATTTCCCGGTTCCCACATCTCCTGTTCCTCTCTTCTTTCCCTTTCTTTTTCCAGCTAGTCTTGAGTTCTAGTACCCAGTTACCTGGGATTCAGTATGTAGCCACATGGTGGCTGCAATGTCATGCTCATCCTCTTATCTCTGCTGCCACTAAAGGTGACTGCCATGACTTCAAGTTCCCTGTGTTGTTGATCCTCAAGTGTTCTGATCATTGAAAATCAGAGATCAGATGAAAACACTGAAGGTGGGTCAAAGGTCACAAACAGACGTAAATGTTTGTCCTTCAACAGGGATACCCTAGAATGAAATATGTATATGACTTCCACTTGACCTAGAGACATGGCTATCATTTTCTGGCAAGTAAACATATCATTCCAGTGCAGTATACAAGAACCTGTTTGGAAAAGTGGAGACGCTGGGTGCAGTGTCGCCTACACTGTCACCATAAAGCATAATCATGCCTGCTTTCATCTTCCATGTCACATGGGAATTTCTCATGTTTGTGAGGAGCAAGTGAGGCCACAACAAAGTCTAACTGTGTTCCCAGCGGACCGTGTGTTACGTACATCCTTAGATGAACTTTTTTTTTTTTTTGAGGCAAGCCCAATAGAGTGGCCCTTTTTTTGTGGCGGGTGGGGGGAGGTTCGAGGTAAGGTTTCACTTTCGCTTCGGCTAACCTGGAATTCACAATGTAGTCTCATGGTGGCCTTGAAGTCATGGTGATCCTCCTACCTCTGCCTCGCAAGTAGTGATATTAAAGTTGTGCGCCACCACACCCAGCCAGGCTGGCCTTTTTTGTTATGCAAGAGCTTGTGCACAAGAAAGAGAGTGAGAGAGACAGAGAGGGAATTGGTGATTTAGGGTCTCCAGCCAATGTAGTCGAACTCCAGACACATGCGCCCCCTTGTGCACATGTGCCACCTTGCATGCTTGTGTCACTGTGCGTCTGGCTTATGTGGGATCTGGAGAGTCAAACATGGGTCCTTAGGCTTCGCAGGCAAGCGCCTTAATGGCTAAGCCAGCATTAAATGAATTTCAGGCAGCATGCACACACAGGTGAGGAGAGTGAGTACATCAGCTGCTAAGTGCAGCAGACAGCATTGGGAAAGCTCAGAGTGGCCTCAGGAAAGGGGTTACTCCTGTGGTTACACTGCAGCCCTCCCTGCACCCAGATGTTTCTCAAATTCAGACTGCCTTGGACGCACGCAATTCTTGTCTCCACGAGGACAGCAAGCAACTCTGCGGGAAGGCAAGCTATCACCATAGCAGCCACCGCTGCCTGCAGAGGGTGCCCTCGCTCTCCCTCGGAGGCCAAGGAAACCCAGCGTGCAGAAGGCAGCAGCAGCTTAGTCTTTTGCACGCTGCTGGAGGCCTTCACAGAGAAGCGGCAGCGGTGGGCGGTCTGCTGTGAGGATTAAGGCCACACAGATGTGATCCACAAGTTCCCATCAATTTCTGAGCCATAGGTTATGGTGGAAGGACTTGAGTACCAGGATGCGGAGAGGCCACAGAGGAAGAATGTCTCTATGGATGGGGGGGTCTCTTAACAGGTTGCCGAGCTGGGATGGTGGGCTCGTGGGATGCTGATAAAAGGAAAGGAGGGGAGAGAAAGAAGGACGATGTGTGCGGAGACGAGCAGAGAACTAGGCATTTGAGGATCTGCACGAAGTCTCACCAAGAGGGATCCTGATTGTCGCTAGAGAGCCTGGATGGTGCAAAGAAGGGCAAGAGAAATGCTGACGGCTTGTCCAGGTCAGTGAGGGAACTCACTTTCTTCAGCAAAGTGCGTGATGACCTTGTTTCCCAACCTCCCCAACAACAGAGAAACTCAACCAATGAAATGTCTGAAAAGCTAGTAATGCCTCCCAGAACATGTGCGGTCTAGAGACGTCCAGAATTACAGCATGTCCCCGTGCAGCCTTTGAAGTCACCTTTGAAGGCCTCTCGTGCCCTAGGTCTTACCGGGAGCATGGGGTTCTGCAGAAAGCCCTTTAAGACATGTGAATGAAGCTGGCTTCACTTCTTTACTAGCAAGGAACTAAATATTCGAGACCAGGTACCATGATACACAATTATTACTAGTGCTTAAAACATCAAAGGCTTCATGACTGATAATAATAATAATAATCTATCACAAACTACTATCCATGTCAGGAAAGAGTGAGTGAGAGAGCTCAGTCCATAGATGTCACATGATTGCCAGTCTTGAGTAGAGACACTGACCTGGTAAATGATATGTCACCCTGAAGCATGCCAACTGCCACTCACGTAGATGGGCGTCACACCTTACCCTCGGTGCTGCCAAGGGCTGCTCTCTGCAGTCACTGAGCATCACATGATCAGGCCATTATTTCTCTGTGTATGAAAACAAAGCAAGCTGACCTGCCAGTTGGTCTTTATGAACAGATGTTTACCTTGAGAGCTCCAAGGACAACATCCAAACACACCCAGGCTCTCTGGTCCCATCATAGCCCAAGCCTGGACACCTTCAAGGTCCTGTGAGTTTGTATTCATCAAGTTCTCATTCCTGGGACAAAATATCTGACAAAAAGTCAGTTTAAGGGAATAAGGGCTGACTTCAGCTTATAGCTCCAGGTCACAGTCCACCATGACGGAGGAGGGTGGTGGCGGGAGCTTGGGGCAGCTGCTCACATTCAGCACGGTGAGGAGGCAGAGAGAGATGAACGCTGCTGCCCACACAGCCCTCTCCTTTCTGAAAAGTCCTGTGTTGCGGGAGTTTTCAGGTTCTTCTTCTCAGCCCAGTAAAGAATCAGAGAGCAGGAAGTGTAGTAAAGCAGGTTCTATTCAGGCAAGAAAAAAAATCAAGGGCTGGAGAGATGGCTTAGAGGTTAAGGCACTTGTCTGTGAAGCCAAAGGACCCAGGTTCGATTCCCCAGGACCCACATAAGCCAGATGCACAAGATGGCACATCATGTGTCTGGAGTTTGTTTGCAGTGGTTAGAGGCCCTGATGCATCCATTCTCTCTCTCTCTGTCTTTCTCTGTGCCTCTCTCTCAAATAAATAAAAAGTATTTAATTTTTTTAATCAAAGTAAACAAAGCTCCCTTTGGGATGGTTGGGGCCCCGGATAAGGATGGCCAGCCACTGATCTCTGACCACAGGCTTTGATCTAGGATCATAGCCCCTTCCCAAGCCTATGTCATGTTTGTCTCTATAGGGTCTTGCCTGTCCATGCACTCTTTGTTAATAGTAGATTGGGGCATGACACTTATGTGTACGAGCATGGAAGTGGGCTTCTATATGGTTCCCCCCCATACACACACACATCAGGCCACAAGCACAGGAACTTGCTCAACTAGAGGCCTTGGCTGTGGGCTATGAGGGAGAGGCAGCACCTTTTCTCTGGGGGCTTTTCTCCCCACCCTTCCTGGTGCCCTGGCACCAGGACAGGGGAATGTCACTGTCATCTCTCCATGGGACAAATTCTCCTTAACTGCCTTATCCTCCCTCTACCTACCTAACACAGAGTGGTGCTGCCCACAGTTAAGGTGAGGTTTCTTGCCTCAATTAATCAAGATAGTCCCTCAGGGCTGGAGAGATGGTTTAACCTTTAAGATGCTTGCCTGAGAAGCCTAAGGACCCAGGTTTGATGCTCCATGTCCCATGTAAGCCAGATGCACATGATGGTGCATGCATCTGGAGTTCATTTGCAGTGGCTAGAAGCCCTGGCGTGTCCATTCTCTCCATTTTTGTTTTTCTCTCTCTGTCTGTCCTTCTCTCTGTCTCTAATAAATAAATGAAAATAAATAAATCAGAAAAAAAAAACATATCTTCATGCAATTTAACAAAACAAAAGATAGTCCCTCAGGACATACACAGAGACTAGATAATTTACCTAATCCCTCCTTGTCAAGTTCATAGTCAGTGCAAACTACCACACAGTTAGACCCTGGAGGAGGTGGCAATGTCTTCACCCGCCCTTAAAATTTCCCCTTGCCACTGGATCCAGCAGAGTGCCCTCCACACAACGGCTGCTTGGTCATTGACTGAATTTTCTCCTGTTTGCCGCAGAGACTATGGAACCCATAGTCTCTGAGACAGCCCAGCCACCTCATCTTTAAATCTTGACCCAAATTAGCAGAGCTTTGGCTCCACAGGTGTGCCTAATGGCCTAACTCATGGACCATCCATCAATCAGTGACCCTTTGGCCACCTGCAGCATGCTGGCTGCATCGAGGGACGCTGGTGAAGTAAAAATGAGTATGACAAAGACCCCACTCTGGAGGTGTCCCCAACATAGTGACAGGTAAACAAATCACCATGGGACACAGAGACAAGTGTTAGAAACACAACAGATGCAGGGCAAGCTTAAAGAAAGCAAGAGCAAGGCTGGAGACATGGCTCAATGGTTAAGACACTTGCCTTCAGAACCTAATGACCTGAGTTCAAATCCCCAGTACCCATGTAAAGGCAGATGCACAAAGTGGCACATATATCTGGAGTTCATTTGCAGTGGCTAGAGGCCCTGATGTGCCTACTGTGTCTCTCTGCTTGCAAATTAGTAAATAAAAAATATTTTTAAGGCTGGGGAAATAGCTTAGTGGTTAAGGCATTTGCCTGTGAAGCTTAAGGACCCCAGTTCCATTCCCCAGGACCCAAATAAGCCAGATGCACAAGGGGGTGCATGCTTCTGGTGTTCGTTTGCAGTGGCTAGAGGCCCTGGCGCACCCATTCTGTCTTTCTCTCTGCCTCTCCCTCTCTCTCTCTCTCAAATAAATAAATGAATACGAATATTTTTTAAATTTTTAAAATAAGAATGCAGGAGTCCGAGAGGCTGTTGGGGAGTGGGGGTAGAGTTGGCTTCTGACAGACCAATCAGAGTTGGTCACCCATGTGGAGGGAAGCAGAGTCCTGGATGCCATGGCACTTTGAAGGGCAACCGGAGATTCCCTTCAAATTTGGGGGCCTGCCTTGGCAATCACCTGAGGAGAATCAGGACATCTCTGCTCTGGATGGTGTATATGGTACTAGTATACTTGTTAAATTCCTTTAAAGATAGTAAACCTTAAAACCTGAAGGTGGGACCATGAAGCCCCTTAGAATCAGTTTTAAACAGACACACAAGCTCTACCCCTGTCCCAAAGCCTCCCTTGCACTCCACTGAAGACATCTTCCTATAGAATATAAAGTGCTTCAAGAGCTGGGGAGGTGGCTCAGTAGTTAAAGGTGCCTGCTTGCAAAGCCTGGGTTTGGTTCCCCAGTTCCCACATAAAGCCAGGTCTGGAGTTCATTTGCATTGGCAAGAGGCCCTGGTGCATCCATTCTCTCTCTCCCTCCTTCCCTACCCACCCCCTCCTTTCTCTCCCTAATCACACACACAAAAAAATTTTAAATATAAAGTGCTTCAAGCTCAGCCAAAGTCCAGCTTCCTTCAGCAAAAGGCCCAAGGAGTCCTGAACCACCTTCTCCCTGTCTCTGCAAACCTTCTTGTCTTCTCTTCAGAAGCACCCAAGTGTTTTCCACCAAGAAAGGTGTCGCGCAGGGTGAAATGTCACAGCACCTACCCACCCATGCCCAACACAGGCTCCTGTGCAGGTGACCTCGTCTTGTTTCCTGCCGCTCACGCGCGTGCATGTGGGGGGGGGGGCAGCCACAGGCCAGCGGTGTTTCCTCTGAACCAGTCAGCTGTGCCTGCTTCACACAGAAGGTATCCACTTGCAGGGCACACCAAGCCATATGGGACCCAGGAGCCCCACACCCACAGGGAGTTTCCCATTCCGTCTTTAGACTGCAGAAGTCAGCTTAAAATTGCACATCTCTATACAAAGTCACCAGCTAACTCTAAGCCCCACATACTTAATCCCTGTCAGTCCCCCTATGCCAAACCCACGGTGGGATGATGGGAGTTCAGACCAGAGCACACGTGTGTGTGTGTGTGTGTGTGTGTGTGTGTGTGTGTGTGTGTTCCTCCTGGAGGTGGGCTCTGCTCTCCCAATCCCACCCACCCCAAGCATTTCCTCCGCCCTCCCTGTCAGCCTCCAGCATGCTCCCACAGCTCTCCCACACCACAGGCTGGCAATACACCAAACCCTTTCCCATATCCGGGGAGATGGGGGGCCACATTTTTCACTGCAAGAAGCTGCCCGCGCTCCCCACTGTCCGCTGGAAATTCGTCAGCCTGGAGAGACCACGGGCGAAGTTGTTTCCACTCACCAGACCTCTGCAACGTCACTTGTTTCCTATTTCGGTGACTTTTAAAATTTCCCCCGGTGACAGCGTGGAGGCTTTTGTTGTGAAACCTGGTTAACAGGAGGTGCTAGGTTTGGGGTTTTCTCTTTTCTTTCTTTCTTTCTTTTCTTTTTTTTTTTTTTTTTTTTCCTCATGACATCACTTAGATTAAGAGAGAGAGAGAAGCTGGGCATGGTGGCGCATGCCTTTAATCCCAGCGCTGGGAGGCAGAGGTAGGAGGATCGCTGTGAGTTCGAGGCCACCCAGAGACTATGTAGTGAATTCCACATCAGCCTGAACTAGAGTGAGACCCTACCTCGAAAAACCAAAAAAAGAGAGAGAAGTGAATGAATAGTTCTGTTAGCATCTCAAAGCAATGAAAAGAAAGAGGTGGGGTGGACTAGGGGAAGGATGAGGAAGATAGGAGAAGAAAGAAAAGAGCTCCAAGGCCAGTGTCCAGCGAGCACTGGGCAGGGTGAAGGTTTACAGGAACAAAGTCCTTTCCACTGCACTGTTCTCCTTTCATTTTTTGTTCTATTTCACTTTCCTGGATGTAGTTTATCTATATGTACTTATTTTTTTCAAGCTAAAATAAATAATCTGGCAGATGTACCTGTCACTCTCAATCTAGTTCATATCCAGGGGTGTCCAACCTTTTGACATGATATTGTCATCTACAAATGTGTTGTATCACATTCATAGCTACCCTGGGACAGGTCTGGTTTATAACATCTTATAGTCAACCTTTTGTTTGTTTGTTTTGTCTTGTTTTGTTTTTCGAGGTAGGGTCTCACTCTAGCTCAGGCTGACCTGGAATTCACTACGTAGTCTCAGGGCGGCCTCGATCCAACTCATGGCGATCCAACTACCTCTGCCTCCCGAGTGCTGGGATTGAAGGTGTGCACCTTTTATCCACATCACCAGTAGAGTGTTTTCATATGCTGGAAACCTACAGGAGGCTTGGGTCAGAGCACTACCTCCACACCCCCACACCACCATTGTGTTTAAATAAAAATTTACAGTGACTTGACATTAGATGAAATTTTGACTTGCTGTCCTTGTCAACAATTACCAGTAAACTGGATCTTGTTCCTACTTGCAATTTTGGACTCCAGGCAACTTGTAGCAGTTTCTATAGTCTTCACCACTTCTTGTCAATCGGCTCATCATTCACTGCCAGCCAGGCCCCTTAGACTTCCCTGGGTTAGGCAGTGAGGCAGGCTCTGACAGGTGCCACCAGATAGAAGAAATTTCCTTCCCTTGGGAGGAGCTATTTATCCTTCAAATATATGAAAACAGCCAGGCATTCCCCAAGATGAATTCAAAGGAAAGCAGAAGACGTTCAAATTCAAAGCAGGGTGTCTTGGTCTTTGTGCACCGTGACCCAAGCCCACGTCTGTTAACTACTAGGTAAGGCAGGTACCTTCCTATATTAATGCACCTTCAGCTGAAACATTGTGATGTAACACAAGCCTGCCTGTTCATCACTTTAATCTTATAAGCATGTTCTCCATGACCTTGAGCTAAGCAGGCCCAAAAGGGTGTCTACTCTCCTTACTTCCTATATCATCCCCTTAAACTGAGCATGCTCAAGATGTACGCTCTTTTAACTGAGCATGCTGAAGAATGGGCCAACTCCAACATGAATCAGGATAGCCTCCCTGAACATCCACCCCACCCCATGCTTCCTTCCCTGGCAAAGTGCACGGCTACTGGAATTGCCACATGGCTGTCCACTGCGGGTGATAAATCTTTCACCATTCTTTGGGTCTTGGCTGTGCTTATTTGAGCTGTGCAGTCACCACGAGACAAACCCATGGCCCTCAGCTACACTTTCTCTCTCCTGCTTCCACCCTCTGGGTCTCAGCAGCCTTCAGCAAGTGCTAAACCACCCCCCACCCCAGCCCCCAGCCGCCCAGGCTTTCCCCGGGGCAGTGTCATTTATGGACGGTGCTGGGTGCTGAGGCAACAGGAGGTGTCTGGTGGGTGGAAAGGCCAGAGCTGCAGTCAGAGTGGGTCACCATCAGGAAGGGCCAAGTCCCGCTCAGCAGCAGTGTTTGCTTTTTATTTATTCATTTATGAGAGGAGAGAGAGAAAGTGGCGGGGAGCAGGAGAGAATGGGCCTACTAAGACCTCCAGCCTCTGAAAAGGAACTCCAGATGCATGAGCCACCTTGCACATCTGGCTTTGTGTAGGTACTGGGGAATCGAACTTGGGTCCTTTGGCTTTTCTGGAAAGCACGTTAACCTCGCTTTTTTTTTTTTTGGCCTGGAATTCACTCTGTAGTCTCAGGGTGGCCTCGAACTAATGGCGATCCTCCTACCTCAGCCTCCCAAGTGCTGAGATTAAAGGTGTGTGCCACCACACTGGCTCCTGTTTGCTTTTTAAACAACAGAAATGTGTCCTTTGGTCCCGGCACACCATTACTACAGTATCACATTTCAATGAAACAGAGGTTTTCTATATAAGAGATCTGCCTGAAAGAGGTATTTTTGCTATCTGTAGAATAGAAAGAGTAGGTATGTCAAAGAAAGAGCTAGAATATCACTTCCCCTCCTTCCTAACACACACACACACACACGATGCACAGACATGAACTCATAAACACACATGCATGCGCACACAGCTAAAAATAGATTTACCATATGACCCAGCTATCACACTCCTAGGCATATATCCTACTGACTCATCTCACTACCTTAAGAGATACTTGCACAACCCTGTTTATTGCTGCTCTATTCACCATAGCTAGAAATGGAACCAGCCTAGATGTCTCTCAACAGATGAATGGATAATAAAAATGTGGTAAATTTACACAATGGATTTCTACCCAGCAGTAAAGAGAAATGAAATTATGAAATTTTCAGGGAAATGCATGGATCTGGAAATTATTATACTAAGTGAGGTAATCCAGGCCCAGAAAGCCAAACTTCACATGTTCTCTCTCATATGTGGCTCCTAGCTACAAATGTTTATACGTGTGTGGAAGCTGGAACCAAACATCAGTAGCAGAGGCCAGTAAGCTAGAAAAAGGCTATAAGGGAGGGAGAAGAATGAAGGACTTTAGGGGATGGTATTGTGTATATGCAAGTAGAAGAACAGATTACAGGGAGTAGAATGGCCTAAGTGAGGCGGGGGGAAGAGATTGAGTAAAAGAAGGGTGAGGGAGGGTCAATCAAAATTGAAGATATTCTGAATAAGACATATGAAAGCCTACTTTTCTGGATAATGGCACATTCAGAAACCATAGCTTGTTACCAGAAAATTTTCAGTGCCAGGGATAGGATACCTTCCAGTGAGTTATTGGCTAGGGAGGTCCCTGATGCCCCCAAAACATTACAGGCTGTTGCCAAGGTTCTTGTTGTCCCACCAGAAACAGATGGTAAGACCCTATTGCTGAAGACTCCACATACCTGAGCAGCAAGGTCACTGAGAAATCAAGCTGGGACTGAGCTGAACACCTTCTCCCTGTGAACAAGCCAACTGAAAAACCTGCACTGCATGCAGCCCTATGGGAGACAGAAGTCATCAGCGGTGAAAACAGTGACACTGGAAGCCTGAAGTTACGCCTGACAGGCCAAATGACTAAACGGGTGCAATAGTGGCATGTCTGCTCTGGGGGAAACCAACTGCTCTCTAATTGGACTGAAGGCCCACTCTATGGGAGGGAATACATGCCCAGTACTGAAAACCTAGTCAAAAGCCAATGGCTGGGGAGGTCATGAGCCTTAGGGGTGCAAAGCCTGCTCTTGTTGAGCTAAATGTATATTATGCTCACCAAACTGCTAGCATGCCCTCAGATATGATAACCTTGGGGCAAAGGGCTTTGGATCATCACGTGGGTCCCCCTTCTCTGTCAAATTTCTTCTACCACCAACAAACCCTAACTGCACTTGGAATTTCACAGTGGATTGGGGGAGCAGGCCTTGACTACAGGAAGAAGGTTATCTCATTGCTGATCACGCTTCGTCTTCTGGACATACATGTGATTGCCAGTGTCAGAGGCCTTCACCTGCCACAAGATTTAGAGGCACGCACCAGAGCGGAGCTGCTGTGCCAAGCCTGTGTGTCGGAGTCACCCCACTCCAGGCACTTTTACAACTGAGCAGCTTCCAAGAGCCCACATGCTTAATCCTCACAGCCCGGTTTACAGAGGGGTGAGCTTAGAGAGGTGCAAGTGACCCCACATTCCATGAAGAGGAAGGAAGTGGGAAGAGGAGGATTCTCCCAGGCAGGGTTGTGTACCAAGCAAAGCAAGCAGGGCCCCTCTCTGGAGGAAGCCTCCTCACTGAGCTACGTCGCCAAGGACTCCATCTGCTGTTTTCCCATGTATGTGTGTGTGTGCGCACGCGCACACTATGGTGTGTTTGCAGGGGTTGGTAGGTGTGTGTGGTATGATTGTGTGTGTGATATGACGTATGGTATGTTTTGTGTGTGTGTGTGTGTGTGTGTGTGTGTGTGTGTGTGTGTGTGTGGAGAACATCCCGTGTCCTCTTCTATGGCCCATCCGTATCTTTCCTTGAATGGAGTCTCTCAATGAACCCAAAGTTGCCATTTTTGTAGCCCAAGTGTCTCCGTTTGTAGGAGTGGGATTACAGGAATGTGTGGCCACCTCCAACTGTTTACATGGGTGCTGGGGGATCGAACTCAGGAGGTCTGTCTCAGGCCGCTTCAAGTCTTTATGTTTGTGCGGAAAGCATTCTTACCCACCAAGCCATCTCCCCAGACCCTCCATATATTTTTTTTTAAAGAGAAAAACAAAAACCAGCCTTATAGATTGTGTGTCAACCTTCCAAAATGCCACACTCGTGAAGGCCACAGAGGGGATAAATACAGGCATAGGCAAGTGGGACTGACTCATCAGAGGTCCAACAAGGCTTTTGTCCAGGGTCAGAGCCAATGCTGAATGAAGCCCAGAGCCATGGAGAAGGGAGCACTTTTGCATGGAGGATGGTGACTATAGAGGGACAGGGGTACAGGGGTGCGGAGATGACTTCTGTTTTGGAGAAAGAACGCCATTTATACTTTTTAAATACTTTCATTCAATTTCCCTTGAAAGGTTCTCATTTAAGCTTGGGGAGAAATATGCTGTATTTTAAAGAGCTTCTCACACCTACCCACCAGGATTATATATATATTTGATGCTTAGAGATTTCACAGAATTCAGACCTACCTGCCCCCGCTCCCCCCCCCCCCCCCCCCCGCCCCATGTATCCTAGCCAGGATGTGTTGTTTTGAGAGTAACGAGAAAACCCCGAGGGGACAAACAGCAGCTGGGGAAATCCTACCACAGGCTCCACTCAGTATGTATATATGTAGAGTATGTCCCCAAAAGTGACAAGGCCTCTTGGCTGCCTGCCGCAGGATACAGGACACTGGCCAGGCTGCAGCCAGACCACCAGGTCGAGCTCGGTGCTCAGGTGAGCTCGGATTCCACAGCTCAACAACTGCGCATGCTCTCTCCAGAGTCAGGGCGATAGGAAGGATGTGCTGGGGTGGGGGGGTCACCTCTCAGCGTGGAAATGGGCAGCCGCAGCTCGTGGGCAGCACAGCCGGCACAGTGCGGGGACTTCCCCAGACGTGGCCGTGCAGTCTTGCCGAGACAGGCACGTTCAGTGGCTGGGAGTGGAGCCCCTACATCGTAGCTTGTGCTCTCTCCCTTCCCCCGACCTCCCAGAGAATCAGGACCAGGCAGGTACCACGGAGACTTCACACCCCACGGCCCAGCCACGAGCCACTTCTGACCCCAAGAGGACCTTGCAACCTTTTTGTCCTTGGTGCTGCGACCACCTGGGATGCCTCACGCCCTCCTTTGTGCCCGCACTGTGGGTAAAAGTGCAATTCGGGAGCTGAATGCTCCCGGCCCCTCCATTTCCTCTTCTGCGAAATGGAGATAAAAGCAGGGCCTGACTTGCAGCAGGGATGGTGGTGAGCATTGACAATCCGCACACAAGGAGTTTGGAGCGGGGCTGGCACGAGTGTGTTTGTATGGAGTGGAGACGCCACACAGTTCAGGAAAGACTCTGGGGCCCTACATGTGTCCTAGAGTAAGAAGACTGGGGAGGAACCTGCACTGGCCTGAAAATGAATGATGTTAGCTGGTGTGGACTGAGAAGTCTTCTCCACTCCGGCTGAGTCAGAGTCTAAGCTCTCAAATTGTTTATAACTTAATTTTAAAAGTTTGAGATCCATCAATCTGCACAGACAGGGTTTTCGAAAAGCATGATGTGTGACTCTTGAGTTTATATGTGTATGTATGTATAAACTCAAACTGCTAAGGGTTTGAGAAGCTTGTCCGATTTACCTAAAGTTCAGTGTAAAGTTGGATTTTCTACTATTTTTAAAAAATATTTATTTGAGAGAGAGAGAGAAAGAATGGGCATGTGAGGGTCTCCTGCCACTGCAGATGAACTCCAAACACATGTATTACTCTGTGTCTGGCTTTATGTGGGTACTGGGGAATTGAACCCAGACTGTCATGTTTTGTAAGCAGTGCCTTTAACTGTTGAGCCATCTCTCCAGCCCTACTATGTGTTTTTGATACATGGAATCACATTCAGATTTGTACTCTGATATGTGCACACTGTCTTAAGGAAGCTTTACTATAGGTTTGAAGGCTTACAAGTGTGAGTTTTGAATACATGTGGAATTAGGAACATCTGTGTGATTCGCATCCACAAGAAAAGTCGAAGATGGCCTTCACAATCTATCCACAGGAAAAACACATCTTTTGCCTCCATGGCCAAAGGGAAATGTTTCAGTTGTGTTTTACTATAAATAGTATGAGAGACAGAGAAGGATTGCATAATTTACCCACATGGTTTTGAAACATCCCTTTACCCTTGAGACAAAAGCTATTCACAATTGATAGTAACCATTCCCAGGGCTGGCTAGAAAACTTGCAGATCCCAGAGTGAAATGCAATTAGAGGGTGTCGTTTTCAGAAAGTGACAGGAATCATAGGACCTCAAGAGCAGAACATTAACCCTAGTGCAGGGCTCTCTGAGCCGGGATCTTATGGGACTGCTCATGCCAACATATATCTATGACCCTGGCCCTGACTGACCCTGTTAAGGATTTGGTGTATCTTAGATCAGGGAACATATTTAGGGAACTTCCAAAGATAAGGCTTTATTTAACATATGCCAACATTTCCCAGTATTTAGTAATATTAATTCTGTTTGCAAAAAGAAAAATGTCTCCTTTGGAGGTTTGGGAAGATGGCTCAATTATTAAAGATAGTTGTTTGCAAAGCCTATTGGCCTGGTAAGCCGGATGGGAAGTGTCACAACTGTCTGGGGTTTGTTTATAGCGTCAAGAAGTCTTGATGCACCCATACACATACATACAAATAAATAAATAAATAACTTTTAAAAAATTTCGTTTGCCAAAATCATGTTTTAGAATAAAGTAGTCATAATCTCAACATTGATTTTCAAAATACAACCTAAGTGTGCATCTCCTGTTTTAGGGGGATTTAAATGAATGACTTTGGTTTAGGCTGACACTGTGAGTTTAGTATAGACTCTCCAGATGTTTGCATTCACATGTTAACCTAAACTGCCTTTCTCATTTTACAGAGGTGATAATCTCAAACGACATGAATTTGGAGCATTTATATTACCTGTTCCTATTGCCCAAAATAACAGAAACCTATTTATTTCCCACACCTTGGGGAAATTCCTGATCCACATTTATCCAGTGTTCCAAGAGCAATAGTAAGGCTTTTCCAGGTCTGGCTTTTCCAGACCTGATGAATTACTTCAAACATGGCAAAACTCTTTGACTTTGTACCACACACTGTTCTAAGCACTACACACCTGGAGGCATTTCTTTGGTTCTGATGAAAATTCTCATCAGCTCAGAAATGCAATCCCATTGCTTCTGCCTTAATGGACGCTTAGAAGCCAGCCAGCCAGCTCCACCCACGCTAACATTCACCCTTTGGGAGAACAAACACCGAGAACTTGCAGGCCTATCACATCACTCTGTTAACCATTCCATCAACATATGTAAAGATTAGATTAAAGGCCGTAAGTCTAGTAAGATCATGGATGGACTGAGCCCGACAAGGATAAGAAAGAGAGGCCAGGGCAGAGACCCGTTTTGCCTCAACATTAGAAGGCAATTATTATTTCTGTTTTTCCAATAGGCACACAGCACTTAAGCAACTTCCCAAGGTCACAGAGCTGGTAGCCTGAGCTTGGCAAATGAATAGGATAATAGACATGAATGAATTGATATTCCCTCTTTAGTTGGTGTTGCAGTCAGGTTCTCATTACTGGTAGAAATTACCCAACAAGAGCAGCTTTTGGGAAAAAAAAGAGTTTATTTTTGCCGACAGATTCAAGAGGAAACTCCAGGATGGCACGGAAAAATGATGGCATGAGCAGAGGGTGGACACCACCTCCTGGCCAACGTTAGGTCCACAACAGAACAGGAGAGTGTGCCAAACATTAGCAAGGGGGAGCTGGCTATAACACCCATAAGCCCGCCCCCAACAACACACTGCCTCCTGGAGGTGTCAATTCCCAAATCTCCATCACCTGGGAACCTAGCATTCAGAACACCTAAGTGTATGGGGGACACCTGAATCAAAGCACCATAGTCAGGTATGTGGGATCTGGGCTGCTTTTATTCCTTCCCGAACACTCCAGGTTTCTGTCACTGAAAAATGTTGCTGATTATGGATTGAACAAGTAGATATAGAATATATACCTGGCCAGGTGTGGTGGCACACACCTTTAATCCCAGCACTTGGGAGGCAGAGGTAGGAGGATCGCTGTGAGTTCAAGGACACCCTGAAACTACGTAGTAAATTCCAGATCAGCCTGGGCTAGAGCAAGACCCTACCTAAAAAAAAAAAAAAAAAAAAAAAAGGATAGCATTATATCTATTCTAGACACTTGAGGAAAAAGTAGGAGAAAAATCCTACTCATACAGAATGTCTATTCCAGCCAGGTTGAGACAACAGACATCAGTGGATGTTGTGGCATGTCAAGTAGTGGTATATACTTTTGGGAAATGCAGAAGAGTTGGGTAAGGAGACTTCATGGTTGGTGGCTAGGCAAGGATCTATGCAACTTTAAGTAAGGCGGTCTCATACACGGGTAGGCCTTGCTGCAAAGGGAGGTTTGAGCAAAACTAGCCAAGCATCCAGCCAGGACAGCAAGGTTCCTGATAGAGGAGATAGCAAAGACAGAAGCCCAAAGAGTGGAGTGTGCCTGGCATAGGGACTGCCAAGGGCCGGTACAGCAGGAGGATAGGAGGCGGGGTCAGCAAGTACTGCTCACTGTCTGGACCTCCTAGGTTATTACACAGGAGGTCCAGACAGGATCCAAAACCAAGGTTACTATACGGGATGGCCAGACAGGGCCCAAACAACAGCTCATGTGATCCACGAAAGACCATTACAGGTCAGAAATGGATTGGAAAATGATCAGGGAGAGGAGCAGGCAGACTGTAGTCAGCTTAGACTAAGTCTACACCTTTTACGTCTCTTCATATCCTGCCATCTTCAGGCTTATAGAGTGCACCCTCTCCGGTCAAGGGTAGATTCTTAAATAGCCAATTTTAGTTGTTTTTGTTTTGTTTTGTTTTGAGATAGGGTCTCACTCTTTCTCAGGCTGACCTGGCACTCACTCTGTAGTCCCACGCTGGCCTCCACCTCACAGTGATCCTCATACCAGTGCTGGTATCAAAGGCGGGCACCAACACACCCAGTTTAAGCGTCAGGTTCATATCTCAAAATGGAGAAGTTATTTCTACTTTTTCTCCAGATTCTTGAGGACTATCAAACTTTTCACATTTTCTTTTATACTTGTGTGTATTTTTAAAATAATCTGTCCTGAGAAAAGCAAAAGTATAGTTTTTGTAAACAAAAATGTTTTTTAAAACCTGCTATGGTATTTTTCCACGATTTAGGAGTTTGTTCCTATGTAGTTTTGTCTGTAGCACATTAAATATATTTTGAAGTAGATTTATTTTTATTTTTATTTATTTGAAAGCGATGGACAAAGAGAGAGAAAGAGGCAGATAGACAGAGAGAGAATGGGCACACCAGGGCCTCTGGCCACTGCAAACGAACTCCAGATGCGTGCGCCCCCTTGTGCATCTGGCTAATGTGGGTCCTGGAGCATCGAGCCTCAAACCGGGGTCCTTAGGCTTCACAGGCAAGTGCTTAACCGCTAAGCCATCTCTCCAGGCCCTTGAAGTAGATTTTTAAAAGCTATATCTTTCTCGGGTTTTTTTTTCTTTTTAAATATTAAGCTTGTTTTGAGAATTTTTTGTTAGAACCTAAAAGCCTATACCATTTGCATATCTAAGGCATGGATCGATTATACTTATCCCTGAAAGTGTTTTCTAAGCATTATAAAAACAATTTCATGCAATAGATTTTAGTAAAATCAATATAATTTGCTTTTTATTTTTAATTAAAAAAATTTGGGGGGGGGGTTCGAGGTAGGGTCTCACTCCAGCTCAGGCTGAAGTCTCAGAGTGGCCTCTAACTCATGGTGGTCCTCCTACCTCTGCATCCCGAGTGCTGGGATTAAAGGCGTACGCCACCATGCCCAGCTTAATTAAATTAGCTTATTATTTGTATTTGAGACAGAGATAGAGGAAGAGAGAGAGAGAATGGACGTGCCAGGAACTCTAGCCACTAGCCACTGCAAACAAACTCCAGATGCATGTGCCACCTTGTGCCTCTGGCTTACGTGGGACCTGGGGAATCAAACCTAGGTCCTTAGGCTTTGCAGGTAAGTGCCTTAACAGCTAAGGCATTTCTACAGCCTGTAGCTTGTTTTTTATTTTCAATATGTATAACAAAACAAGATGGTGAGTATAATTAAAATTGATGAGAAGAGTAATTTACATTAGAACTTTTAACAATTAAATGTTCTATTATAGTAAAATGGTAGCTGTTTGGGCAATAGTCTTGAAAATTTCAGAGAAATACAAGAAATTGTCTTCTTCCAGTTTCTTATTCCTTACCAAATCAAATCTGTAACAGGCTATAGGGTTATGAAACAGTAATTCAAAGAAGAAACCATTAAAGGAGAAATGACAGTCTTGTTTTAATAATAGTTCATGTTGCAACTTCTTAGTAAGAGATGATGCAACCTCAGCACTTTCATAGAAACACGAAGGAGTTCATGTCCTGATGTCACTGTGAAGAGATGCTATGCCATCTGGTTCACTGTAAAACCTCCACCTCAGATCTTTTTCAGCTACAGATAATTAACTATGAGTATACATTTTATCAAAGTTAGCAAAACCTTTAAATGTAATTCTGGCAAAAAAAAAAAAACTTCAAGCATATTATCCTAGTAAATTTACTAATTAACAATAGAATTTTTTTCTCTTAAACACAAACCTAGCCCATGTTATATGATATTATATACCTTAAATACAATGATTTAAAAATAAGAGAAATTAAGCCAGGCATGCCTTTAATCCCAGCACTTGGAAGGCAGAGGTAGGAGGATTGCCGTGAGTTCGAGGCCACCCTAAAACTACACAGTGAGTTCCAGGTCAGCCTGGACTAGAGTGAGACCCTACCTCGAAAAACCAAAAAAGAGAGAGAGAGAGAGAGAGAGAGAAATTAGAAACACATGAATCAATCATTTAACTAAAAATATAGAAAAGAAAAATTAGAGCAACAAAAAATCACAAATAGAAAACCTAAAAAAATTTATAATTATGAAATGCAAAAATAAAAATAAGAAAAGAAATTGTTATTTATTTATGTATTTATTTATTTATTTATTTATTTATTTATGAGAGAGGAGAGAATGGGTGCACCAGGGTCTCTAGCCACTTCAAACAATTCTAGACACATGTGTCACCTTGTGCATCTGGCTTTACATGGGTATGGGGAATTGAACCAAGGTCCTTAGACTGGGTAGGCTTTAACAGCTGAGAAATCTCTCCAGCCCAAGAAATTGTTTTTTAGAAAAAAATAAAATAAATAGGGCTGGGAGATGGGTCATTAGTTAAAGGCTCTGGCTTGCAAAGCCTGCCAGCCTGGGTTCAATTCCCCAGTACCCATGCATCTGGAGTTCGTTTTCAGTGACAAGAGGCCCTTTTGCATACCCATACTCACTCTTTCTCTCCTGAAAAATAAATTATAAGTTAAAATATATTTTTAAATAAACAAATTAAATTTTTTTCAAAAAAATATATAAAAATAGGAATATAGTTAAGAAAATTTCTCAAGATCTTTATAAAGAAACTTTTAGATAAATATGAGATATTGATCTAAAGAATACTAGAACAGTGGAGAGCTGTGGGTAGGAAAACATAATCATGAAGCTCTGGTTTCTTCCCAAATTACTGTATGACTTTTGTACAAAGAAAAACCTTTGGGGAGCTGGGCAGATGGCTCAATAGTTAAAGACCCTTGTTTGCAAAGCCTGCTGGTCCAGATTAGATTCTCCAGTACCCGTGTAAAGCCCGATGCACAAAATAGCATGTGTCAGGAGTTCGTTTGCAGTGGCAAGAGGTACTGGCACGCCCATGCTCACTCTCACTCACTCAATAAATTAAATATATATATTTAAAAAATCTCTTTGGGGAGTCTAAGGCTATGGCTCAGTGGATGAAATGTTTGCCACACAAGCATTACTATCAGAGTGTGCATCCCCAATACCCATGCAAGGGCCCAAGTAGCGCCTGTGTGTAATCACACTGCATCTATGGTGCTGGAGAAGGAACCCTGGCTTCCTGTGAGTTAGTCCAGCACCACATCACTGAGCTATAGCTTCAAGCCCAGAATTGAGTTTTTAAAGTATACAAGGGCCAAGTGCGGCTGGGCTGTGCTGCTTTCTATCCCGTTCCAGCGTGGCTCTGCCGATCTGCTAGAAGGGCCCATGTTTTCCAGCTCCGTTCTAGGAGAGCAGCTTTGTTCCTCAAAGCGCTTGGCCGCCTCTTCTCTCCCGTGGGAGATGGGGCTTCTGATCCAGCAGTACTGGATGATCTCAGTTCATGCTGGGCCTGGCAGTTTGGGAGTGAGTGTGAACTTTGAAGACACACGATTTCAAAGCTTTTTTTTTTTTTTTTTTTTTTTTGGAAAGATTTTCATTTCTATTTCTGATTTCTGTGCACTTGGAATGTGTCCAACACCACCCCCACCCCCCGCCGCCTTATAGGACTCTAGTGAATATCCAAGCCCTCGGTGCTTAACAGATTTATTTTTCTTTAATATTGATTTAAAAACCGACATGGGCTGGGTGTGGTGGCACACACCTTTAATCCCAGCACTCGGGAGGCAGAGGTAGGAGGATCACCGTCTGGAGGCCACCCTGAGACTACTTAGTGAATTCCAGGTCAGCCTGAGCTAGAGTGAGACCCTATCTCAAAAAACCAGAAAAAAAAAAAAACTGAAATGGGGTTGGAGGGATGGCTTATTGGTTAAGACACTTGCCTGAAAATTCAAAGGCCCTAGGTTCAGTTCCTCAGGACCCACATAAGCCAGATGCACAAGGTGATACATGCTTCTGGAGTTTGTTTGCAGCAGCTGAAGGCCCTGGCATACCAATTCTCTCTCTCTCTCAATCTCTCTCTTGCTCTCAAATAAATAAAATAAATTAAAATTAAAAAATAAAGACTGACATGTAGCCAGCTATGGTGGCATATGCCTGTAATCCCAGTATTTGGGAGGTGGAAGTGGAAGGTTTAGAAGTTCAGGGCTACATAGTGAGTTTGCAGCCAGCCTGGGCTACATGAGACCCTGTTTCAAAAATAAAATAAAATAAAAATAAATTATGACCATTATAAAGCCCTCTAAATACTTATGTTTATGCCCATAGATTAATGCTGCTCTCACCTTTGGTCAGAGAAGCTTCTTTTTGCAGTTGGCATTGAGTACTGGAGAGACTTAAAATCCATCAGTGTGCTAAAAACAAATAATCATTAAGTGCTCAGACTAAATGAAATATTTCTACCACATCCTCTAAGGCTCAGGAAACATTGTGGAAGACAAAGACCGTAAGAACTCAGGGAATGTCTTCCAGACATGCAGTGGTCCTTACACTCATGACCTCACAGCAGCTCTTGTTACCTGCACAAGACCTACAAAATCATGTATGATGGAGGCAGGGGAAAAACACATCTAAATAGAAGAGGGTTCAGTAGAAGGAAGATGGTGGAGTGGGGAGAAGAGAAGGTAATAAGGGGGATTATGGCCAAAATACATTATGCATGTTATGAAAACTGTCAATTAAAAAGTTTTAAAATGTTGCCTGTGTGGGGCATCTGGGACTCTGTGTGCTTGCAGTATGGTAGAGAAGACAGAGAAGGACCTAGATCCATCGATAAGACAAGAAGATAACCAACTGTCCACCATGAGAGGTAGAAGTTTCCACATCTGCCAGGGCCCAGGAGAATTGCAAAGGAAGTTGGTGTCATGAATACTGCTGTTACTGCTAGCCTGACAACCAGCCCCAGGGGAATGGTGACAGACACTTAGAATAATCAAAACCTATGAAAGCAGAAATCTAGAGGCTACACTGTGCTATGTACACCAGTGCACGCGCACACACACACACACGCACACACACACACATATATATACATTAAGATGCTGCCAATTTGAGTCATCTGGGGCTCCCCTGAGCAGGTGCTCCACCATACTTCACTGGATAAGTGAAGAAACTTGGGCCCAATAGGAACAGTTTGTGCTTAGTAAATAGTCACTTCAGCCAGGAGTTTCCAGATGGCCACTCAAGGCAGTGGCAAGATAAGAACAGACTGACAAGCCACCTGAGCCTGGATTAATCCCAGCTTCCAGAAGGTCTTAAGCCTCAAGACGCCAACTTCCTCCTCTCAAATGCTATGTCTGGTCACAGTGGTACAGCCACATCACCGTGGCTGGGAGGTTTACAACTCTTACAGAGTTGGAAAGTGTGTATGACAGTGAAAATGCTTCCAAAGGCCGTTTTGGTTTTTTGGAAGTGGCTAGTTCCTCTGATCTGTGGTTTGATAATTCTCTTTTTGAAGGACCTTATTTATTTATTTAAGAAAGCGAGAAAGAGGCAGAGAGACAGAAAGAGAGAGAATGGGAAAGCCAGCGCCTCCAGCCACTGCTAACAAACTCCAGATGCATGCACCACCTTGTGCATCTGACTTATGTGGGTTCCGGGGAATTGAACTGAGGTCCTTTGGCTTTGCAGGCAAACGCCTTAACCACTAAGCCATCTCTCCAGCTGTAGTTTGATAATTTTTTCTGATTTTTAAAATCTCTCCCAAATTAAAATCCAATTTCATAAATGCTTTCTCTTTTCCTTTATTTACATGCATGTAGTATGTGTGATGTGATGTGTGTGTGTGTGTGTGTGTGTGTGCGTGTGTGGTGTATACACATGTGTACAGATGCTTACACCCTCATGGGGGTGAGTGTGGGGGCAGAGGGGAACATAGAGTGCCCCCTTTCCCTTGCTCATCTGCATGCTTCTTTGAGACTGAGTCTCCCATAATTCCACATTGCCATTTTTGAGAGTCCTAGTGATTCTCCAGTCTCTGCTCCCCACAGTCTCAGGCCTCCTCATGTTTACAAGGGAAGTGCTTGTACCCACTGAGCCATCTCTCCAACTCCTTGCCATTACTCCTATACATGTGGTGTGTGTATGTGTGTGTGAGAGAGAGAGAGAGGTGTGTGGGGGCGCCCAAGCTTCTTCTCACATGCAAATACTAGCCAGGCCCTACGCTGCTTAGCTTCCAAGATCATACAGAGTGGAACGGCCATAAACTTTCTTTCTTTCTTCTCCTTTTTTTTTTTTTTTTTAACAACAAGAGGAGCCTACTGTCCACTTTCTGGGAGAAAGAGAGTAATCTACACTTGCTTGGGGGTCCTGGGCCATGGGTGGTGGCTGTGGTGGGGTGGGCCCTGGAATCAGTGGCCTGGAAACCCCATGGTCTACCACGGAAACCATGATAGGAGCTTCACATTCACACCCAGCCTTGCCTTCCCTCCGCTGGGCCTCCTGAGCCCCTGGGGTGCAAGAGCAGAGGCCTCCTGCAGTGTGAAGCCCACTCTGCGGTTGGCTCTTCCTGTCCTCCCACTTGCTGGTCGAGTGGGCTGCACTGCAGTTACTCAAGGGCAGCCGTGGGCAGGGGAACTACAGGCTTGGTGTCTCTGACTGCTCCCCAACTCTCTTCCTGAGCACTGACTGAAGCTGGGACGCTCTCTCTCGGGAGCACCCCTTGCCTGTCCTCTGAGCCCAGGGACACCTGTGGGACTGCTTCTGAGAGCAAGAGCCCATGCCAAGTCCGTTTTCTCCAAGTGACCACTCCCTGTAAGTGGTCACTGTTGTAAAATAAAGGGTTGGGGGACAAAAATGGAGTCGGGGAGAAGACAGAGTAGGAGGGAGGGGATAGAAATAAACAGAAAAAAAATTGTACTGGGATCTGCCGAACATAAAAGTAAGGGCTGAGGAGATGGCTCAGCAGTTAAATGTGCTTGCTTACAAAGCCTGCCAGCCTGAGATCAAGTCCTCAGTGCCCACATAAAATGCCAGACACACCAAGTGGCACATGAATCTGGAGTTCATTTGCAGGTTCAAGAGGCTCTGGTGTGCCCATTCTCTCTCTCCTCACAAATAAATAATTAAAAATTTTAAAATAAAAAATTCAGGGGCTTGAGGGATGGCTTAGTGGTTAAGGCATTTGCGTACAAAGGCAAAGGACCCAGGTTTGATTCCCCAAGACCCACGTAAGCCAGATACACAAGGTGGCGCATGCATCTGCAGTTTGTTTGCAGTGGCTGGAGGCCCTGGTGCGCACATTCTCTCTGTCTCTCTCTGTCTCTCTCTGACTCTCTCAAATAAATAAATAAAACTTACAAAGTAAAAATAAATTTTTTTTTTTTGGTTTTTCATGGTAGGGTCTCACTCTAGCCCAGGCTAACCTGGAATTCACTATGGAGTCTCAGGGTGGCCCCGAACTAACGGTGATCCTCCTACCTCTGCCTCCCCAGTGCTGGGATTAAAGGTGTGAGCCACCACGCCCGGCTAAAATTAAAAAAAAAATTTTTTAAAGAAGTTACTGTTATCCTATTTTGCAGAAGTTCACAATGTCACCTAATAACTGTAGACCAGGGGAAGGTCTAGCAAAGGCCTTAAAACTGGTTTTCACTGTCCAGACTCCTGGCCACTGGACAGCTTCATAAAGTTACTTGTCCACCTTCAAACTTTCTCTGGGAATGAGCTTCACACAACCCTACCTCCCAAGAGGGATCAGCTAAGCAGACCGATCGGTGGGGTTTGCATGGCCCGAAAGGTTCTTTTTCCACATATGCATGAGGCACGGACTATTAAACCGCATCCCCAAACAAGCAAACCGGTATCATAAATTAGATCACTGAGCCTGAGGTGGGGGTGGAGGAAAGATTAATGCTTTCTGTGGTCAGGAGGTTTTTCTTCAAGTGAACCCAGGGGCATATGCTAGGCTAGTCCCAGGCTGTTTACTGAGGGATGTTCAATCTAATTGGAAAAGAAGATAATGCAGGAAATGTGAATGGTGGGGCTGGGAAGATGGCTTAGTGGTGAAATACACTTACTTGCAAAGCCCAGCAGCCTGGGTTTGATTCTCCAGAGCCCACATAGAGCCAGATGCAGACTGTCGCATCCCATCTGGAGTACATTTGCAATGGCAGCAGGCCCTGGTATGCCCGTTCACTCTCTCTGTCATTCTCTTTCTCTTCTCTCTCTCCTTGCAAATAAATAGATTAAATATTTCTTAAGAAAATAGAAAATAAGGGCTAGAGGGATGGCTTAACGATTAAGGCATTTGTCTGCAAAGCCAAAGTACCCAGGTTCAATTCCCTAGGACCCACGTTAGCCAGATGCACAAGGGGGAGCATGCATCTGGAGTTCGTTTGCAGTGGCTGGAGCCCTGGCGCGCCCATATTCTCTCTCTCTCTCTCTCTCTCTCTCTCTCTCTCTCTCTCTCTCTCTCTCTCTCCCTCTCTCTTTCTCCATCTTTCTCTCTGTCAAATAAATAAATAAAAATAAAATATTTAATAAAAACAGTTTAAAAATAGAAAATAAGATGTGAACAGATGATCTCCCTTGTCTTCTTTGGAACACCAATCTGAGGACAATAGTGTCAGCTCAACTACAAGAGTCTTGGGCATTACGACTTGGGAAAGCAGTACAATTAAGCCTCCCCACTCCAAAAATCTCAAAACCTGAAATGCTCTAAAAGCCAAAACTCCTTGCATGATGCCACAGTAGAAAATTCCAGCCCCCTTTCCATGTTTCCTCCGCCTAATTTGGTAATTCGCCAAGCAACTGTTTTGGTAAATAAAATGTTATGGAAACACAGTCACACTGATTTGTTTACACGAAGAGCAGTCTCTGAGTTGAGTGATGGTGCAACTCCAGAAATATGCAGTCCTTTGCAAAAGTGAGCTGATTCTTGATCTTAAATAAAACCCAGAGAATCACATAAAGAAAAAGTGGAGCTGGAGCTGGAGAGATGGCTTAGCAATTAGGGCACTTGCCTGTAAAGCCTAAGGACCCAGATTCAATTCCTTAGAACCCATGTAAGCCAGATGCACAAGGTGGCCCATGCATCTGGAGTTCATTTGCAGTGGCCCCTGGTGCTCCCATTCTCTCTCTCTCTCTCTCTAATAAATAAAGAAATAAAAATAAGATATTAAAAGTGGATTTATAGGAAAGCCATCAATGATTCTGTGCATGCTCATAAATTAACAGCTTTCAGAACTTAAACAGTGGCATAAATAAATAATAAATAAATAAATAAATAAAATTATTGAATCACCTCTAAGAAAATAAAAGCTGGATGTGTTTCTATATTCTAAGACAAGGTCAGAGAAAATGCCAAAGAGGCAAAAAAAAAAAAAAATTGATCAGTTCTTCATGAGTCAGAAAGGGAAATGAGAAGCAGTAGAGGGAAAAGGAGCAGCCAGGAGCAGAGACGACCCTGGCTAGTGTGGGACAGTGTGGTGGCCGGAATTGCTGAGGAGTTGAAAAGGCAAAATAGAAAGGGTGAGCGAAGGTGGGTGGGCTGTGGCCACAGCTGGAGGCAGCTAGCTCCCCGGTTCTGGGAGGACAAAGGGAAGAGGGTAGTTCGTAGCAAGCAGCTGTGAGGGGCAGGGGCGGCTCTTCTGGGCTGGGGTCCCGGAGGCAGGGGCTAGAAGTTGTTCTAATATGTCTGCATGCCAGGGGCTTTGAGAAGCAGGTGCTGGTGGCAGCTAAGGCACTGCGACCAGGCTTCTTTTGAGAATTTTGAAAGAAAAACATGACAACTGATATCAATTCCTGCTACTAGCTGGACTGCCGCCACCAGTGCCAAGTATTTCTCAGGTGACACTGACAGGAAGCAAGAATGACATCAGGAAGAACTAGAGTTAGCCTGTTCCTCTTCTGTTTCCTTTCAGCCTGCCTGATTTCTGTAAGCGGAGCCTCCAGCAAGTGGGGCAACACAACAGGAATGGGGTCTGCAGGGCCCAGCCCTGGTCACTGTGCACAGGACGGTGGGGTTGAGACTGACGACTTCTTCATGAGCACATCCTGGCCTGTAGCTGGTGATTCTCCTCCTCACACCCCCTTCTCACGTTTGTACCTCCAAGTACTTCATACTTCAGTATAGTAAAACATGACTCTCTCTCTTTTGTTTTTCTTCAAGGTAGAGCCTTCTTGCAGCCCAGGCTGGCTGGAATTCACTATGTAGTCAGGCTGGCCTTGAACTCACAGTGATCTTCCTACCTCTGCCTCCTGAGTGCTGAGATTAAAGGGGGAGACAGATAGATAGGTAGGTAGATAGATAGATAGATAGATAGATAGATAGATAGATAGATAGATAGAGAACATGAGTGCACTAAGACCTCTAGCCACTGCAAGCAAACTCGAGATGCATGTGCCACTTTGTGCAACTGGCTTTATGTGGGTACTGAGGAATCGAACTTATGTCATTAGGCAGGCAAGTGCTTTAACTGCTGAGCTATCTCTCCAGCCCGAATTTCTCTTTTTAAAAAATAATAGGCCAGGTGTGGTGGCACATGTCTTTAATGCCAGCACTCAGGAAGCAGACATAGGTGGATTGCTGTAAGATCACAGCCACCCTGAGACTGCATATTGAATTCCAGGTCAGCCTGGGCTAGAGAGCAAGATCCTACCTTGAAAAATCAGTAGAAGGGAGATTCGGGAGGGGGAAGGGGATAGTGGAAGGGGATTATGATCAGGGTATATTATCTATATTTATGGAAGCTGTCAATAAAAAAGTTTTAAAGAAAAGAGTGGAGAAATGGCTCAGCAGTTAAGAGCACTTCCTGAACAAGCATGAGGGCCTGAAGAGGCTTAAGCGACCACTCAATTCAATCCCCAGCACCCTCATCAATAGCTGGGCATAACCATGCACATCTGTTACACCAGTCCCATGGGGGTGGGCAGACCAGAGAATCATGAGAGCTCTCAAAAATAAAAAATAAATAATAACCACCTCCAGGATTGGTAAGAGACCTTGGCTCAAATAAGAACAAATGAAAGATCAGTGGACCGGGACACCCAACATCCCCACCTGGCCACTGTAGGTTAGTGCATGAAATGCCACATGTGCACAGCCTTGTACATACACCTCACCTGCACGTGCATCACATAACACGTAGATACAAACAAAACAAAAAAAAGTGACTAAGTGTGGTGGCGCACGCCTTTAGTCCCAGCACTCAGGAGGCAGAGGTAGGAGGATTGCTGTGAGTTCGAGGCCAGCATGGGACTACAGAGTAAGTTCTAGGTCAGCCTGGACTAGATTAAGATTCTGCCTTGAAAATAATGATGATGATGATGATGTAGATATTCCCATCCTCTCCCCTGAATGAAGACGCACAGTATCCCAGTAGTCATGGCTGCAATTACCTGGACTTAGCCATCCACCGTTTTTACTTCTGGGCTGATTTCATCGTTCCTCAAATGCTACCACAGTCCCGTCAGATCATGGTGTTACCTAATGACTAAATCATGTTAATCTCTAACAATACTTGTTCAAAGAAATAAAGAAAACAAGAAAAGAGGACATGTGTGCATAACTATGCACACACTCATATCCACGCGCACACACAATGGACATGAGAAAATGCACATGGTTTCTATGGTCTCGAGCTGGTCATGAGGTTGTGGTGGGTGCTTGTAACTTCCTCTACCCCTGTCCTGCGTCCTTTGTCCCCAGCCTGCCTTCAGCCTGTTAAGGTTCCCGTCATGGGCTTCCTTCATCTCTTCCTAACGGGTCTAACTCCTTGGCGGCCCTGATTTCGCTTTCGCTTTTCCCCTGAGATAGGGAAGTGCTAAGGGACAGCTCAGAAAATCCCCCAGGTTCCAGACAGCCAGCCTTGGCCCTCCTTGTGTGGAAATAGCCCAGTTTCCTCTGGCAGCCGATCACATGATCTGCCCGATGTAGGAGGCTGTCCTCTTCTCGTTCCAGTTGCATGGGATGGTCAGGGAAACTCTCGTCTTTCAGTCAACGAGGGCCACGCTTGGATCTTCTCATGAAAACGTCTCTCTCTTCAAAGCAAGATGTCCTACAAGGGCTGGAGAGATGCTTGCTTGCAATGCCTGCTTGAGTTCGATTTTCCAGTGCCCATGTAAATCCAGATGCACAAACTGGCACATTCATCTAGAGTTCATTTTCAGTGACAAGAAGCCCTGGTGTGCCCATTCTCTTTCTCTTTCTCCTTCCCTCCCTCTTTCCTTCTCTCTCTGTCAAATAAAGAAATACATCTTTTTAGGGGCTGGAGAGATGGCTTAGCTGTTAAGCGCTTGCCTGTGAGGCTTAAGGACCCCTGTTCAAGGCTCCATTCCCCAGACCCACGTAAGCCAGATGCACAAGGTGGCACATGCACCTGGAGTTTGTTTGCAGTGGCTGGAGGCCCTGGCATGCCCATTCTCTCTCTATCTATCTGCCTCTTTCTCTCTCTGTCTGTCTGTCAGTCACTCTCAAATACATGAATAAAAATAAACAACAACAAAAAAAGAAATACATCTTTTTAAAGAATTCCTGGAAGAACTTAAATTCAACAAAAGGAAGCAAAAATTCTCAAAGGATATAGCAGATATACTAGTGAGATTTCTAACCCACTATTACTAGCTAAGGGAGAAAAGCTCTACTAAATGAAACCAAGTGAACCAGCAAGATCACAACTGTGTGGGGGGGGGGGCAAGCTCATATATATATATATATGGGTGCTTATGTACAGGTGGAGGCTGCCTGTGTGTGGAGGTCAGAGTACAACCTTGTGTCATTCCTCAGGTGACACATCCACCTTTTCTTGAGACAGGGCCTCTCGTTGGCCTAGAACTCACCAAGTAAGCTAGACTAGTTGGCCAGGAAGCTATAGGATCCACCTGTCTCCACCCTCCACCCCTCAGCTGTGGGATTACAACTGCATGCCACCATGTCTGACTTTATTTTTTTTTTTTAACATGGGTTCTGGAAATCAAACTCAGGTCCTCATGGTTGCAAAGCAAGCACTTTGCCAGCTGAGCCATTTCCATTTCCCCAGCCCCAAATCACATCTATTAACTGGGGAAGTTGAACCAACTCACTTGTATTTTCCTCTCTAGCATCTCCCTAGTGGCGTTAGCAGCCTCACCTAGCAAACCCTTGCTCCTAACCCAGCTCTACGAAGAGCAACACTAGCCTTGGCCTCTCTGAATGTCAGACATCAGACCCGTCCTTTCCCATCTTCTTTCAGAGGTCAGTTCTACTGGTCTCTGTGGACAGGGGACGTGCCCATTGCACCATCCCCTTCCTGCCCCTGATTTAGAAGAATGCATCCCCAGAAGAGCCATGGAGTGCTTCCCAGGAGCACGTGAGAACTGTCTTGCTGTTGCTTAGAGCTGCCTGGTTGAAGATGCAGTGCTGACTCAACTCCCTCATTTCACCTCCATCTGGGAGTGAGGCTAGAGGCCTCGCGGACTTCAAGGCGGGCTTGCGCTCCCACACATCGGGCAGTGGAGAGCCTTCTCCCAGCAAGGGCTCTCTACTCTGCCTCCTCCCCTGCCCTGGCCCATCACTCTGAAGTGAGTGGCTGCAACACAAGGACAGTTTCCTTTGTGGTCTCTGGCACCCATGTCACTACTTTATAATCATATTCCACAGCTCATGTTTTTGAGTCCTGTTTTGATGAAGAAAAAAAAAAAAAAACTCCAGGGCTGGAGTGATGGCTTAGTGGTTAAGGCACTTGCCTGTGCAGCCTAAAGACCCAGATGCACAAGGTGGCACATGTGTCTGGAGTTCGTTTGCAGTGGCCTAACGTGCCCATTTTCTCTCTCTCTCTTTCTCCCTCTCTCTCTCTCTCTCTCTCTCTCTCTCTCCTTTTCTTGCTCTCTCTCAAAACAAGTAAATAAATAACATAATTTTTAAAACCCCAAAAATGCTGAAAATAGGTTTAGGGGGGATAAATACCCCACCTCATCTCAAGGGAGGGAAAACATGAACCATCTCTTCATTTTCTAAAAAGAAATATAGCTGCATTCTTCAATCCATCTTTTTTTAAATTGTGAACTTTACTGTACGAACATATTGCATATTGGTCACATTCCCATGGAGTTAAGCACATATTTCCCCTCTCCCCCACCCCCATTCCAGTAAGAGCCCTCCTCAGCGTGGCTATTGGTGTTCTGTGGGGTCATGAATGCGTTGGTCTGGGGGGGCGAGCAATGCCTCAGGACATTCCTTCTCACCCTGTGTCTCTTACAATCTTTCCACTCCCTCTTCTACAATGTTCCCTGACCCTTGGCAGGTGTGCTATAAGTCTACTTTAGTGCTAAGTGTCCTCTGAGTTTCAGCTTTGATAAGTTTATTTTATTTTATTTGTTATTATTATTTTGGTTTTTCAAGGTAGAGTCTTGCTCTAGGCCAGGCTGACCTGGAATTCACTGTGTAGTCTCAGGATGACCTCGAACTCACAGTGATCCTCCTACCTTAGCCTCCCTAGTGCTGGGATTAAAGGCGTGAGCCACCACACCTGGCTTTTTGTATTTTTAAATTTTTGCCTACAGCCATCTTCCTGGAGATTTTCAGGCTAGCCATGAGAGCAGCACTCACGTTTGAATTGTCAAGATGGCATCCTATTTAGTAGAGATATGTCTTTGTCCTATTGACTGCTGACTTGGTAGAGAACAAGGAAGCCACATACCTGGCTTGTAACCTGCACAGCCACCCCCAAAATAAATAACACACCATTCAAATAGTGTGATAGCACCAACAAACATGAAATAACCCAAGTTGCTGCTTCCCTTGAATAAGTGATTTGTAAAAATCCTTCATAAAAAATCAGACAACACAGTGGGGTGATGGGTAGGGTCAGAGAGAGAGAAGCCAGTCATGAACATCGGGAATATATCTTTTTTTAATTTTCAAAATTTAGAAAGTAGGGGCTAGGGAGATGGCTCGGGGGTTAAAGGCACTTGCTTGCAGGGGTTTAATTCCCCAGTGTCCACATGAAGCTAGACCTCAAGGTAGTGCATGCATCTGTGACCCCAGCACGCCTGTAGCAACGAGCAGTGAAGCTAGGAGACTGAAGGGAGCACACGCGCGCGCACACACGCACACACACACACACACACACAGAAATGAATAAATAAGTAAATTTCTAAAATGTAGATGGAAAGAACTATCACTGGAATTGGCATTTAGAAGCACCCAGTCTGCCTTTCCGCTCTTGACAGACCATAAGCATTAAAGCTGTTTTATTTCCCTAAAGCGTGTGTGGTGTCAAGCACATCACCGTCAAAGATGCAAATGTGCCTGGAAGGACATGGCCTTGCCTGCAGACTCTGGGCCCTTGATGTACCCCAACTCTCACACAAAAAAATAAATGTTGAAGGAAGGACCTGGGTCTCTCATTGTGCCATGTGAGGGACATCTTTGGATTAGTGGCATAATGACATAAATGGTGTAAGTAATTCCACAATGGCATGGACCACAAGGAGATTCCTTCAGTGGTTGATGAGTAGGGAATGCCACTGGCCATTGGCCTTAGATCTTGTCTAAAGAATCCAAGTTGCTGGCTAGAGGGATGGCTTAGTGGTTAAGGCGTTTGCCTGCAAAGCCAAAGGACCCACGTTAGCCAGATGCACAAGGGGGCGCACGCATCTGGAGTTGGTTTGCAGTGGCTGGAGGCCCTGGCATGCCCATTCTCTCTCTCTCTCTCTCTCCCCTCTCTGTCAAATAAATAAACAAATAAATAAAAATAAAATATTTTTTTAAAGAATCCAAGCTGTCCTGGTGGCAGTGTGAGAGAAGAGAATGGAATGCAGCTATATTTCTTCTTTATTGCTTCAGGCAAAAAAAAATGTTTTTACAGATATATATACTTACCACTGACAGGTCAGCCTGCCCTAAAGAGTAACTGGGCTTTTTTTTTTTTTTTTTTTTTCTAGACAGCCAATGGAATCCCTATAGCAGGAGAGAACCTGCCCCACCCTCCCTTCTCTCCCACCCCCCACAGCCCTAAACCAACCAGAGTCTTCCTGGCCCATGTTTACTGTTACGTGTTTATGTAGCTATGTGCTTTGGGGATGGTTGAGATGCTTTTGAAACTCTGTCGAGGCTAAATTGTATTTATGGATCCCTTGTTTTGCACTCCCTGGTTATTCCATTCCTCTTACTCAGCTCAGATCTACTCAGCAAGATAAAGCCATCCTTCCCTCCCAAATCAAGGGGTGCCGGAGACCATCCCCCACCCTTGGCTCTCATTTCTCCGCCTCCAGCCAGCCATGGTTGTTTTCTTCCCACGGTTGAAGTTAGGTGTTGTTTCTTCATAGAAAAGAAAAACTTAGGAAGAATCCAGAAGTCAAGAAACATCCTGCTGCCAGGCTCAGTGTTTCTGGCATGTTCAGAATTTGGCCTTTTTTTTCCTTCCTTATGGTAATGATGTTATGATAACATGGTGTTGGCCACAAGGATGAAAAGGGTGTCCTTTCAAGTGTGTCCTTGTCAAAAGGGAATGTTTCAACCCCTTTGTGTGTACCCATGAGTCTTTCTTCTTCCTTCAAAGCTCCTGATAAATTCTGACTTGTCCATAATTTCTGTTTTCCTTAAGTACCTGCTAATGGCCTGATGTGGTGCTTTTCGTTTGATCTGTTAAATTACACTTTTTATTTATATCTACAACAAAGCTGAGAAGTTCACTGGCTCCTCATGCTTTCAAAGCACAAATAATGGAGAAAATAACGATCCTTGTCTCTTGTTATGGCCTTTATTATCAAAACACTTGGCCACAAATAGGTCACCGGGATGGGGATGGAAGGTGTTCCCTTTCAGCTCTGGAGACTTGGTGGAGATGGGTTATCCGAGTAAGGTTGTGTCATGTCAGAGCCAAGCCCAGAGCCCGCTGGTTAAGGCGCTTTCCTGCAAAGCCTAATGACTTGGGTTTGAGTCCCCTGTAGCCATGTAAAGCCAGATGCACAGTGGCACATGCATCTGCAGTTTATTTGCAGCAGCTAGAAGTGCTGGGGCACCAATTCTCCCTCTGTCTCTCCATTTATCTGTCTGTCTGTCTATCTATCTATCTAGCTAGCTAGCTAGCTCTGATCATAAATAAATAAATGTCAAGGCCAGCTAATCCTTCAGGCATCTCACACTTGCAGATCTTGCCAGAACATCTGCTAGATTCCAGATGCCATCTGAACACTGGGCTTTTTTTCTAGGCAGCCAATGGAATCACTGTAGCAGTCCAATAATGGAATGGATAGAGAAGGTGTGAGGGCCAAGCAACTCAACTGGAGCTTCTCAGGGTCTCACAACACAGCTGGCTTAACTTGGAGCATTTCCACTGGGTTCCAATAGAAGAATCTAGTAGCTGAACACAGACTCTAAACCAAATATTCATGTTTTTTCTCTCTTCCTCCTTCCATCTCTCCCTCTGTGTGTGTGTGTGTGTGTGTGTAGGGGGTGGGGTGTGGGTGAGTCTGTAATGAATAAAAATGTAGTTGTGCCATTTGTAGCGACATGGATGGAGCTAAAGTTATTACATTGAACAAAGTAAGCCACATAAAGACAAATAGCACACGTTCTCCCCCATATCTGGAAGCTCAAAAGGTCAATCACAAGTGTGCATAGGTCATTTGTATTTCTTCCTCTGCAAACTCCCTACTCAGTTCTCTACCCCATTTTTTAAGTGGGTTGTTTGATTTTTCTTTTTCTATTTAGTTTCTTGAGTACCGTGTAGATTCTAGATATTAGGCCTCTGTCAGTGGTATAGCTGGCAAAGATTTTCTCCCACTCGGTGGGTAATCTATTGGCTCTGATTATGGTATGTTTATCTGTGTAAAAGCTTTTTAGCTTCATGAGATCCCATTGGTTGAGTGATTTTTTAAAAATATATTTTATTTATTTATTTGAGAGAGAGAAAGAGGCAGAGAGAGAGAGAGAGAATGAATGTGACAGGGCCTTCAGCCACTGCAAACGAATTCCAGACAAATGCGCCCCCTTGTGCATCTGGCTTATGTGGGTCCTGGAGAGTTGAACTGGGATCCTTTGGCTTTGCAGGCAAATGTCTTAACCACTAAGCCATCTCTCCAGCCCTGATTGAGTGGTTCTTTAATTTCCTGGGCTACTGGGATATTGCTCATGAAGTCTTTCCCCACTCCTACATCATGGAAAGTTCCTCCTATTTTAATCCCAGTACTTGAAGAGTTTCAGGTCTTATATTGAGGTCTTTAATCCATTTGGAGGTTTGTGTGTGTGTGTGTGTGTGTGTGTGTGTAGTGATGTGAGTGGGTCTAGTTTCATTTTTCTACCTGTGGTCATCCACTTTGTCCAGCATCATTTATTGAATATTAAAGATGTTGTCTTTTCTCCAGTCTACATTATTGACACCTTTGTCAAAGATCAAGTAGCTGTAGTTACTGACCTACGGGCCAGGTCTTCAGGTCTGTTCCATTGGTCTATGTTTCTGTTCTTATGCCAGTACCATGCTGTTTCTATTACTATGGTTTTGTAGTATAGTTTTAGATCAGGTATGGCGATACCTCCAGAGGTGTTTCTTTTGCTGAGGATATGTTTGGATATCTGAGGCCTACTACCATTCCATATGAATTTTGAGATTGTTTTTTCCTATCTCTGAGAAGAATGATGCTAGAATTTTTATTGGTATTGCATTAAATCTGTATATTGCTTTTGGTAGAATTGCCATTTTCACAGTATTAATTCTAGCTATCCAAGAGCATGGGAAGTCATCTTTCCATCTTCTCAAATGCTCCTCAATTTCTTTCTTGAGTGTTTTTATGTTTTATTATATAGATCTTTCACATTCTTGGTTAGTGTTATGCCAAGGCATTTGATTTTTCTGTGGCTACTGAAAATGGGACCAAAAAAAAGGTCAAGCTCAAAAGTAGAGTAGAGGTCACTAGAGAAGGGTGTCAGGGTGGGAAGATAGAGGTGTTGATGTAAAATAATGACTCTGCTTTGAAGAAATTATGAAGGTAATTTGTTCTGGGTCAAATATGAGTGACCATGACCCAGGAGTACGGCCTGAATGTCACCCTGAATGATATGTTTTTACAGTCAGAGCAAAGCAGAAAGTCATGAATCAATGTGTTTACCAATCACATTGCTGGGGGTGTCGAGTAGGCTGGCAAAGCTGGAAAGTGTCTTCTTATGGGACAGTGTCCTCAGCCTCACTCTGCTTGGCCCAGTGACATGTTCGGAGAGGCTTGTCTACTTGTCACAAGCATGCAAGGTCACAGACAGAAGTTAAGCTGCTTGGCTACTAAAAGGCCTGAGAAAGCCAGGCACGGTGGTACATGCAGAAGGACAGTGAGTTAAAGTCCAGCCTAGGTTACATAGTGAGACCTTGTCTCCAAAAAGAGATGGAGAGGCTAAGACAGCCCAAGATAATCTGGGGCTCTGACCTACAATAGTCCACCCCTCCACGCTCAGGACACACTGGTCAACAAAGGCTGAGCCGCCTGCAGGACCCTGCACCATAGGCACAGCTTCCTCAGAAAGTGTCTGTTCTCAGAGGAACACTGGACACTGGACACAACATCCTAGTTGCAGGATGAGAACAGTTCACAACAGTTTATGATATATTTCATAAAGATCTACAGGAGAGTGTGAAGTCTTCCAATACAAAGAAACAATCCATGCTTAAGAAATATTAATGTTGGGCTGGAGAGATGGCTTAGCGGTTAAACGCTTGCCTGTGAAGCCTAAGGACCCCGGTTCAAGGCTCGATTCCCCAGGACCCACGTTAGCCAGATGCACAAGGGGGCGCACACGTCTGGAGTTCGTTTGCAGTGGCTGGAGGCCCTGGCGCGCACATTCTGTCTCTCTCTCTATCTGCCTCTTTCTGTCTCTGTCTGTCACTTTCAAATAAATAACTAAAAATAAACAAAAAAAAATTTTTAAATGAAGTATTAATGTTATTTCTGAAGTTGGGCGTGGTGGCACACACCTTTAATCCCAGCACTTGGGAGGCAGAGGTAGGAGGATCACTGTGAGTTCGAGGCCACCCTGAGACTACATAGTGAATTCCAGGTCAGCCTGGGCTAGAGTGAGACCCTACCTTGAAAAAGAAGAGGAAAAAAAAAAGAAAGAAAGAAAGAAAAAATGCTATTTCCCTTGATTTGCTCATCACACACTGTGCGCTCGTATCATTGTCAAACTGTACCCCAAAACTACGTACACTCGATATGCAGAACTTAAATTCTTTTTATTTATTTTACTCTTTGTTGTTTTGTCTGGTATCCATGTTGTACATGCCATGTTCATATGTGGAGGAGGTATACACGGATGTGCAGATGTGTGTACACATGTGTGGAAGCCAGACATCGATGTCAGGGTCTTCCTCAGTTCACTCTACCTTACTCTTTGAGACAGGGTCTCTCACTGAGCCTAGAGCACATACTTTCGATCAGAACTACTAGCCTAATTCTAGATCCATCTCCCGGTGCTGGATGACAGGTGTAAACGACCACACTTAGTATTTTTGACGTGGGAACTGAGGCTCTAAACTTAGGTCCTCGTGTTTATCTGACAAACATGTCACCCACTGAGCCTTTTCCCTAGCCTTATTTTTTTAGTATTTTATTTTATTTATCTCTTTGAGAGAGAAAGAGAAAAAAAAATGAGCACGCCAGGGCCACTGGCCACTGCAAACGAACTCCAGATGTGTGCGCCATCTTGTGCATCTGGTTTATGTGGGTCCTGGGGAATTGAACTTGAGTCCTTAGGCTTCTTGGGCAAGTGCCTTAACCATTAAGCCATCTCCCCAACCCCTAGCCCTATTTAAAAATTTATTTATTTATTGTGAGAGACAGGAAGGAGAGAGGGGGAGGAGAGAATGGGTACGCCAGGGCCTCCTGCCACTGTGAACAAACTCCAGAGGCATGTGCCACTTTGTGCATCTGGCTTTATGTGGATACTGGGGAATCGAACCCAAGCCATCAAGCCCTGCAAGCAAGCACCTTTAACTGCTAAGCCATATCTCCAGCCTCCTCCCACCCCTGTTTTTAATTCCCATTTTATTTTGTTTTTCCAGGTTTGCCAAGAGCTAGAGATCCAACCAGAAGCCACGCCCACGCGCCCTGCAGGCGGCTTCCTGTGTGAAAGGGAAGGGGAACAGAGCCCGGGGCCCCTTTACCAGTCCACGAGGTTCTTTCTCCTTCACAGTGGCCTCGGACCCCTGTGTCATCAAGCTCCTGTGAGCGGAAGCTTTCCCAATTACAAGCTTACCACACTACGATCCTCACGAAGCCCCTGGCCCTTCAGCTGGCTTGAGACTATTCCAACAAACAGGAAGCAGAAATGCCTTCTGGAAGACTGAAAAGACATGGCTGCATTATTGTTGATGGGGGGGAGAGGAGGTAGGAGTAGTTCTTGATAGTTCATTTTTTGTCTCCAGAATGTACCCAAATTATATTGGTTTGAAAAAAATTAAAGAATTGGGCTATATGCAATGATAAGAAAGGAAGAGAGGTTGTTGAGTTTTAGTAATTCACAGCCAATTTTAAATCTCAGGCTAACTAATAGCTCGGTTTCCATATGAAGGGCTTAGGAGACCAACAGAGGCCCTTCTTTTCTTTCAGGTTTGTTTGCAGTCATGTAACCAGGAAGTGGATCGATCGCTTAGAAAGATGGGTCCAGGAATTACAGCTGTTCCCACCCCAGTCTTCAATGAAATGATTCAGAGCAAACTCAGGGCTCTATCAAGAACAGACGTGAGGGGCTGGGGAGAAGGCTCAGCGGTTAAAGCACTTGCTTGCAAAGCCTAAAGGCCTGGGTTTGATTGCCCAGTGCCCATGTAAAGCCAGGTATGCAGAGTGGTGCACACATCTGGAGTTTGTCTGAAATGCAGGAGGCACTAGTTCACTCTCTCTCTCTCTCTCTCTCCTTACAAATAAAGAAATAAAAATATTTTTTAAAAGTAAAAATAAAATAAAGAGAGCCAGGCATGGTGGTGCACACCTTTAATCCAAACTCTCGGGAGGCAGGGGTAGGAGGATCACTGTGAGTTTGAGGTCACCCTAGGACTCCATAATTAATTCCAGGTCAGCCTGGACTAGAGCGAGACCCTACCTCAAACCCCACACACCCACAAAAAAAGAGAAAAATAATAAAATAAAGAACAGACATGAAATGGGAGTGTTCATTTATTTCCACATAATGTTCTAGAAGCTCCCCTTGAGGTGCCAGCGTCCTTCTGAGCGCAGGTGCTGTGGGTGTGATGATTTGGACACAGAACCGTGCTGTTTCCTTGTTTTGAGATTGGTTGCCCATGTCCACTGTGTCCAAAGTTAAACACTTTTTCCTTCCACGTGGGACCCAAAGGTAATGTAAATATGGTTCAAGTTTGTCTCCAACACTCAGTGTCCCCTTGGCCCCCATAATCTGCTGTGCTGGAAGAAGACTCCATCTTCAGACCTACAGAGCCAGCGACGTCTCCAGTCCACAGACCACGGTCCGTCATTGAACCCCGGCCTGGAACATGTCCTAAGAAGCTTGCTGTCACAGTTCCAAGACTTGGACAAGAAATCATGTGTCACTTTCCTCCACTGACTACAACAGTCTAGAAAGTGCTTTGCTTTGATCCATACCATAGGTAATTGTCATGCTAAAACCCAATAGAATCATGACAGAGGTAAGAGCCAATACCAATATTTATGGCACATCCTCTTGGTAGAGGAGCCACGGGATGACCACAACAATGCTTACAGTCCACAGTCACCGTGAGCACTTGACATCACAGCCACCCACTTCATCTCTGATACAGATGCCTTGGCCTTGTATCACTGACATATTTTCTCTTTCCAGAAATGTTACCTTTGAATTACAAAAATTTATTTTTCTCAGTACTGTGTAAAGTCCCAAAGCGTCCGATGCCAGGGAACAGAGAGATCTGGCAACTACATTCATGCTGACCAGGGGATGACCACGGGCATGTCATGAACTCTTCTAACTGCCTTCCTGGCTCACACAGATGGAGTCTGTTTTTGATGTCAGGTCAGGGTGACCGGCTATGCAATGCTTCTCTTTTTGCAAAGAAACTTCAAGGCTGAGGAGATAGCTCTGTGGGGAAAAGTATATATAGCACAAGGGTGACTACTGGAGTTTGGATCCCCAGAATGCAGTAGCAAGTGAGAGTCTGTAATCCCAGCCTTCCTTCAGCAAGACAGGAGGTGGAGAGAGGAGAATTACAGAAGCTTGGGGGCAGCTAGCCTGGTGTGGTAGGTTGAATGGATGCTCCCCAATAGACTTAGGAGTTTATTAAAGCTTCTTGAATTTCCAGCTACCTGGCTGGAGGAGGTGTCACTGGCAAATACTGGGGTCCTGCTTGTTACTGGGGACAGGCTGAATTTCAGCCTAAGATAGGCAGAGTGCTTGAGTTCTGCCTGCAGTTCCTAAAGTGTGCTTGCTTGCGCTGGTGGCTTGGGCTTCTCTCTCTGCGTGGGCCTGTGAAAGTGGGCCAGCTTCTTCGGTCATTTTGGAACTTTCCCTGGATCTGTAAGCTTCAAATGAATCCCTTCCTCCATAACTGTGTCTGGTCCAGAGGTTCATCCCAGCACCGTGTGGCTGTCTACTACACCTGGCTGATGCAGCAGTGGACAACAAGAGTCTGTGCCTCAAAACAAAGTAGAAGGTGGGGACCTCCACCAGAAATCATCCTCTGACCCCCACATGTGAACTGTGACACATGTGCACCCATAGTCACACACATGAACACATGTCCACACACACACACACACACACACACACCCCCAGCACTGCTCTAAGAATCAATAAGCTGGTGGTGTGAGCTTCTGATCACAGAGTCTGCTAGATGATTAGAGAACTACAAGAATTGTATTAGAGCTGCCATAACAAAGTACCACAGATTGAGGAATTTAAGCAGCAGAAATGTCTGTTTCTCTGCTCTGGAAGGTGGAAGTCTAAGAACAAGGTATTGGCAGGATTGCTTCTCTCTGAAGACTTTGAGGAAAGAACCTATTCTAGGACCCTCTCCTTGGGGTTGTAGATGGTCACCTTCCCCCTTTGTGCATTTGTGCCAAAATTTCTCCTTTTATAAGGATTACGGTTATATTGGATTAAGACCTCATAGAAACTCAATTATCCCTGTAAATATGCTATTTCAATCTGAGGTTTGGGAGGCCAGGACTCCAACATGACTAGGGCTAGAGCCAGGAATTATTACACAATTGTGTAATCCCAGCACAGAAGGCTGAGGTAAGAGGACTGAGAGTTTGAGGACAATCTGGGATACATAGGTGACCTTGTAAAAAGAAAAACTGGAAGGAAGGAGGGAGAGAAGAGAGGGAGGGAGAGAGGGAGGAAAGGAAGGAAGGAGGAAGAGAGAGAGAGAGAGAGGGACGAAGGAAGGAAGGGAGAGAAGGTGGGAAATTTTCGAGGACAATCTGGGATACATAGTTAGGAGACCTTGTCAAAAGGAAAACTGAAAGGAAGGAGGGAAGGAAAGTAAGGAAGGAAGGATAAGAGATGGAAGGAGGGAATTAGGGTGGAGGAGGCAACTCAACCTATAACCAAGGGATGTGATCACATCACAACAGGAGAGTTCTCAGTGATTAGGGGAAGCAGACGGCACAGATATGACAGCACGAGCTGGTAACAGATCATTGAACTTGAAGTGACATCCATTGGACATGGAGTAATTTCATCAGCAGTGGGCTAGGGGAATTCAAAATTAAACAAGTCATTACCACAGTCCCCCAACTAATTGGCAGTCCAGCAAAAGAAAAAAAAAAACTGTGAGAGACAGTGTGCTAAGAAGGATGATAGAAGAGAACAGAGGAAGAGCCTTCACTCAATACTACCTGGTATTGACCAAAACAGGTTGGGAGAGACACCCCAAAGCCCCAATATAATGAAGAGGCCTCAGAATTGAGCTGGCCCAGCCAGAGGGAATTGAGATCCAGCCTTTCTCCATATCATTCTGATCACACCAGGAGTACTAACTTCTCTGTGCTCCAACTTCTTCCTGTGGTACTATGCAAATATTGGGAAAACACCCATTCTATAAAAATCATCGAAGGAGGCATGATGGACAATCGACTCAGGTACTACCCTAATGGAGATTATGATCTGGTAGGAGGTGTACATGCATATGACATGATAAACAGAATGAAAGAGGCTCAAGAAAATGAGATGGAATGCTGGGAGAATCCAGAGGTCAGTACACTCACTCCCTGAGGCTGTAGTAACAACTTATTAGAAATCACCCAGGAGCCTGGAAGTCTCAGATGTTGACATCAGTAGGTTTTGGCCCCTTTGGAGGCCCTGAGGGACAGGCTATTCCAGGATTTTGCCCTAGCTTCGAATGCCCCTGGCATCCTTGGCATCTCTTGGTGATGGACACATCGTTTCAATTGTGCCTACATCTTCATATGGTCCTTTCTCTGAATGTCTCCATCTTCACATGGTCCTCTCTCTGAATATCTCCATCTTCACATGGTGCTATCTCTGAATGTCTTCATATTCACATGGTCCTCCCTCTGAATGTCTCCATCTTTGCATGGTCCTCCATCTGAATGTCTCCATCTTCGCATGGTCCTCCCTCTGAATGACCCATCTTCACATGGTCCTCTCTCTGAATGTCTCCATCTTCGCATGGTCCTCCATCTGAATGTCACCATCTTCGCATGGTCCTCCCTCTGAATGACCCATCTTCACATGGTCCTCTCTCTGAATGTCTCCATCTTCACATGGTCCTCCCTCTGAATGTCTCCATCTTCACATGGTCCTCTCTCTGAATATCTCCATCTTCACATGGTGCTATCTCTGAATGTCTCCATCTTCACATGGTCCTCCCTCTGAATGTCTCCATCTTCACATGGTCCTCTCTCTGAATGTCTCCATATTCACATGGTCCTCCCTCTGAATGTCTCCATCTTCACATGGTTCTCTCTCTCTGAGTATCTCCGTCTTCACATGGTACTTTTTCTGAATGTCTCTATCTTCACATGGTCCTCCCTCTGAGTATCTCTGGCTTCAATGGTCCTCTCTTTGAATATCTCCATCTTCACATGGTCCTCCTTCTGAGTGTCTTTTCCCTTTTTGTCTCTTAACAGGACACCAATCATTGACCTTGGGGGCCCTCCTAAACCTATGATGAGCTCATCTCAGAATACTTAACTTGACTACTTCTGAAAAGACTCTATTTCCAAAGAAGGCCACCTTCATACATCTTTCATACTAGGATTGAAGCATACATTTTTATGGGACAGTTAAACCCACTGTAGGAGCTTATCCTCAAGTTGAGATAAATGAAGGATGCAGGGTGAAGATGGCCCAGAGACACAAAATCTCCATCCACACACAGAAGATAGCAACTGTGTCAGAGGAGAGGCTGTAGAGATGTTGCATCATTCTGTCCCTTTCACTCTGTTCCGTAAGCTTCCTCCATCATGACCACGATCATTGCCATGACACATGACTAATCAGAAATGTTGAATCAGGATCTCCCATGTCCTCCACTGATGTAGAGCAATGCCAGCTCGCCCCAGCAGGAGTCATTTGTGCTCAGTCAAAAGTGTCTGAAAGCCGTGTGTGGTGGATCATGCCTTTAATCCCAGCACTTGGGAGGCAGAGGTAGGAGGATCTCCATAAGTTCAAGGCCACCCTGAGACTACATTGTGAATTCCAGGTCAGCCTGAGCTAGAGTGAGACCCTACCTCGAAAAACCAAAAAGAAAAAAAAAGTGTCTAAAGAGAGCTGTAATAAGCACTCCAGCTTTACCTGGTCCTTGGAGAGTGAAAAGGAATCCTTTTGATAATGAAAATAAATCCTGGCACATTCAGGAGGAGATCCCAGCACTTCCTAAGACTTAATGTGATCATTTCCACCTCATGTTTATAATGAGGAGCAAATAAGATCAAGTCTGTAAAATCCTTCAGAGAACCACACCTCCAGGAAGGACCAGCAATGACAGAAGGTGAAAATCCTAAGAGTTTGGGAGTCTCTGTTGGACTCTTGCTTGACATGGCTTCTCTGCATCATAAAGGTTTTTTTTGTTGTTGTTTGTTTGTTTGTTTTCAGAAAACACTGCTCCCCACTCAAAAATAGGCATAGTAGGGGTTACAAGGACCCAAAGGCATAATTTGACCTCATCATAAATTGCCTTAAACGTCAGTCTCACCAAGCTCTACTCCATCCTAAAACTGATATAAGATATTCACCCAGGGATACTATGTTACCTAGTGGGAAACTGATGCCACTTTGTGCCAGGTTAAAGCCAAAAGCCAACAGTGCCTTAGGACAGTGTCAGTAGCTGACATTTTATCTGTCACCTTGTCTGCTCCCTCCCAGAGGAGCTCATGGTATGCAGGATGTTGTGTCATCTAACTCAGTGGAGACACACATTTCTTTTGCCACCCAGACAGGAGGTGGCCACCGTCTTTAGAAAGCTAAAGCCATCCAGTCCTCGCTGGCCAGATAATCTGCTCAGAGAGTCATTTGACAGCTAGTCATTTTGTTGCCCACTTGTGCTCTTACTGTCAAAGTTTGTTCATTTCTTTTTGTAAATCCCACGTTGAGTCAGGCTGAGTTAACTCTGTCGTGGGCATTTCCACTACTCAACCCTGAGCAGCTTAGCAGCAGCCAGAAGGGGGACTTTTTGACAAATGTTGTTTATCTAGCTTTGAAATGAAACATGCATTAGAAATGAATTCAAATGAAATTCCTGTAAAAGCTTCTTTTTCAATGATAGTCTGTTTTTTTTTTCTCACTTGCTTATAGCTTTCTGGAAAATTCTATGTTGGCTGAATTTGCTCAAAACTGCTTTTAGCAGTTTTCTTTGTGTTTTTGTTTTTGTTTGTTTGTGTGTGTGTGTGTGTGTGTATGTGTGTGTGTATACATACATTAATTGATGGGGAGTTCAGGGGAGAAAAATCCTGTTGGCAATTTTTGAGTGAGAATATTTTTAAATATACTTTTTCCCAGTAAAAGGAACCTTTGGCTTTATTTTTTAGTAAAAAATTTGCATTTACATACTGTATAGTGGACCCTAAATCAGTGGTTTTCATGTTCTTTCACATTGAACTCCTTTATAAGTTTTAAAATATATTGATGGAAGAATTCTGAAAGATATATACTGAGGGTTTTTAAGAATTAAATATTCATATGAAATTGAGGGGTTTTAAGAATTAAATATTCATATGAAATTGGTCTAGGTATCCCTGGGTCTTGGGTGGTTTTAAAAACTTTCTAGATATTCTAATGTTCAAATATCATGAACAGTTGTCTAGGACACAACCAATCCAAGCCCAAAAGAGATTGCAGAGGTCTGGAGAATGCAGAAGGGAAAATTAGTTCCTCTGCTTGTTACCGTCTGAAAGCATCTGAAAGAAGCTAGGCCCCGTGGCAGAGGCCCATAACCCCAGCTACTTGGGGCACTAAGGCAATAGTATCACAAGTTCAAAGCCTGCGTGGGCTACGGAGTGAGTGCAAGGTCAGCCTGGGTAACTTAGTGAGCCCTTATCTCAAAATTTAAAATTTAAAAAAAAAATTAGCTGTGTATGTTGGCACACACCTTTAGTCCCAGCACTGGGGAGGCAGAGGTAGGAGGATCACTGTGAGTTCGAGGCCAGCTTAAAACTACAGAGTGAGATCCAGGTCAGCTTGGGCTAGAGTGAAACCCTAGCTAAAAAAAAAAAAAAAAAAAAAAGAATTTAAAAGGCTGGTATATGGCTTAGTGGTAGAGTAGTTGGCAAGCATGGGTTCTATCTCTAGTATGGAAAGGGAAGGAGGGAAAGAAGGAGGGAGGGAAATAAGAAGGGATAGAGCAAGGGAGGGAAGGAGGGAGGGAGGTGTGAAGGAAATTTTACCCACAGATCTTTACCCCCTCGCAAGGCTTCATCTGACATCACCAGAGAGCGCAGGTGCCTCACTTGTGGTCTAGGGCGAGATTGACTGTCCCCTCCCACTGACAGTGAGGAGCTCCCTCCCTGGCTTCTGGCAAGGCCTTCTCTTCCTGCTTGGGACTATTAAAGAACAGGAGACATACTAGGGAACCAGCCACTTCCCCGGTTCTGTGGTCACTTTCCCCGTCATTCAGTCTTTTCCTGAACTCTCACAGACTGTCACGCTGAGCGCAGCCAGAGCCGAGTTCTGTCCTCTGGTCACACTGAGAAGTGTGGCTTCCAAGATAAGCCACAGAGAAAATCCAACCCATTGCCGCATAAGAGAGAGATCCTCCCTTCGCATCTAAGCAGGGTGTGGTGGCACACATCTGAAAACCAGAAACTGCTCCGTCCCTCCTCCTCCTCCGGGACTCTGAGCTAATGCAATGAGCCCATTTGGTGACATGTCATCACCCCAAGCTGCAGAGGATGACCAGGTGTGCCATGTGCTCACAAGTGGCCTTTGCAGAAACCCCTTCACTCAGCAATCCCCTGCTGAATGCCAGCTGAGTGCCAGGAACTGTTGGGGAACTGTAGTTTGAATGAGATGCAGGCAAGCAAACCACCTTTTGGGTCCCCACGCCCCGGGCCAGTAACTCAGCGGGAAGAGTTCGCTCACTATAGAGCTTTAGTGTGTTGACTTTGAAATGCCTGCCTAGTCTTGTGCCAAATCTAACAACATCACCAAGGAGATACCAACAATTGTGATAAATGTGGAGAGAAAAAGTAAAACTAAGCCAGTTTTGTCTATCCATTAAATTTGCCTGTGAATTAGGAAGAGACCACTGTTTTCCTGGTCAGCAACAGAACACAGAGACAGCGAGGCCTACAGGGAGAGGGCCTCTGGGACACAAAGACCCTCAGCTCACATGGGAGCCACTTAGAGTCGTCATCGCCAGAGACCCAGGCTCCTCCTTGATGGTATGTCCTAGGTACACTTTCTCATTTCCTTGTGATAAAAAGCACTGCAAGAAATATTTACATTATTTATTTATTTATTCATTTTTTTAAATTTTTATTTATTTTTAATTCATTTATTAGAGACAAAGAGAGAGGGAGAGAAAGAGAGAATGGGTGCGCCAGGGCCTCCAGCCACTGCAAATGAACTCCAGACACATGTGTCACCTTGTGCATCTGTCTTATGTGGGTCCTGGGGAATTTGAACCTGGGCCTTTGGCTATGCAGGATAATGCCTTAACCGCTGAGCCATCCCTCCAGCCCTCATTTATTTATTTTTGAGGCAGGGTGTCGCTATAGTGCAAGCTGACCTGGAACTTACTCTGTAGCCCAGACTGGCCTCAAACTCACAGAGATCCTCCTATCTCAGCCTCCCAAGCGATAAGATGAAAGGTGTGTGCCAGTATGCCAGGCTTACTTTATTCATTTAATGAGTGCTGAGCCAAACGTGCAAATGCTTACGTCCCCGGATCACTGCAGAAACATTTCACAAGCTCTTGGAATCTTCTTCCTTTAATACATTTCAACCCCTTCGTGATCAGATAAAACAAAGGTATGCAAGAAGGTGAACTAACTGGAAATTCACATCTGCAGGAAGAGGAGATCCCATGTGGAATCCCTGTGGGGACTTGAGCAGTACTCCCCCCATCTCTCATACTGACTTCTGCCAAATGGACTCAAGGGCAACAGAATTTGATTTTTTCATCTAGTGATATCTACTGACGATTAAGAAGAGATTGGCTGTCCAGTCTCACTGGCAGTGAGGAGTTCTCCTGCCTGGCTTCAGGAAAAAAAAAAAAAAAAAAAAAAAAAAAAAAAAAAAAGGACTTTTCTTTCTGCCTGTGGCTGTCAAAGGTCTGTGGTGTTCACATTGTCTCGCTTCTTCCTCCTGGGCAGAGTTTTCATATTTCCTTTTTGAAACCCGACTTCTCCCCCCACCCTATCCCACACCCACAGCCAACATGAGGGTGTCACCACCTGCCCCCCATAGCTCCAGTCCTTCTTGGGGAAGGCAATGGGAAGTCCCTCTCTGCCTAGCCTCTAAGGATCCCAGTACAGAAGCTGAACAGAATCAAGCACAAGAGGCTAGACCATTACCTGCTGAGGTTACAGACTTAACACATGTCTCTGCAGGGTACACACAGCCTCCACTCCTGCTCTGAGACCCCCAGGTATCTACAGACTTCTCCCTCCGCTAGCAAGTGGGCTGTTTTGTTTTGCATGTCTATCTGATGCCTTGGCTTGTTATTTGAGATTCCTCCAATGAGAGAAAACAGGAACCGGGTAACTTTCATTTAAGGAAACAAAACTCCTATCTGCCTGTCACATCAAGAATTTTTAAAAAATGAGAAGGAAGAAAAGAACCGCCAAAAACTGTAATTTCCCCCTTTTACAATTATTTCTGAATAGGAACTTGACTAATCACACTCAAGAAAGTGGGTATTCCGTCTGGGCTTGTCTGCTCAGAAATGCATGAGCTGGAGACCATCCTGATGAGATGCTACTGACCCATCCTGCAGCATGAGCACCTTCAGTCCATGCCGCCACCTCTGTGCGACCCTCGCTTCCAACAGTTTTCTCAGCCTGCCTCCAGAGATTCAACTCAAAAGCTACTCTTTATAACCACCTGCTTGCCTCATCTTATATTCTTTATATGTTAAAACATAAGGTGGAGCTGGAGAAATGACTTAGCGGTTAAGGTGCTTGCCTGAGAAGCCTAAGGATCCAAGTTCGATTCCCCAGGACTCACATAAGCCAGATGCACAAGGGAGCACATGCGTCTGGAGTTCGTTTGCAGTGGCTACAGGCCCTGGCATGCCCATTCTCTCTTTCTCTCTATCTGCCTCTTTCTTACTCTCTCTCTCTCAAATAAATAAATAAATAAAATATTTTAAAAAACATAAGGTGACCTGTGGGCAGATAACTAATGCTAACTCTGTGATAGAGGAAAGGATGCAGTCATACTCTGGTCAAATAAAATATGCATATATACAGACATGTATTTTTGAGCTCAATGGTGTCCTCATCAAAATATATATGTTAATTGAAAAAAATTCATATGTTGAAGCCCTGTCTCTCATCTCAGAAAGTGGTATTTGGAAGCTGGGCATGGTGGCACATGCCTTTAATCCCAGTACTCGGGAGGCAGAGGTAGGAGGATCGCAGTGAGTTCAAGGCCAGCCTGAGACTACAGAATGAATTCCAGGTCAGCCTGAGCTAGAATGGAACCCTACCTCACAAAAAAAAAAAAAAAGCATGCAGGTATGTATATGATAGGAGAAAGTACCAGGTGCAGTTGCACACGCCTATAGTCCCAGCTACTCAGGAGGTTGCGGCAGGGGGATCACTTGAGTCCAGGAGTTCTGGGCTGTCGTACACCATGCCCATCTGGTGTCTGTGCTAATTTTGGCATCAATACGGTGACCTCCCAAGAGCAAGGCATCACCAGGTTGTCTAGAAAGCGATGAACCAACTCGGGTCAGAAACAGAGCAAGTCATACTATGAAAAATGGATACATTAGGGCTGGACAAGATCACTGAAAAATCAAGCTGGTATTTAGCTGAAAACCTTCTCCCTGTAGACCAGCCACTTGAAGCTGGAAAGAGCTGCACTGCATGCAGCCCTATGGGAGACAGAAGTCATCAGTGGTGAAAACTGGACACTGGAAGCCTCAAGTTTGGCCAGACAGGCCAAATGACTGAATGGGTATAATAGTGGCATGTCTGCTCTGGGGGAAACCAACTGCTCTCTAATTGGACTGGAGGCCCACTCTATGGGAGGGAATACATGCCTGGTACTGAAAACCTAATCAAAAGCCTACCAGGGGAGGTCATGAGCCTTATGGAAATAAAGCCTGCTCTTGTCTGGCTAAATGTATATATTATTCTCACCAAACTGCCCTGAATGCACTACACTTAATATTCATATATTAATGCTACTCTCACTTTTGGTTAGAGAAGCTTCTCTTTTCAGATAGCAGTGACCACTGGGATGACCCAAAAGACAACATAGTTCTGAGAAGAAGTGACAGAGGAGTGCTTAACACTGAAACATCTCTATTACACCCTCCAAGGCTCAGGGTCCATTGCGGAAGAGATGGCAGAAAGAATTAAGAGCCAAAGGAAGGGCATCACTCTTTACAATGTAACTGCCCAGACAGAAATTGGCCTCGATATCCATGACCTTGCAATGCCTAGCAATGCCTTCACAAGACCCTCATAATAGGAGAAAAAGACGATGACATCAAACTAAAAGACAGACTAATGGAGAGAGGGAGGGGATATAATGGAGAGTGGAGTTGTGAAGGGGAAATGGGGGAGGGGAGGGAAATATCATGGTTTATTGTCTGTAAGTATAGAAGTTGTCAATAAAAATTTTTTTAAAAAATTAGGGCTGGAGAGATGGCTTAGCAGTTAAGGTGCTTGCTTGCAAAGCCAAAGGACCCAGGATTAATACCCCAGGACCCACGTAAGCCAGATGGAGGTGGCTCATGCATCTGGACTTTGTTTGCAGCAACTGAAGGCCCTGGCGTGCCCCCATTCTCTCTTTCTATCTACCTCTCTCTCTCAAAGAACTAAAGTAAATAAACTTAAAAAAAATTAAAGGAAAAAGGTGAATAAAATTAGAATGAGTGGTCTCAGCACAAAGCTTTCTCACTGAATCATCAGTTCTAGAATTGCTGAGTCACAGGGCCCCAGAGTGCAGAGGAAGCCCCCTGTCTACTTAGTAAGGAGTCCCACCCATCCCTGCTCACTTTTGATAGTGTCACAGCCTAACATTCTGTGAGCGTCTTCACCCCATAGACCCTTACAGGAACAACATCCCTCTCCTTCAGTGAGGACCCCTGGACACCCCTGCTAGCGTGGCTAGGCACGCAGACAGCAGGAGGAACCTGCAAAACAGGATTGGGTCATAATGCATGCTTCGTGGGGTTTGGGAGCCATGTTTTTCCAGTTCCCTCGATACCCAGTAAGACACCTTGCACACCGCGGACACTCAACAAAGCACTTAGTCAATCAGTGAGTGCAAATAATATGAAAAGTAAATTTCCAGAAGTTCCCAGTTCAACTCCTCCTTGAGCATCCAAGAAAGTCATTCCTTTCTGAATTTTCAAAATATTTTTATTTACTTCCAAGCACAAAGAGATAGAGAAGACAGAGAGGATGGGCAGACCAGGGCCTCCAGGCACTGCAAACGGACTTCATATGCATGCGCCAATCTGTGCATCCTGCTTTCTGTGGGTGCTGGAGAATGGAACTCTGATCATTACGCTGGCACGCACCTTAACCACGGAGCCATCTCTCCAAGCCCTTTTCCTGAATTCTATTCAACACATGCCTTTAATCCCAGCACTTGGGAGACAGAAGTAGGAGGATTTCCATGAGTTCGAGGCCACCCTAGTGAATTCCAGGTAGCCTGGGCTAGAGTGAGGCCCTACCTTGGAAAAACAAACAAAAAAGTCAACTCAAAAAAAAATTTCTTTTGCTTGTGTGTGTAATGTGGTGTGTGGCATGTGTGTGTTGTACGCAGATGTATGCGCCCACATGGTGCCCCCTGTGCTCACTCTTGGTGGCCCAAGCAGAACATCAAATGTCCCGCTGTGCCACTCTCTGCTTGCTTATTTATTTGAGCCTATGTCTCTAAGTGACCCAGGAGCTTGCTGGTTTTCGTTCTTGATCTCCAGTGATTCTCAGGTCTCTGCTCCTCCACGGGACTGGGGTTACATGGCACGTGGCCACGCCCAGCTGGTGATGTCTTGAAGATGGAGAAGTGTCTCGGGCTGCTTCAGGTATTCATGCTTGCACAGGAAGTGCTCCTGACCACTGAGCCATCTTTCCAGTCCTCTGCTTAGAATTTTGTATACGGCACCCGGAAAAAAAGCATCTATGCAATTTGTGCACATTAGCTATTTAGCATCTACTCATGGTTGATTTTTGTTTTTATATCTCTATCTCTACATTAAAGTTTCTTTTCTTTTTTTTTATTTATTTGAGAGTCAGAGAGAAAAGAAGAGTTAGAGAATGGGTGCACCAGAGCCCCAGCCACTGCAAACAAACTCCAGATGCATGAACCACCCTGTACAGCTGGCTTACATGGGTCCTGGGGAATTGAACCTGGGTCCTTTGACTTTGCAGGCAATCACCTTAACTGCTAAGCAATCCCTTCAGCCCTTCTTTTCTTTTCTTACTGGGAGACAGAGTCTCGCAATGTAGCCCAGACTAGCCTCAAACATTCAATCCTCTGGTGGATTGAACCTCAGCTTCCCAAGTACTAGGACTACAGGTGTGCACCACCATACCCAAACTTCATTAATTGAACATACTTAGAAATGAGGTTGGAGATGGAGAGATTGCTCAGTGGTTAAAGGTGCTTACTTGTAAAGCCTGATGGCCTGGGTTCGATTGCCCAGTGCCCACAGAGAGCCAGACACACAAAATGGTGCATGTGTCTGGAGTTCATTTGCAGTGGCAGGAGGCCCTGCCCTGGCACACCCATACTTCCTCTCTCTCTCTCTTAAATAAAAATATTTAAAAATATTGTTGACTGTAAGAAATACTATCTCAACAGCTCAACACACTGCTTTAAAATAAAGCTAGATGAGTTACACTGAAAGAGTGATGAAATTGGTGCTTTTCCAAGCTGTCATTTGCAATGCTTTTCAATGCTGCTTTCATGGTACATTGCAAAAGTCGTGACAATGATCTTGCTTCAGGCAGCTACCACCGTATTGTAACCAGCCAAAGACTAGGGCCATGCAAAGAACATCAGTTTCTGCTTTGTCCCCATTCTGTGTCTTTGTGGGTTTCCCTCAAGTTCTCTTCCAGAGCTGCTGCTGGCTGTGGGCTGGGGTGCCTGGCCTCCCACCTTCCAGGAGGTGAGACTGGCTTCCTCACCTGGTAGTCTCCATGCTGCCTGTCAGAGAACAGAAGGAGAAACTGCAGGGTGGCCCAGGCTCCAAAACTGCACAATATTCCTTTTGCTACAATCACGAGTCCAGCATGGCTTCAAGGGCAGTGGAAGTGGACCCCATGTCTTGATGGGAGAAGCTGCAAAGAACGATGGCCACATGTAATCAAACCACAAAGTTGCAACAGAATCGGTCACTCCTGTGTTCTCATTTTATGAACCAAAATGGGTGAGTGTGGAAATAATGGCTCTGAGATGACCTGGGGATATATTCAGCCAACTCCCTGACTACAACAAGCTAGTTCAACTTGCAGTCCATTTGGTGTCTCAAGCCAGAGTCGCCAGGAATGAGTCACCAGTAGGGGAATACCATGCTTATTTGAAAAAGAATCGAAAATAGAATTGGCAATGCCTGTCCAGGTGGATATGGGACTCTCAGTGAGCCAAGCAGTGAACGCCATGTCTCTAGTCAGTCACTGGTCAATGTCCTGGGGGTTACTCTTAACACAGATGCTTGAATGGTCCCTTTGGATCAGCCCCCAAGGTTTTGTTGGGGGAAGAAAAGAGTGAAGCACAATACAATGGAGAGCAAAAATAAATCCAAATATATAATAAAAGCACTGTATATATATATATATATATATATATATATATATTATATATATTATAATATACATAATAAAAGTATGACCTCTACCAAGGCACCTGTCATTTTATTCATTCTCAATCGTGAACTGCAAACAGGACTCCCAGAACTTGTGTTCCAGGATTCTAAAACACTTCTCCCTCTGAGGGCCTGCCATCTACTTTCAGGAAGAAGACTTTAGTGTGAAAACCAGCAAGGATTTAGGGAATAGCCAAGTGATTATAAAGATGCCATTAAGTAAACAGCTGACCTCTCTAAAACAGCAACAAAATGTTCTCTTATACCCTCATGACACCTCACAGTGTCCCTCAGGTGTGGCTCTGACCAGCTGGGGCAGCCTCTCTGAGAGCTTGCTAGAAGTGCACATTCTCAGGCCCTCCCCAGACCTGCTAAAGCAGAAGTTGTAGGAGGAAGCCACCATCTGGGCTACAAGGAGAACCCTCACACAGGGGCTTCCCATGTACACCCCAGTCTGAGCAGCACTGTGGTCCAGATTTTAGAAAATGATGACGGCCGTCTGAGATGTGCAGCCAGGGTCCACGTGACCTCACTCCATGTTCATTTGCACCTAAGCGCTTCTCTCCATGGGCCACTGGGTCAAGTTTACCATGCCCTCACTGTCCAAAGTCCTAGCTCATGGAAGATGTTAGTAGCTATGCACGACTGTCCCCAGGATGGGACTTAGGATCTCTATCAGAAGCAGTCTCCATGAGTAGATCAGAAAGGCTGCCATTTTTAGCCGGCTGTGGGGGCGCATGCCTTTAATAATCCCAGCACTCGTGAGGCAGAGGTAGGAGGATCGCCATGAGTTCTAGACCACCCTGAGACTACATAGTGAATTCCAGGTCAGCCTGGGCTAGGGTGAAACTCTACCTAAAAAAAAAAAAAAACATTCTTGAGAGGCATTCAAGGTTCCAGCCACTGGGGGTGAGGCCGAGGATAGGGGGTGTAAGGACTACTTGCTGAGTGGTTGGTAACTGACTCAATGTACGTTTCAAAGAGATGATGAGCACAGTGTCCTGGTCTTGCAGGACCATTCTGCCCAGGGGGAGCTTGTCTTCCTGGGCAGATGTTCGCTGCCCTCCCCAAGCAGGAGCAGCATCACTTCTGTCCACACTGCCCCAGCCCCTGAGGCCAAAGCCACCTCCCAAGGCCATTGCTAAGAGTCTCTCTCAGGAGATTCCAAATAAGAGTCAACATTTGGGAAAGGAACCATGAACATTTAAAATAGCAAGTGTTTTTGAAAATTTAAATATGGAAGTTGGGGGGGCTCTGGAGAAATGGCTCAGTGGTTAAGGTATTTGCCTATAAATATGGAAGTCAATGCTCTAGATGACATTTTTCCTATGACAAAAGGAGAAAGTACTTAATCGTAAAAAAAATTCAATCTAAACTAAACTATAACAAACATATCTTTAAAGGCATAGACAAGTGAAACATTTTCCCCCCCAATTTCTACAATTTTTGTTCAGATTTTTACAAATGAGTTTTGTAAGGTACCAACAAGGAACTTCAGTTTTTATATTTTTCCTTTCTTCTTGTTAAAAAAAATAACATTATTGGCAACTGGTATTCAGGATTGCTGCTGTAACCTCTCTGCCATTTTATTTAATTTGGACAATTTTCAGGTCAATATGCGCTCAGAAAGAAGGTTCATAAAGTGATCCATGCGATTAGCTGAAGCTTAGCCTATGGCTCCATGGCAATTTGTAACAACAGCAACTCAGATTCTAATCACTCCATTTCAGGATGTTTTATTTTTAATTCATTATTGTGATCCCAATAAGTGGGGAAGGCAGTTTCAAAAGATCATTTTGTCCTAACCTTTCTTAGTTTTCAAGCCAGCTTTTTGAACACACAGAGTTCTTCAAATATTATTTTATGGGGAGGCTATTTTGTATTCCAACACAAAGATAAATTAATTATCACAAAGATCTGAGGAACACATTTCAAACATGTGCACCAACCTCTGCAGGCATTTTTGGATACAGTGAATAATTCTACAAGACACAATGACACTCTGAGTTACTTTGAGGGACATTGTGGTCCCAGCAAAACTATTAGTTCAGGTATTCTTTACACAATAACAAGAATTGAATTTTAGTCAGAGGACAGCCCTTTTCCTACCACGGGCAAAAACCAAAAATGACACAAAGTCTTCGGCTTTGGACTTCATTTACTCTGGCCTAGACTAAGCCCTTGGGCCATTGGAACAACTTTTCCTTCAACATCCCACACACTCACCCATTTTGCTAGAAAGTCCTTAGAGACAAGCAGGTAAGGAGTCACCACAGAAAAAACCTCTTACTGCTAGCCTGACAACCAGCTCTACGGTACTGGCAACAAACACAGTGATCAATCAAAACTTACGAAAGCAGAAATCCAGAGGTTGCAAAGAATTCAACTCTAAATCAGACTGCCAATAGGCCTGCCATGGCTCAGGGAACATTGCGGAGGAGCAGAAAGAAAGATTATAAGAGCCACAGAGTGGGTAGGAATACCCTGAGGGATGGTCCCCCCCCACACACACACACACACCCGCACTACCCCACAGGACTAACTGAGACCTTGAGGTCCCACGGTGGATACCACGACACTCCAGGGGAGGGAGGGCCCCCAGGGTGCTGGGGGTCAGGGGAAGGGTACAGAGAGTATAACCTGTTATGTTATGCATAAAATAGATTTTTTTAAAAAGATACTTAGGATCCAGAGTACTTGGCAAACTACTGAATTCCAACTCCTCACTTAAAGGTGAGAATGGAGGCCCAGCCTGACTGGCTATCTTGTCGGTATAACAAGGCTGTGGTTGCCTCCCAGTTGACTCACACACCTTTATTCTAAATCCTGATTCTCAGGAACTCCTCAGCATCTACACCAGAGCAAATGGCTCTAGAACAGCCAGGAGTCTGAATTTCCCAAGGCAGGGACTTGAAAATTGAGAGTCCATAGACCCTCTAGGGAGTTTCTTTCTCCATGCAGAAGATCATGGAAAGACCAGCATCTGCCAATGGTGACTGTCAGGGCTGCAGTATGCAGCCTTCTCCAACCTATCCACTTCCACAAGATCAGGCCCTGCTGTATCATGCAAAGAGAAGACTTCCTCAGAGAAGTAGAGTCAGAGGAAAGCAGGGCTAAGTAGCAATTTCCAATCTCGGGAAATTGCCAGTGAGTTTTCATGATCTCATTTCATCAGACAATCTTAGTAGGGACCCCAATAATTGCCACACAGTACATGATGATCATGTGCAAAATGCTATGCAAGGCACTGTTGAGAATAAAAGATAGGGACTAGAGAGGTGACTTAGTGGTTAAGGCACTTGGTTGCAAGCCTGACAGCCCAGGTTCAAATCCCCAGTGCCCACATAAAGCCAGATGCACAAGTGGTGTGACGCATGCATCTGCAGTTTGTTTGCAGTGGCAAGAGGTCCTAGCATACCCATTCTTTCTCTTTCTCTCTCTCTCTCTCTCTTTTTTTTTTTTTTTTTTTTTTTTGGTTTTTTCGAGATAGGGTCTCACTCTGGTCCAGGCTGACCTGGAATTAACTCTGTCATCTCAGGGTGGCCTTGAACTCATGGCAATCCTCCTACCTCTGCCTCCCGAGTGCTGGGATTAAAGGCATGCGCCACCACGCCCGGCTCTCTCTCTCTCTCTACCTGTTTGCAAATAATAATAAATAAAAGTTTAAAACATTTTTAAAAAAGAACAAAAGATGATCATTGTTCCCCAGCTTCTGGAGACTCAGTGGCGTGGGTAAGGCTGCCAGAAGGCAGTCAAGAAATGTGATTTCATTGGCAAAGATCTCTTCTTAGAAGAGATGAGCTCTCAGCTGGACTCTGGGGAAAAGTGAGATTCCACCAGTCAGATGTTGGGGAAGAGCCACTTCTCAGAAAGAAGGACAAAGGGCTGGAAATATGGGTCAGTGGTTAAGGCACTTGCCTGCAAAACCCAAGGACCTGAGTGTGATTCCCCAGTTCCCACATAAAGCCAGGTGCACAATGTGGCATGTGTGTCTGGAGTTTGTTTGCAGTGGCTAGAGGTCCTGGACCATCCATTCTTTCTTTCTATCTGCCTCTCTCTCTCTAATATATATATATTAGAAAAATATATAGTTTTCCGAGGAAGGGCTTCACATCTCACTGTAGCCTAGGCTGACCTGGAATTCACTTTGTCTTCTCAGGGTGGCCTCAAACTCACAGCAATCCTCCTACCTCTGCCTCCCAAGTGCTGGGATTAAAGGCATGTGCCACCACACCCAGTAAATAAAATATTTTAAGTAAAAGAAAGAAGGACTAGTTGTCACAGACCTGTGGAACTGGAAGATATTTTTATGGAATAACAATAGACTGCAAAATATAGGACAGAGGTTTGAGAGGGGTTACAGAAGAGGTTGATTTCCCCCTTTTAAAATAATCCAAGATTGGAACTTCCTAAATGAATCTATTAATCAGTATGCTGGAAGGCAGAAACAAGGTGACAAAGAGAGAGAGATGTGTTGAAAAAAAACCACAAACTCTTTGGGAAAGTAGCCATCGATGCAGAGAGCTGTTGATGGTGAAGGGATGCAGGGCCCAGAATCCCTGGGTGGTCTTAGGAACAGAAAGGAAACAAGTCAGAATGAGGAAACTGAGTCACAACTTTTCCCCACACTGGGCAACGAGTTCAAGATAAATGAGTCCCCATCTGTGCACCACAGATAGACCTGAAGTGCTCACTGAAACTGCAAGCTGTAGACGGGACAAAAGGACCCCCATTATAACACACACGCACGCACACACACACGTGTGTGAGGGGAGTGGGCAGAACGGGAGCTATGGGCTCTGGAGCTCAACCTCCTATCATTTCCAGCCTGCTCCGTCTCCCACAGCTCCATTTTCAACTCCACTCTCATGGGAGCTGCATTTGGACAGGGTCATAAAATGATGACACCTCCTCAGCCACACCAAGACCACCTGCCAATGGTGGGTTTCTGTCAGTCGCAAAATGTATCTACGGGGCTGGAGAGGTGGATGAATGGTTAAGGCACTTGCCTACGAAGCCTAAGGACCCAGGTTCCACTCCCCAGGACCCACGTAAGACAGATGCACAAGGGGACGCATGGGTCTGGACTCATCTACAGTGGCTGGAGGCCCTGCTGCACCCACTCTCTCTCTCTATCTGCCTCTTCCTCCTCCTCCCTCTCTCAAATACACAAAGAAAATAATTTTAAATTTTATTTATTTGAGAGAGAGAACGAGCCAGATAGAGAATGGGCGCGCCAGGGCCTCCAGCCACTGCAAATGAATTCCAGAAGCGTGCGCCCCCTTGTGCATCTGGCTTACGTGGCTCCCGGGGAGTTGAACCTGGGTCCCTTGGCTTTGCAGGCAAACACCTGAATGGCTAAACCATCTCTCCAGCCCTAAAGAAAATATTAAAAATAAAACTTTTTTAAGTGTATCAATTAGTTGTTGACTGTTGAACTTTTCAGTGTTAATGCCAGTGAATATCACCCACTGGGTTCTCCTGTCACAGCGAGATCTGTATGAAGAGTCAAAAAATGTCCTGATTTTAGAAGTATGGGATCCTAACTAACTCCTTTTTTACAGCCATACTTACAGCTGCATTTTGACCGGGAATAACTCAGCCCCTACCTTGGTTACTGGAGTTGGGCTCGGTGAGTCTGCGGAAGGATTATAGATATGTGGAAGATTGACAATGTAGCCATTTCTTCTGCTCACCAAACCACTGACTTTGTGCATTGTGTTTTACGGTTAATGAAACCAACAAATGGAGGTTTTGAAGCTCACTCTGCCAGGCCAATGCTTGCTGTTCCGAGGGACCTCCTGGATTTGGCCATCTGGCCCGAAGGAGTAGGTTGAGAAGACTTGTCTCCATTCACAGATGAGCCACTTAGGTAGTCATCCTAAGAGGAAGCACGGGCAAAGCTTGGGACTAGGGATCAGAAGACAGCTGAGTGACTGGACAGGTTAACAGACCCAAGCAGCTCCAACTGTTTGACCCACGAAACAAGGAGATGCACATCAGCTCCTTGTGCTGAGAATGCTATGTAACGAGGTACTTGAAAACCAGCCGCTGAGTACCTGGCATATAAGAAAGTGTTCAGTAGGACTTCCCAATCTCCCATTTTAATCTTGGGATCATGGAATGCGGAGTTAGTGGTAACGCCAGGAATGAGAGCTGGTGTTTACAAGAACACTGCCTGCTGGAACAAAGAAAACTGCCACTTGAAGTCTTTTCATCTCAAGAAGGTTTTGTTTTGTTTCACTGGGGAGGGAGAAGGATTATGTAGACACCAGCCCCTGAGTCGTATCTCCCAGAAGAGAATTCAGATTGAAGATGGAGACTCTTAGAAGGCAGGCTCCATTTTTCACACCTGTTTGGTGAAGAGGAGACTTTCTTGGGAGCTGCAATGCTCTAGCTAGACTTCAAAAACAATCCTGGGAGGGGTGGGGGGCACATGCCTTTAATCCCAGCACTCGGGAGGCAGAGGTAAAAGGATCGAGGTGAGTTTCAGGCCACCCTGAGACTTCATAGTGAATTCCAGGTCAGCCTGGGCTAGAGTGAGACCCTACCTTGAAAAACCAAAAAAAAAAAAAAAGAAAGAAAGAAAGAAAAGAAAAAGAAAAAGAAAAGAAAAAAGAAAAAACAATCCTGGGATTGGGAGAGGTGGCTTAACAGTTAAGGTACTTGACAGCAAAGCCTAAGGACCCAGGTTCAATTACTCAGTACCCACATAAGCAAAATGCACAAGGTGGTACATGTGTCTGGAGTTCCTTTGCAGTGGCTAGAAGCTCTAATGAGCCTCCTCTCTCTTCCTCTCTCTCTCTCTCTCTCTCTCTCTCTCTCTCTCTCTCTCTCTCTCTTCTGTCTCTCTAATAAATAAAAAATATATATTTTTAAAGAAATCTTGGCTGGGGGTGCGGTTCAGGGGTAGAGCATGTGCTGAGACCCAGAGCTTAATTTCTGACACCAAAATAAATGAATGAATAAATAAATAACAACAATCTTAAACAATTGAGCAGGTCTGACATTCAAACCCACATAGCCCTGAGATTCAGTATCACTGAATGCTCACCATAATCCCATAAATCATTGTCAAATAAAAAAGCCAAATATCACATGTTCTCTCTCATATGTGGATCCTAGCTACAGATGACTGGACTTCTGTGTGAGTAGGAAGAAAACTCAGTAGCAAAGGCCAGTAAGCTAGAAAAGAGACATAAAGGGAAGAGAAAGGAAGAGAGGAGGGTACTTAATAGCATGGTATTATATATATGTAAGTAGAAGAATAGATTGGGAGGGAATACATCCCTGATACTGCAAACCTAAAACATGAGTAGTCATGAGCCCTAGGGGTGTAATGTTTGCTGCTGTCTGGCTAATGTATATACTATGCTCATCAAACTGCCCAGTAAGCACTTCTTTTAATGTTCATACCCTTATATTAATGCTACTCTCACTTTTGGTAGAGAATCTTCTGTTTTCCGATGGCAGTGACCTTAGGATGACTCAGAAGGTATCATGGTGCTGGGAAGATGTGACAGGAGTGCTCAGCACTGCAATATCTCCATCACACCTTCCAAGGCTCAGAGTCCATTGCGGAAGAGGGGGCAGAAAGAATGTAAGAGCCAAAAGAAGGGTAGTACTCCTTACAACGTGCTCCTCCAGACACAAAATGGCCTGGATCTCCATGACCTCACAGTGCGTGACGCTACCTACACAAGACCCTCATAATAAGAGGAAAAGATCATGACAACAAACTAAAAGAGAGACTGATTGAGAGGTGGAGGAGATATGATGGAGAATGGAGTTTCAAAGAGGAAAGTGGAGGGAGGGAGGGCATTACTATGGGATATTGTTTACAATCATGGAAGTTGTTAATAAAAAAATAACAAATAAATAAAGGGGGAAGACATGCAACAAAAGATACTAGACTAGAGGATGTTTTAAAACATAATATAATACAGAGAATTTGCATTTTAAACTATTTCTTCCTTTAACAATTTCCAAAGTTGCCACAATTTTGTTAACAAGTGTGTGACAATTATTTCCTTTTCAGATTTGTTGTTACTAAAACGAACATGTTTATGAGCAGGTCTATTTCTTACTATATTTAATAATAAATTTATGAAGATATTGTCCCTTGTATGAGAAATAAATACAATAACCAACAACAATGAAATCTCAGAATTTCAAAACCTTCTAAAAGTATATAACTAAAAAGGAAATAGCACTTGATGTTCTCAGCTGACTTCCCCGTTTTTCTTATTGTCATGTTTTGATGGCAAAGACTTCTGTGAGGGACTTGTGTCATTAGAGGAACTGAGAAGCAGTGAAGTATGGTCTGCACGTGGGCCATCTCCCATGGGCTCATGTGTCTGGACACTTGGTCTCCAGAGGGTGGTGGTGTTTGGGAAGAGTGTGGAACCTTTAGGAGGTGGAGCCTTGCTGGAGGACAGTGTATAAGACTTCCGGGGCAGGGCTTGAGATTTTTATAGCCCAGCCCCATTTCCTGTTTGCCCTCTGCCTCTTGCCTGTGGCTACCAAGTGACAAGAGCCTCCTGTTCCCGCTGCCTTGGCTTCATGATGGGCGGTAGCCCCCTCAAAACTGTAAACGAGGATAATCCCTCCCTTCCTGAAATGCTTCTTGTCAGGTATTTGGTCAGAGCAAAGAGTAAAGTGACTAATATGTGAAGTGACCACCGTGAAACCCTTAAGACTGGAGGAAAGGGGAAGAGCACATGGGGCAGGCTTGGGCCCAGAACTGTCCTGGAGAACCACACACCCAGGCAACCACAGTCAGCACTGTGGGCTCACACGATCCTTTCTGGACTGATCAGCACATTAATAAAACAATAAAACATGTGAATGAGGAATCATCAAACAACATACGTGGCAGAGAATTTTGACTGGAAAAAAAGCAAAAAACTGGCTATCCCATACAGGAACAGATTCAGACCACGCCAAACACCACTGTGCCATTGGGTGAACACTTCTAGGAGGAAATCTCAGCCAGTTTACGCTTTGATGGGCTGAGATAACCCAACTCCACCTCCCTGGGGTCCCTCCAAGGCCTAGAAGTCTGCTAGAATGGAACCCCTAAAGGCGACCTGTTTGCTGTGTGCCCACTTCTCACTAGTCCTTGCTTTTATTCTTTCTCCCCAACATTTTCTTCCAGGACTGTCTTCCTGCACTCCATCAATACACTTTCAGGGTCCCTTAGGTAGTCCCCCTTCTGAAAGAAACTAACTGCAATTACTGTAGAACCCCGTTCAGCTACAAGTAGCTAAAGGCTGACCGGTCACCATCCCCTTTCCTGTAACAGCAGTTAGCCTGTCTTCTCAAGAGAGGCAGGAATGAGAGGGAGGTAACTTTGTTAGGTAGTTTAGGGTGACTGGGCCCCTGAAAGTAAAAAGCAGAAATGTCTTTGGGCCTATCCTTGCAGTCTTCTTATCTCTTCCCTAGATTTGTTTTTCAACGATCTGAGCCCCTCCTGGGAGGGAGGTCCTCTTTCCTGGAATTTAAATCTAATCCTGACATTGTGATTGGTCAAGTTCAGTCCCCAGTTCAGTGTCATGGCTGGCCTCTTCATGAGCCAGTCCCTAACCCAAGCCAACTCTCACTCTAGCTTACCTGAGCCAGAAGGTAGGGCCCACCACCACAAGGTTATACATACGTTTACTGGAGGAGGGCAAGCCTCTCTGAGCCGGCTCCTGAACTTCAACATTCTGGTAAGCTTTCCTTGTCTCGGCCAGGCTGGGCTGAGATGAGGGGAGACCCCCCTTTACTGCCACATACTCTCTCTACTCCTTCCTGCCCTCTGCGTGGCAGAGCTCTCTGTACTTTCTCTTCTCTCTAAATCTCTTTTCCCATTTCTTTCTTTTTTTTTTAATTTTTTTATTTTTCCAGGTAGGGTCTCACTCTAGCCCAGGCTGACCTGGAATTCACTATGGAGTCTCAGGGTGGCCTCGAACTCATGGCAATCCTCCTACCTCTGCCTCCCAAGGGCTGTCTTTTCACATTTCTTTTAGGCCCACATGGGCTCTCAGACCACGTGGGTATATCCATTTTCCTTCCCTTGGTTTTGTACCTTCCTAAATAAATTTAATAATTTTTAAAAATGGCGTTGGTTTTCAGGATGAAGATAATGAACCAATAATTCACGACCAAAATGTACAAGTTTCCGACACGCAAACATATGATATAAATCAGCAGTTCTCAAGCCTTCACAAACATTGATAACTCTAGCCTTAATTTACATAAGCTATGTCCACTGATATGTCCCACAGAAGAGAAAATTGAGAAATTCTTTTTTCCAAATTCTCAAAATTGCCTTATTTTCTTACTCTGTGATATTTGACCATAAACAATAAATTATATTTACTAAGGCCTTGAACCCTATTACAAATAGCATAAGGAGTAATGTATTTGTAAACTTACACTTCTGCTCGGCATTTTCTGTTTAAATTTCACTTTTGTCGTTATTTTCGTTAGTTTATAAAACAATGGGTTTCATTATAACAGTTACACGTTAGTGTCTTTTGTTCATGTTCCCCCTCATTTCTCACCCTGTTCCTCTCCCTTCCTAATGATGGGAAGCAAACACAGGCCGTGTGCTCGCTGTACAGGCAGTCTAGCGAAGGACTACGGCCCAGCCATACGCACGTACGGAATTGAGAAATTCTCCAACACATACACAAGGATACACAAGACAGCATCTCCTCAGCTGCACCCTTCATGTGGCCTGTGGAAAGTGCCATCGTGTGTGTTTCCTATGCAGGAGGGAATAAGAAATTTCAAAAGCAGGCCTGGAGGGATGGCTTAGCAGTTAAGGCACTTGCCTGTGAAGCCTAAGGACCAGGTTTGATTCCCCAGAACCCACATAAGCCAGATGCACAAGATGATGCATGTGTCTGGGGTTCATTTGCAGTGTCTGGGGTTCATTTGCAGTGGCTGGAGGCCCTGGTGTGCCCATTCTCTATCTGCCTGCCTCTCTCTCTCTCTCTCTCCCTCCCTCCCTCTCTCTCTCTCTCTCTCTCTCTCTCTCTCTCTCATAAACAAATAACTAAATAAAATATTTTAAAAATAAAGCAGCCAAATGTCTGTAGTCACAGCTACTCAGAAGCCCGAGGCAAGAAAATGTTTTGAGCACATGAGTTTGAGTCCTGCCTGAGTAACATAAGAAGACCCTGTCTTGGGCTGGAGGGATGGCTTAGCGGTTAAGGCATTTGCCTGCAAAGCCAAAGGACCCAGGTTCAATTCCCCAGGACTCACGTTAGGTTAGCCAGATGCACAAGGCGACAAATGTGTCTGAAGTTCATTTGCAGTGGCTGGAGGCCCTAGTGTGCCCATTCTCTCTCTCCCTCCCTCCCTCCCTCCCTCCCTCTTTCTCTGTTGCTCTCAAATACATAAAATAATAAAATAAAATTTACAAAAAAGAAGACCCTGTCTCAAAAACAAAACTAGGGCTGGAGAGAAAGGTTAACAGTTAAGGCGCTTGCCTGTAAAGTCAAAGAGCCCAGGTTTGATTTCCCCAATAGTCATGTAAAGTGAGATGCACAAGGTGGTGCATGAGTCTGTTTCTTGTTTGCAGTGGCTAGAGGTCCTGGTACATCCATTCTCTCTCTCTCTCTCTCTCTCTCTCTCTCTCTCTCTCTCTCCATATATATATATATATATATATATATATATATATATATATATCTTTCTCTCTTTTTCAAATAAATAAATGAAATATTTAAAAAATAAAAAAGAGCTTGGCATGGTGGTGCACACCTATGGGAGGTTGCAAAAACAGGGGAATGAATGCTGCAAGCCCAGCCTGCGCTACATATTGAAACCTTCTCTCAAAAATGGAGGAGTTAGCTGGGCGTGGTGGTGCACACCTTTAATCCCAGCACTCAGGAGGCAGAGGTAGGAGGATCACCATGAGTTCAAGGCCATCCTGTGACTACATAGTAAATTCCAGGTCAGCCTGGGCTACAGTGAAACCCTACCTCGAAAAAAAAAAAAAATGGAAGAGTTTCAAAGGCAACTGGGTAATGTTTACCTTGCAGAGTTCCCAGAAGTGACTCTGAACAGACTAAACCTTGAGTTTTGTGGAGTCCCCTTGAGGGTCATCAGCTTGGGATTTTCAGAAGAAGCAAGAGGGCCAGCCCATGATTTTCCACCCCACACCTTCACCCAAGAAGCTTACGTGAAATTTTTTTATATATTGCATATAATTCATACAATGATGCTCAGTCAGATTCTGCCACCCAGTGATGCTCTGACTATCTTAATTGAGTCAGTACACTATATGATGCTCCCACAACCATAAAGTCACTACCTAAGGATGCATCTCTCAGAAAGTGTCCTGGAGTTAAATGGCACATGACAGACACATTAGGATTCTGGAGTCATCTTTTTTTTCAATTTAGAATTCCATGGCAAAAAAAAAAAAAAAATCACAACCTTTTTTTTTTTTTTTTTTCGAGGTAGGGTCTCACTCTAGCCCAGGCTGACCTGGAATTCACTATGTAGTCTCAGGGTGGCCTCGAACTCATGGAGATCCTCCTACCTCTGCCTCCCAAGGGCTGGATTAAAGGAGTTCACCACCACACCTGGCTAAAATTCACAATTTTTAAGCCTTATAAATGTGCACCTGTAATTCTTCAAGTGAAGAAAAGTTCGGAAAAATACACAACAAGAAATTATGTGTATAACATAATAGAAATAGTCTGTTGTGACTAATTTATAAGTAAATGCATTTGTTCAGCAATTATTTTGTGAATACTGTGTGTGCCCAGCACAAGACTGGGTACTGGGAAAGGCTACAAATGTCCTTTCCTCCTTTTTGGTGACACTGGGGATGGAATCCATGGCCTTGCACATGATAGGGGAGCACTCTTTCGCTGAGCTTCCTCCCAAGCCCACAAGGTTTCTGTTAAGATGATCATATCAAATTAAAAGAGAGACTAATGGAGAGAGGGAGGGGATATCATGGAGAGTGGAGTTGTGAAGAGGAAAGTGGGGGAGGGGAGGGGAATATCATGGTTTATTGTCTGTAAGTATAGAAGTTGTCAACATAAAATTAAATTTAAAAAAAAAAAAAACCTCTGTGTTTGTGCTTGAGGTTATGAAGACAGGAGAGGAGCCATTCCAGAAAGCAGCGTCTGTAACTGCCTTGGGGACACGGGGAGGACACCAATGCCACACTGTGGCAGCTTGAATAGAGGGAGCTGTCTCCCTTCATGGAAGGCTGGAAACACAAACCTGTCCTCAGGTTACCTAACTGGCCTAGGATCCATTTAACTGGTCTGGGCTTGGATGTCCTGAAACGTGGCCCACAGTGGCCTCTGCTGTGTGACTGTCATCAGTAAGGATGATGGATTAAGCCAAGTTATTTTTAAATGTCTCCTTAAAGAATATATACATACAGAAGTGTTTAGCAGCACCCTGGCCTAGAAATGGATCTTTTCTACCCTCCCCCCCCCACAAAAAAAATCTGGCCCTTGAAGTCACTTCGCCATCCCCTTGGGAAGCCATCCTCCGGCTTCTTACAGCCTAGATGATTTTTCTGCTTTTTGTTTTGCTTTGGAACACATAGAATATTGTTGCATATGTACTACTTCTTTCACTCAAAATCTTACTGTGAGATTCAACTGCATCATCAGATGCAACTATAGGTTGCCCCTCCTCAGTGTTTATAGAATATCAGCTGCTTTGTGAAGCAGTCGGTCTACGTATCCATCCTGTTGAGGTCCTAGCCAGAGTCTTACCTGTAGAAAAGACAAGAAATTATCTTCTGCAGAAGGGGGAATCTCAGATGAAGTCTTTGTGTTTCAAACTGGTCAGACTGAAGGAGTTTTTGCTTTGTCTGGATTAGAACTGAACTGAATAGCCATTAAGCATTAATCACTTTAACTAGGAATCGTATTGAAATGAGAAAGGGGTCCACCTACTGACAACCAGCCCTGGTAAAAGCTTTTCCTTATTCCAAAGAAACTGACCTGGTATTTGACAGCGATCCTTTCTCAAAAGGGGGAACCGTCCTTTTCATAGAACCATTTCTGGGTCTGTGGCAATGCCCCGCACCCAGGGGTACTAACTAATGTTTCATCCTGGTATACAGAGCCAAAGGTAGGTGGATAGAAAGAGAACTAGCAACCAAACAGGATACCAAAAAGGGAGAGCCACTGAGGTTCCCACTTTAGAAAATAAAATGATGTTTGCGTACCGAATAACATCACTTCTTATTCACACATCCCACCTTTGACATTAATCAGAGCTTTCTCCAATGTGCTACATGTCATCTTTTCCACTCCTAGCAGTTTATAGTTTTTTTTTTTTCTTTGAAGTGGAAGAGGGGAAAGAGAGAGACAGGCACGGAGAGAGAGAGAGAGAGAGAGAGAGAGAGAGAGAACCACCACTGTCCTAAAAGGAATGAGGAAGTGAGAGCTGGGTAGTGTCTGACTAGCTGTCTGTGTGACAGCCCATGATGATCCTTCCGGCGCCCCAGTAATATTCTGAATTTCCACCTGCCGCCTCCGTCACTTAAAACACACAGCACGTGAAGCCAGGAGGTCTGTCTCTTCTCTCTGTCCGGGGATCAGCAAGGCAGAGTGACATGCTGTGTCGACTGGTTTCCACAGTCCATCAGAGGTAACAACGCTCTGGTGAGAGACCCTCAGAGGGTAAGTTCTATAGATTAATGGGGTTAGAAAATTAAACTGTCCCTCAGGTCACGGGTCCCTAAGACCATATGTGATGGAAAACAGCTATGCAAGGAATATGCATTGGTCTTAAGTAAGACTCCAAACACAAAATGTTTGGTTTCCATGCAAAGACTACAGTTTTGGGTGTGGGGATTTTGTAAATGTTATCTTTGGTGTATGCTTATTGTAAGTAATATCCTGAGAATAGATTTCTTTTTCACTCGGGTTAGATGAGAAAGCCCATCAGAACATTTAATACTCATGTGCAGTGAGTGCTCAAAAAAAAAAGTTAGTTGTTATTGTAACTGACATTTAAACTATCTCCTGCTGGGAACAGCATAATGAATAAGAAAGTTTGTGGTGGTAAAGGCACCCGGCTTAAAGAAAAAATAAATATGTCCAGATGCTGTTCTTAATAGCAGATGACATTTGGTAAGAGATACTGATTTTAAGTAAAAATTTTTCTAGCCAATAGCTTTAATTTCTGCATTTTGGCAAAGGACCACTGGAATTAACTCGTTATTTTTCTTTCTCTTTCCTGTATGATCTTTATAGACATAATCAAAGCCCCACCGGACTACCCCCTGGACTGTCAGCCCAAACGTCAATGAAGTTAATAAGTGGTCTTGATGCTGTACGTGAACCTTTTACAGTTACTCCTTACAGTTACTCTGGAGAATAGTCCAGAGGCAAGAAACAGCAGACCTTTACTTAATGTGGTTTTTTTTTTCTTCTCTTTTAGTCAAAAACACTAAAGGACAATAATATGGAGACATTAATTGAATGTCAGTCAGAGGTAAGAAAGTGATTTTTAATTTTCTCTATTTACACAGTAAAAACTAGAAAACTGCCTTTTTTATTGACTGTCGTTTAGATTGTTTAATTACCAGTGTAAAATGAACATCTGAGTACAAATTAAAGGCATTAATTAGGACCTTCCATTAGCCATTATGGCAATCATAGTGCTGATTCCAGAAGCTAGGAAAAAAAATAATGCACTCTGACTTGATCTTTAAGTCAAATAAAATGTTCTACATGTACTTTGTGGAGAAGGAATAGGTTTCTTCAGTCACTATTTTAACTGAAATAAATATGTTTATAGGGTAATATCAAGGAGCATCCCCTGCTGACATCTTGTGAGAGTGAAGACAACATTTGCCAGCTAATTGGTGAGTTTTGAAAACACACTGGTGTTCTCTGTGAGCACTAACAACCAGTGTTCTTGGTTTGCAAAACCGCAATGCCTTTACTCTCCTAGGAGCTTGTTTTACAAGTGTTCTGTTAGAGACCGCAGAGTATTAACCCTTAGCTGGCCAGCATGTTCCAGCTCACCGGGATAGCAAATAGAGGGAAAATACTGTAGCCAGTGCCCAATTCAGGCGGGGGCTTCTGAGGGGGCTGACGAATCTCCTGGCCTTTGAGGATGGAAGCAAGCCTATATGGAAAACCACACAGGGCCTCTTCTCCCACTTCTTCTCCTCCAATGGAGAATGCATTTAGGAGTCCACAAAGCAAGTGCTGCTAATCTCAAGCCTCAAGAAACCCATCGTTTTTAAATTTTAATTTTTTTATTTTTATTTATTTATTTGACAGAGAAAGAGGGAGAGAGAGTGAGAGAATGGGCACGCCAGGGCCTCCAGCCACTCCAAACGAACTCCAGACACGGGTCCTAGGGAACGGAACCAGGGTCCTTGGGCTTTGCAGGCAAATGCCTTAACCGCTAAGCATCCCTCCAGCCCGATTTATTTTATGTTATTTATTTGCAAGCACACGGAGAAACAGAGAGAAAACAGACAGAATGGGCGAACCAGGGTCTCCAACTGCTGCAAATAAACTCCAGATGCATGTGCCACTTCATGCATCTGGCTTTATGTGGGTGCTAGGGAATCAAACCTGGGTCAATTAGGCATTGCAGGCAAGCCCCTTAACCGCTGAGCCATCTCTCCAGCCCCTGAACCCATCATTTGTTCTTAATTCTTTTTCACAAACATTTCCTTATCATGCAAACCAGAACTGTCTTCACAAAATACCAGGATAGACCCCTTGTCTCATCCTCCTTCCACTTGTTGGTATAAAATGTGTAAGACTACATTTGCCAGTTATTTAGAAAGTATAGCCTTATAATTAGGGGGAAAGGAATGAACATGCGTCCCCAGAACTTCAGAAAATCTGACAATCTCCATTTACCAAATCTGGAGTTCAAGCCTTCCATTAAAAAAAATATGCATTAGCCTGAGCCTTAAAGCCGTGGACTGGGGGCCCGCGGGGGCTCTGGGCAGAGAAACGCCCTCTAGTGGCTGCCTGATGCTAGTTGGCTGCAGAGGATGAATAGCCAACCCCGCTCAGAACCTTCAAAGGGATCTTGAGCAAGTAAGTCACTTCCTCTTCTTAGGAGTTTCGCTTTCCAGAGAAGAAATTAAAAGAATCTCCGTTAATCAGAAATATCCTCTGTAGTTATTAGGGACAAAACATTAAAATGGTTATTTTTGACCCACACTTGTCAGGTTTCATTATTTCTCTGCGGCAAATTAGCTGTGAAGGTAAAAACAGGAAAGGCAGGGCCTTACAGGAGCCCTGGTGTTGATGTTTAGGGGCTGGTTGCTCCGGCAACAGTGTGGTTGTTTGGGGGTTGGTTGTTCTAGATCAAAAGTCGTGCCCTTCGCTTCTTCAGCTTTTCAAAAGTATTTCTCCCACATGCCATGCTGTCAGCGGGTGATGTGACCAGCACCACCCACTTGCTTATGGGGGCCCTTGCATATTCACACTGATGTGGTAGCTTGAATGGATGGCCCCGGTATATTCAGGATTTTATTAAAGTTTGTAATTTAGACCTGCAGCCACCTGGCTGGAGGAGGGGTCACTGTGGGTGGATCCTGGGGTCCCAGGTGTGGGGGTGGATCTGGAATTCCAGTGTAAAGATGTGCAAAGTGCCTGAGCTTTGCCTGCAGTTCCTAAGTGTGCTTGCTCGTGGTGCTGGTGTGGCTTGTGGCTTTTTCCACTCTCCGCTTGGACCTATGGAAGTGGGGTCAACTTCTCCTGCCATTATGGAACTTCCCCTGGAAGCTTCAAATAAATTCCCTTCTTCCATAACTGTGCCTACTTTGGCAGCTCATCTCAATGGCATGAGGTTGTCTGCTATAATTGCCATCTGATTTTGTTTCCCTTATCCCTTATTCGCTTGGCTGTAGAGGTTAAGAAGAGAAAGAAAGTGCTGTCCTGGCCCTCTCTCATGAGAAGGCTCTCCCCATCCTCTGATTTCTCTGAGTCTTTGGAGCCAGAGTTGAAGGTGTCGCTGTTTGATCAGCCCTTGTCAACAATCTGCGGTGAAAACAACACACTCCCCAGATCTATCCAGGTAGGTGCGTGCTTCCTGATAGACCTGCTTCAGTTGTCTGCGTGATGTGAAAACTCTCTGGAAGTGCAAATGTGATCATTCCAATGTTCCCCTCCAGGAAGAGTGCCCACTTCCAGGTGCACTCAGGAGACCTGCCTGTCACTCGTATTTCTCAGCGAGCTCATAGTGGGGCCTCCCTCTTCCCTCTGACTTCCTGGATTGAACAGGGCAGCACACTTGGAACTTCTGAAGTATCCACAGAAATAGATAGAGGGTAGAACATCAGATCAGAAACCTGATGTTTCCATGAAAACAGTCGAAAGGGGAGCAGAGGCCCAAAATAGTTTTTGAAAGGGGCAAAATTAACACTTTCACAATTTACCTTCTCTGAGAAAAAAAAATGAGCAAATGGACACCATTGGCAGCAACTGGCCTCAAAGCCAGCAATGGCCTCCATACGCTGCGATAGTTTATGACAGGTAATGTCAGGGACTCCTTACTCTTGTCCAACCTGCAGACTCTCAGTCCGTCTCTAAGCCAGGGGTAACCATCTCGTGTTCCTGTATCTGTTCCTGCAGGACATTCTCACCATCCTCTGCCTTAAAGGCCCTTCAACTGAAGGAATATTCCGGAAGGCGGCCAGCGAGAAAGCCCGCAAGGAGCTGAAGGAGGAGCTCAACTGTGGGGGTGAGGTGGACCTGGCGGAGCTCCCTGTGCACCTCCTGGCGGTGGTCTTCAAGGTGAGCCTGCTGTATTTGGGCCAAATAGACTGGGGGGAGGGGGCGCTGACATACCCTCAGGAAAGCAGAAACAGATGCTGCTCCCCACCAAGCAAAGTCAGCTGATCTTGGCAGTTTTCTTTTTTCTTTTCTTTTTTTTCCCCAGTTAAGCCTTTAAATGATATCATAGAAGCACTTCTGTTTCATGGACCCTAGGTTTCAACAGAAAGAAGTGTGGTCAATTCCTCCAAATTTTGATTTGAAAAGCCAGTCTGATTACCCCATGTCTACTTCCATACCCTCGAATCTTGTCCTTCCAGAATTCACCCATCTAGGGACATCGCCTCTTACTGTGCCTTGTGTTGGGAAGTCCCAATGTGCAGTGTGAGTTTGAGAGAGGTTCCATAGATTAAGCAAACGCAGGAGTGTGACAGGGTTAGCTTGAGTAGCCTGTGGGGACAGACCTCTGGCAACATGAACAGGCAGAGGCAACACCTGGCACGTTCTGTGGTACCAACAGGCCAGTGCACCCCCTTCCTCCTCCAGGACTTCCTGCGAGGCATCCCCCTGAAGCTTCTGTCCTGTGACCTCTTTGAGGAGTGGATGGGCGCCCTGGAGAAGCCAAGTGAAGAGGACAGAATCGAGGCCCTAAAGCAGTAAGTCCCCAAAGTCACTCTAGGAGGCAGGGCCGCCACTTTTGCTCCTTCATTGAATTGTCAAAGGGCTTCGTGATTTGTGTGAAGTTTAAGGAATCCAAGTGGTATCGTTCGTGCACTTCCAGAATGAAAGCCAGAAAGAGCCCTGGATATTTAAAGGTAGTACTCCCCAGGCTAGAGAGATGGCTTAGTGGTTAAGGTATTTGCCAGCAAAGCCAAAGGACCCAGGTTCGATTCCCCACAACCCACATATGCCAATGCACAAGGTGGCACATGTATCTGGAGTGCATTTGCAGCAGCTGGAGGCCCTGGTGTGCCAATTCTCTCCCCCCCCCCCCTCTCTCTCTCTCTCTCATAAATAGATGTATAAATAAATAAAATATTTTTATTTTAAAAAATAAAAGTAGCACTACCCAAATTTTTAAGAAAAGTAGTTCAAAAAGTAGAAAGTAAACCAGGTGTGGTGGCACACACCTTTAATCCCAGCACTCGGGAGGCAGAGGTAGGAGGATCGCTGTGAGTTCGAGGCCACCCTGAGACTACATAGTGAATTCCAGGTCAGCCCAAGCTAGAGTGAGACCCTACCTTGAAAAAACAAAACAAAAAAAAAAAAAAGTAAAAAGTAGAGCCAGGTATGGTGGCACAGGCCTTTAATCCCAGCACTCAGGAGGCCAAGGTAGGAGGATCGCTGTGAGTTTGAGGTCAGCCAGAGACTACATAGTGAATTCCAGGTTAGCCTGGGCTAGAGTAAGACCCTAACTCAAAAAAAAAAAAAAACCCACGAAAAAAAAGTAGAAAGTTAACTTTAATTCTCATAAATCTCAAGATGTGAGAGAGTCTAAAAGCATAAGGAATTTTAAAAGGCATGTGGTGAACTCATACCTGAATACTTTAACACAAGGTAACCACAAAATGTAAGAAGTTGGGGTTATCCTTAACCTACATTAATTGGTGTCATGCAAGGTAGAAATTCTCTCATGAAACATCCCTTGCATCACAGTAGAGTAACTTGAATGGGACTGTTTTTATTTATAAAACTCCATATGGTATTCTGCATTCTTTTTTTTTTTAATGAGAGAGAGAGAATTAGCATGCCAGGGCCTCCAGCCACTGCAATCGGACTCCAAATGTGTTTGCCACCCTGTGTACATGCACGACCTTGAGTTTGTGTCACCTTTTGCATCTGGTTTACGAGGGACCTAGGGAGTCAAACATGGGTCCTTAGACTTCACAGACAAGTGCCTTAACCACTAAGCCATCTCTGCAGCCTTATGTTCTATATTCTTATTATCAAAGAGAGAAAGTATGTAAGAATAAATTCCAATGGGTAGCAATAATGACATATAGAAAGTGTGAGCCCTTAATGACAAGAAGATCTCAAATCCCTAACTTTAAAATGTTGATACCTTTGCCACATGCTAAAAAAAACTTTTTAATATGTTATAGTTGTCCCCCATGGTTAAGTATTTTCCATGAAATATTTATCAAAGAGAAGGTGGAGTTTCCATCCCAAAACAAAAAAAATAAAAATCTTAACATTATCATAAGACATTCCTACCTAGGCATAAAACTCCCTGATAGCAATAAATTCTTCTGAAAAATGAAAGGATCCATGTGTTTCTTGAAATAGCAAAACTCCAGTAAATAATTTAATTTATTAACACTATTATATCAATGTTCATATTTAAATACTTTCTTCACTGTGTTTGTGAACAGGCCCTTATAGACTGAGTGGCTCTCCATGTTTCTCAGAATGGTATAAAATGGGTCCTCTAAATGATACAGAGAAGATTAGCATGCCCCTGCACAAGGATGACACAAAAATTCATGAAGCTTCCCAATAAGAAAAAAAAATGAAGAAAAAAAAAAAAAGGTCCTCTTTACCTGGTGATCACAGTGAAAAAAAAGACAAAAACAAAATCAATGTTTCAGTGTACAAAACAGGAAGGAGTACCACACAGTTATTTTATGATCAGACAAAATGGTTTTCAAAATGCAAAGATAAATTATGGCATTTAATGAGTATCTGTACGCATATCTAACAAGGGACGTGTTACTGAAGTCCCAGTTATGAAGACCTTGCGGTTAACCAGCCTCATTCCGTGTCAGATGCTGCTGGAAGTGTCTGAATAAACATTTCGCAATGTCACTTGTGAACATGTGCCTTCCTCATTCAAGAGGAAGTCTGGTTTGGGTAGAACCTTTGCACAGGCCATGCTGAGGCTCAATGAAAGGCGAAGCCGCTCAACTTTCTTCCAGGGTTGCCAGTCAGCTCCCGCCGCCCAACCTGCTGCTGCTTCGGCACCTGGTCTACGTGCTGCACCTCATCAGCAAGAACGCCGAGGTCAGCAGGATGGATTCCAGCAACCTGGCCATCTGCATCGGACCCAACATGCTCTCGCTGAACAATGACCAGAGCTTGTCGTTCCAGGCCCAGAAAGACTTGAACAATAAGGTCTGTCCTGTGATGTGTGAGAAACTCCCCCGTTAGGATCGCACTTGCTGCACAATGCAAGCAGCGACATATTCCTGATTCTGAATTTCTCAACGTGACTCAAGGTCACAGTGAAACTCTGACATACAGAGGGCTTTTGTCATGGTCCCACTCTCTCCAGCACATGTGTTTGCCATAGCTGAGTGTATCTGTGTCCTCTGTCACCTTAGAGACAAAAGACAAGAGTGACAGATTTTCATGTCACTACTTTCTTAGATAGAAAAGCCCTTTGTTCTTTTTCTTCCATTTAGAAAACTATTTGCTTAAATGAAAATTTTAGTTACGTAAAAGAGTTATGTGTGTGTGTGTGTGTGTGTGTGTGTGTGTATTACTTCAATAAAAATGCATGTCTCACCAGGCATGGTGGCACATGCCTTTAATCCCAGCATACAGGAGACTAAGGCAGGAGGATCATTGTGAGTTCAAGGTTAGCCTAGACTAGAGTAAGTTCCAGGTCAGCCTGGGCTAGAGTGAGACCCTGCTTCAAAAAAAAAGAAAAAAAGCATGTCTCAAAAAAACCATGTGATAGCTAATGTAAACTAATGTTACCAATTGCACCATACATTTTTCATGCACACAAGGATATCTAGCCCTTTTGGGCCCCTCCCTATTATTTGACATCAATATTTTCCACCTTTCTTTGCAAAAATGTCTATAAGCTGAGAACCTGCTTGTTTTTCCTCACAGGTTAACACATTGGTGGAATTCCTCATTGATAACTGCTTTGAAATATTTGGGGAGAATATTCCGACACACTCCCGCGTCACTTCTGACGACTCCCTGGAACATACTGACAGCTCAGGTACAGAATGTCCTGTCACTTGACTGTGGTTCTGGGGAGAAGCACACGCAAGGGATGTCAAGTATCTCTGGTATTTGAAGCAGAAATCGCCCTCACAGATCACAGGTCTAGAAGGAAGCTGTTCGGCATGAGAACCATGGTATAGGACCTTCCTGTCACACGTCCTCATACTGCAGTCTTTCAGCATAGGTCTAGAACACGCCCCTTCTCATTCTAAATAATAAGTAACTCTTCATCATACTAAGTAAAATTTAGCTGTACAGTTAGGGTAAGGATTTTTTGACGGTACATAATGTGATATGAGACCATTAAAAACTGTTGGAAATTGATTCAATGAAAGAGCATCCAAAGTATCAATATTTAAGATCAATAAATTTTAGTAAATATTGTCACTGCTGTCATCATCTTCCTCCTCTTCTCCTTCCTTCTCCCGTCCTTGTTCACATCACTTTGCCACGTGTGATCTGAAACTAAATTTAGGAACAAACCCTTAATTTGACAAAAATTATTGTCACATCAAGCCCCAAAGCACTGCAAAATTAGCACTGGAATGAATAGGGTGACCTGTCATAAATATTATTTCTAAAAATCTGAACAAAAAGTTCAACTGTTCCTTAACTTTCCCCAGACATGTCAACTCTGCAGAATGACTCCGCCTACGACAGCAACGATCCTGACCTTGAGCCCACCAGCGCCATGGCCCCTCCCGGCAGGCAGCTGGAGAGGCCCGCTCCTGTCCTGGCTGGTTTGGACAAGGGCCCCGGGGGCACTTGTGAGTTAAGCCCAGAGCCCATTGTTAGCATGATAACCAGGCTGAAAAGTCCCATCAGCGAACAAGACAGGAGGTTCTCAGAACCCAACACGTCACCCTCACAAGAGTGCCTGGGGGCCCAGATGCCAAAACAAAAGCTGACAAGAAGTGAAGATGGCTTTGCCATGCCCGGAGCGGGCTCTCACTTCGAAAGCGAGGAGGCCGAAGACCCCTTTCCAGAGGAGAGCTTCCCGGCGGCCGACAGCAAGCCCAAGAGACCAACGGAGCTGAAGGTGAAGAGCTTGAGCCAGGGCTTGGCATCTCCACGGAGACTGGTACCCAAGGCCTTCTCCAGCAGTTCCTTGGAGGGCCCCTCAGAAAGCTCCCCCTTGCCTTCTCCTCCTTGTCCCCAAAAAAGTGTCTTCACCAGACATCAGAGTTTCACCACAAAGACTGACAAAAGCAAGGCCAACAGGGAAATCAAAAAGCACTCCATGTCATTCTCCTTTGCTTCCCACAAGAAAGTGCTGCCCCGAAACTCCAGCCTCGAACCTGGAAAATCCAAAGAGTTTCCCAGAGAACAAATCAAGAGAGGTTTGAGGAAAGAAAGCCAGCTTGCTGGCCGCATCATCCAGGAGAACATGTCAGACATCCACAACCAAACAGCGCTAGGCTTCAGCCTGGCTAGAGCCTGGGCCCTCTCGGTGGATGACGTGTTCCGGATGGCGGATGGCAGGAGGCCAGGAAACCCACCCTCCTATGAAGAGGCCATTCAATGCCAGACATCCGGACTTGGCTCCTATAGTGGCCAGACAGTTGGCAGTATGAGAGCCAGAATGCTCAGCCGGGACTCCACACTGTCACCCCTGATGCCTTCTCGCCATGCGGACATCCCCAGCGAAGGGACACTTAGTGGACACAGACTGTGTCCCATGTCTGAGCACTGGAAACAGAGACAGACTGTCAATGTCTCTGTGGAAACTCAAGGGAGATCTGAGCTTCACCGGCTGATGAGCATGACGGACTCCCTGCAGGAGGATAGACTGGATTGTCTCAGGCAGCGATGCTGCCACACGGTCTTTGAGGTCGACCAACTCCAATGTGCTAAAGAATCCTACATTTAGGAAAAGAGGCTCTGGGCCATAGCTGACTTGTGGGGTCTGTAAATACATGACAGTCCAGAGAACTGTTCCCAAAAAGTCATGAATAAGCTCATTTAGAATGATGTGGAGAGAGAGGTCTCCTCTGTGAGGAAGGCTTACGCAATGACACATCAGATAGCGTCTCTGTGGAGTTATGTTTGTGTAAATGTGTAGTAAATATGTAAGGAGTGTTCTAGACAAGGTATTAGAGAAAGATGTCCACACCTATGCCTCCATGTGTTGGTGCACTTTCCATATGTTTGTGTTTTTTGTTCCCCGGGGTAACCGGTGTCAGTGGTATCAAAAATTATCTTTGCTTCTTTGTCCATGTTACCTCAAATGTCATGCCAATTTTCACATTTTCCACAAACTCCATTTAGGGGAAAAAAAAAAATGTCTAAATCACTAGTGCAAGTTTCCTGAGCAGGCTTGTGATAATTAGCACAGCACAAGGAAGTGGACGGGATGACACAGAGCTCAGTGCTTGCAATTTCCAGAAGCATCAGGAAAAGACCCCAATGGAATTTATGGAAAACACATGTACATAGCCTTTCAATTGTTTAATTAAATGTGGGCAGATGAGTGGAAACGTATTATGTCAATATTCAGTCATTTGGAGCACTTTGATTTTCTTTATAGTTCAGTGGAGGTAAGTGATTTTATATGCGTTGGGGTCATATGTAAAACTTCGATGTAATTTCACTACAATAAATCGCCTTCCTCCTTTAAAGGTAAAAAAAAATGTCTTTTTTTTTTTTTTTTTACTGACATGTTACCTTCTTTCTTTCAGTTATTAGGAATATACCAGGAAGATTTTCCACACAATGGTTCGTTGAGCCAGCACTTATTAGTCATTTCAGGACGATACGTAATCTAGGGGTCTTGTGTCTAGGACACACAAACTCTGCTGTCTAGGGACTTGAAAAAGCATAAAAAGCACCCACTTTAAGCCATGTTTTAGAGCAAGCAGTTATCCAGGGGCCATAAAAATTATTTAGAATGCACAACCAAGGCTAATATGACAAATGCAACATTTCTGTTTGCAATAAATTAGACTTTGCTGTGCCTTTACTTGCTTTGTTTTGGTTTGGTGAGTTATTAGCAATCGGGACGATAAAATATTAGTGACATATCAAAATTTACTACTCAGCTCATGATATTTATCTAGTACCTTAGAGTACTGGGCTCCAATTTTGCTTAGCTTTTTTTTTTTAAAAAACACTGTATGGTTTTGGTTTGTTATAGAAACATTCTTTAAAAGATTTTATTTTTTTTATTTTGTTTTTAAAGATTTTGTTCATTTTTATTTATTTATTTGAGAGAGACAGACAAAGAGAGAAAGAGGCAGATAGAGAGAATGGGCTCGCCAGGGCCTCCAGCCATTGCAAACGAACTCCAGACACATGCATCCCCTAGAGCATCTGGCTAATGTGGGTCCTGGGGAATGGAGCCTCGAACCAGGGTCCTTAGGCTTCACAGGTAAGCGCTTAACCGCTAAGCCATCTCTCCAGCCCAGATTTTATTTTTATTTATTTATTTGAGACAGGAGGGAGGGAGAGAGTGAGAATTGGCATGCCAGGGTCTCTAGCCACTGCAAATGAACTCTAGACAAATGCACTCCCTTGTGTATCTGGCTAACGTAGTACCTGGAGAATTGAACCGGGGTCCTTAGGTTTTGCAGGCATGCGCTTTAACCGCTAAGCCATCTCTCCAACCCATACAGCAACATTCTTGTGTTGGCTAGCTACCAGATGAAGACCTGATGCATCACCAGGGGTTGTTTACGGAGAATATTGGGACCCATGTTGTAAACCAGATTGCTCAAGGCAGCATGGTCATACCTCACATTAAAAACACTCTATTAAGGGCTAGAGAGATGGCTTAGCGGTCAAGCGCTTGCCTGTGAAGCCTAAGGACCCCGGTTCAAGGCTCAATTCTCCAGGATCCACGTTAGCCAGATGCACAAGGGGGCGCATGCGTCTGGAGTTCATTTGCAGTAGCCAGGGGTCCTGGTGTGCCCATTCACTCTCTCTCTGTCTGCCTCTTTCTCTCTCTCTCTGTTCATTGATTTCAAATAAATAAATAAAAAAGTAAACAAAAAAATTTAAAAAAAAAACACTCTATTAAGGGTTGGGACTATAGCTTGGTGCTAAAGCACTTGGCTAGCCTGGATTCAATTCCTAGCCTAGCATTGATTTTTTAAAAAAAAAATCCTGGGGCTGTAGAGATTGCTTAATGGTTAAGGTGCTTGCCTATGAAGCCTAAGAACCCAGGTTCAATTCCCCAGGACCCACGTAAACCAGATGCACATGGTGGTACATGCATCTGTAGTTTGTTTGTAGTGGTCAGAGACCCTGGTATGCCAATTCTCTCTCTCTCTCTCTCTCTCTCTCTCTCTCTCTCTAATGAATAATAAAATATTTTTAAAATCTTGCTTTAAAATATTCCATTAAGCCCCAATAATATGGAAATTTCAAGGGGTAGACCTTCCCCTTCTGATTGCTAACTGAAGAAAAGCAATTCCTTCCTAAAGTTCACCACTGTGCTAAGTTGTTATTGAAAAGGGTATGGAAGAGGGTGAGGAGAACAAGAATACCCCATCATGTTTTTAGTGAAGGATACAGTTTGTTTGTTTGAGACCGTCTACCTGTGTTTCCCAAGCTGTCCTTGCATGAGCAATCCTTCTGCCTCGGCCTGCCTTTCTCTCTTTCTTTCTCTCTTTCTTTCTTTCTTTTTCTTTCTTTCTTTCTTTCTTAGATAGGAGGGAGAAAGGAAGGGAGAGAATGGGTGTGCCAGGGCCTCCAGCCACTGCAAACAAACTACAGATGCATGTGCCACCATGAGTATCTGACCTATGTGGGTTCTGGGGAGTTGAACCTAGGTCCTTAGGCTTTGCAGGCAAGCGCCTTCCTTACCTGCGAAGCCATCTCTCCAGCCCCTGCCTCTGCCTCTTGAGTGCTGGGATTACAGGCATGCTCCACCACACGTGGCTATGAGTGGCTTGTTAATGAGAATCAGAGAACTGCCACCAGTCAACAACAGAGACTACAAGTTAGGAAGCTTCTATGTGTTCCCACTTTACCAGTGACCTGACCTCCACATGACCCCACTCGAGTCCTGAAAACCTCTTCCAAATTTTCTTATTTTTATCTTATTTCATTTTATTTATTTATTTATTTTTCGAGGTAGGGTCTCACTGTAGCTCAGGATGACCTGGAATTCATTATGTAGTCCCTGGGTGGCCTCGAACTCAAGGCGATCCTCCTACCTCTGCCTCCAGAGTGCTGGCATTAAAGGTGTGCGCCACCACACCCGCTCTCAAATTTTCTTATTTTTAAAAAGTAGGCATGGGCCGGGCGTGGTGGCGCACGCCTTTAATCCCAGCACTCGGGAGGCAGAGGTAGGAGGATCGCCTTGAGTTCAAGGCCACCCTGAGACTCCATAGTGAATTCCAGGTCAGCCTGGGCTAGAGTGAGACCCCACCTCGAAAAACCAAAAAAAAAAAAAAAGTAGGCATGGGGCTGGAGAGATGGCTTAGTGGTTAAGCACTTGCCTGTGAAGCCTAAGGATCCCGGTTTGAGGCGTGATTCCCCAGGACCCATATTAGCCAGATGCACAAGGGGGTGCACGCATCTGGAGTTCGTTTGCAGTGGCACCCATTCTCTCCCTCTCTCTCTCTCTCTCTCTCTCTCTCTCTCTCTGTCACTCTCAAATAAATAAATTAAAAATAAAAACAAAAAAAAATTTTTTTAAGTAGGAATGAGACTAGAAATCCTCCAGCTCATAGGAGCAGCACAGTTCCCTTACAGATTTCTATGGCTCCCAGCAGTCAAGCTAATGCCTTTATTGCTGCTGTCTCTGAACAGTGAGGAGAAAGCGCAGTGTCATTTCAAACATCCATGGCATGGGTGTCCCCCTCCTCTCCATGTGGCCCACTGCTCTTTCCAAATAGGATTCCCAACCCAATTTCCACGCGTGTTCGTTTGCAAGGGCTGCAATACAAATACCACAGACTGGATGGCGGGAGAGCTTAAACATAAGAAATGGATGGTATCACAGCTCTGGAGGCCGGAAGTCAGAGATTGAGGTCACAAGGTCACACCTACTTAGGGCTCCTGCATCGGTTGCTTTCTCATTGCTGGGACAACATATCTGACCAGAAGCAATTTAAGGTAGGAACAGGTTTATTTTGGCTTACATGTCCAGGGGCTATAGGGGGAAGAAGGTGCCTCAGGCTCAGATGTCACATGCCAGTCAGGAAACAAGAGGACGAACAGGAAGTGGGGCAGGCCTCTCCCCACTGACCCACTTCATCCAGCAAGACTGCACCTCCTGAAGGTTCCACAACCTTCCCAGACAGCACTACAAGCTAGGGACCAAGTGTTCAAACACATCAGCCTATAGGGAACATTTTCTGTTTAAACCACAACTGCTCCACACCTGTCTTTGACACACAGATGGCCATCCCCTGTTCATTTCACACCATCTTGCCTCTTTGTATGTCATCTCCAAGTTTCCCCTTCTTAGAAGGACACCAATCAAACTAGATTACAATCTGCTTGATGACTTGACTTTGCCTCTTTAAAAATCCCTGTCTCCAATGGGCTGGAGAGATTGCTCAATGATTAAGGCACTTGCCTGCAAAACCTAACAACCCAGGTTTGATTCCCTGCTACCCATATAAAGCCAGGTGTACAAAGTGGCACATGCATCTGGAGTTTGTTTGCAGCCACTGAAGGCCTTGGTGCACCCATTCTCTCTGTCTGTCTCTTTTCTATCTCTCCCTGCTTGCAAATAAATAAGAATATTATTTTTAAATTTTTAAATTTTTTATTTTATTTCATTTATTTATTTGAGAGAAAGAGAAAGAGGCAGATAGGGAGACAGAAAAAGAATGGGCGTGCCAGGGCCTTCAGCCACTGTAAATGAACTCCAGACGCATGCGCCACCTTGTGCATCTGGCTTACGTGGGTCCTGGGGAACGGAACCTGGCTCCTTTGCCTTTGCAGACAAGTGCCTTAACCCCTAAGCCATCTCTACAGCCCAATAAGAATCTTTTTTCTTAAATCCCTGTCTCCAAAAACAGCCACGTTCTGAAGTACTGGGAGATGGGATTTCAATGTGTGAATTTGGCAGGGGACACATTTCATCCCATAACATCAAGTTGTGCAAAATAGCACCTAATGGTACCTTAATTACATTAATAGTTTTTAATACTTCGCAAACCAGAGGGCAGAGGTCTCCAGTGAGATTATAAATGATAATAACATGATCCTTTTGCCTGGGAGTTCTGTCCCAGGGGCCCATGCAATAACAGGACAATTACAAACATGACGCATCCCCAGCTGCAAGGTGTGCTTTAAACCCAAGTTGGAAGTACCAGCCTTCGACTAAGCTTGTCCCAATATATCCAGGTCTGTCATCCTGGGAATTTTTTTCTCCTGTAAAGACAGAGAAGGGGACTGACACATGATATACCATGACCATCGACAAAGACACACTCTCTGTCCACCCCAGGACTCAATGAAATTGAAGACTGCTCTAGAAAGGTTGGTTTAGGACAGTTAACTGAAGTCAGGTGCTTTTGTTGAAACCAAGCACTACTGCTTAGAGCCCAAACCCAATAAATACTACAACAACTGCAACACTGGGTCCTACAGAAGTTGAAGTATCAGCCAGGCTTTGCAGCACTAACATGCCAAGTAATGGCTAATGGTCACCGTGCTTCCCAGTGACAGAGATGAGAAGGTACAAAGACTGCCATCAGTTCCATCTTAACGCACAATTAAAAGAATAACTTGATGAATGTCCCTGATTGGGATCGCACTGGGAGAGCCGCCAGTACATGCCTTCCTCCTGAGGGGCCGAGCACACAGGAACCCACATCAGATGGGCTCTCACATAGCTCAAGGTTCTTTGTGAATTGAATTATGGGATCTTAACTCTTCATCTGCAAAGGGAGAATTGCTGAGGAGCCCAGTGTATAAACAGTCTGCTAGAGATGGAAGCAAATCTCTTGTTAGCAGTATGGGGACTGAGGCCCTTTGAGACCACTCCAGATTACAATTGAAATGTAAATGAGGGCCATCCACGGGGATGGGATGCGACTCTCCTGTTACAAGCTATAAAGAGGGCTGTAGTGTAAGACTGCACGCCTGCAGAATGCAGAATCCAACCAAAACAAAAAAGTGTGATATGCTGATGTGGAGTGTGAACTGAATTCACAGAACCTCAATCGGAAAACATCCTGTGGTGGTTTGAATAGATGGCCCCCAATATATTCAGTTGTTTATTTGTTTGTAGTTTGCATCTTTAGCCACCTGCCTGGAGGCAGTGTCACTGGGTGGATCTTAAGGTGTGGTGGTGGGTTTTGATTTCAATCTAAAGATATGCAAAGTGTGCCTAGCTGGAGTTCCTCAAGTGTTTGGCTTGTGCTTCTCTCTCTCTGCTTGGTCCTGTGAAAGCAGGCCAGCTTCTTCTGCCATTATGGAACTTCCCCTGGATCTGTAAGCTTCAATAAATATCCCTTCCTCCATCACTGTGCCTGGTCTGGAAGTTCATCTCAGCGAACCTGAAGCTGTCTGCTACACATCCCAAATCTGCACTTAAACCTGAGCATCAATTTCTCCACCTATGAAACGAGGTCATAATAACACACATCAATTGTGGTTGTGAGATGCCTATGACAAAAGCAAACAAACAAACAAACAATGAAAGCTTCCTGAGAGAGAGGCACATACTTCCCATTGGGAAAAAAAACAGGCTGGGAGTCCAGGGCTGGAATGGAGCCTTGGGGACATCCTCAGGCCCCATGCTCCTTAGTACTCAAGGTAGCTTCATGAGGCTGAAGGCTAAGGGCGCAGGACTGGGCTAATGCTCTACAATCAGCATATTTAAATTATTAGTAATTGTTGAACAAGAGGCAGTGTTCCCTGACCATTACATAGCCACTCCTTCTTTTTATTTATTTATTTATTTATTTATTTATTTATTTATTTTGGTTTTTTGAGGTAGGGTCTCACTCTAACCCAGACTGACCTGGAATTCACTCTGTATTCTCTGGGTGGCCTCAAACTCACAGCGATCCTCCTACCTCTGCCTCCCAAGTGTGAGGGCTGGGATTAAAGGCATGCGCCACCACACCCAGCTCCTTTCTTTCTTTTTTTCATGTTTGTTTTTCAAGGTATGGTCTTGCTCTAGCCCAAGCTGACCTGGAATTCACTATGTTGTCTCAGACTGCCCTCAAACTCTCAGCAATCCTCCTGCCTTGGCCTCCTGAGTGTTGGGATTAAAGGCATGCACCACCACACCTGGTAGAGAAAGAGAGAATGGGCATACCAGGGCCTCTAGCCACTGCAAATGAACTTCAGGTGCATGTGCCACCTTGTGCATCTGGCTTTATATGGGTTCTGGGGAATCGAACCTGGGTCCTTTGGCTTTGCAGGCAAGTGCTTTACCCACTGAGCCATCTCTCCAGCCCTGAAAAAAAAAAAAACACTATTATTCTAAGTAAACTTATCGACTTAGGTGACCTCAATGAAATGAATCAAAAGTAAGGCTGGGCAGATGGCAGGCGAGAATCCTACCACTAAACCACCAATGGAACTTTAGGCAGATGGCTCAGTGGGCAAGCGTGCTTGCCACTCAAGCACAAGGGCCTACTCACCCTGAGTTTGACTCCTGAGCACTCCCATAAACAGCTGGATGTGAACACACACATGCCTGTAACCTTAGTCCTGTGGGGAACAGAGACCAGAGGAATATAGTCTGACCAAAAAAAACGGCAGCTCGAAGTCCATCTCAAGAAAACACATGGGTGAGTGATGGAGGAGGACACCCCACACTCTCTTCTGGTCTCTGCACATGCACAGGGAGAACACACCTGCACACACATGTGGATACACCATACTCACACACCATACCACACATACATGCAAAAAGGAAAAAAAAATGAACCAAGAGAAGTACCATGGTTTGAATGTGAACTGCCCCATGGGCTCATGAGCTTCAACAGCGGGTGGGAGGGCATGGGACCTTTGGGACATGAAGCCTAGCAGAGACAGACATTTGTATTGTGCCGGGTTCTAGCCTGAACTCTCTATTTCATAACCCATGGAGATGTGAGCAGGCAGCGTCCGGGTTCACACCACCATGGATAGAAACTGATCCATTGCCATGTCATCACTATTGCGATGGTCTGAACGTCTCAAAGCGAGTCAAAAATAAATCCTTCCTCTCTTGTTTCTGGCAGGTGACTTGTCACAACAATGAAAAAGGAACTGACACAGGAGAGGGGTCATTTCACTTTGTTTTCTCAGTTGTTGTGGACTGGAACGCAATGAACTGAAGCTGAAGATAATATCTTTAAAAGTGACAAGCACAGAGGCTGAAGAGATATCTTAGCGGTTAAGGGACTTGCCTGCAAAGCCAAAGAACCTAGGTTCGATTCCCCAGGACCCATGTAAGGCAGATGCACAAGGTGGCACATGCATCTGGAGTTTGTTTGCAGTGGCTGAAGGCCCTGGTGTACCCATTCTGTCTTTCTCTCTCCCTTTTTTTCTCTCTCCCTCTCAAATAAGTAAATGAAAATAAAAATATTGTTTTAAAAATCACAAGCACAAATGAAGAGAATTCTAGGAAAGAGAAGCAATGAGGGAAAGTAGTCCTGCTTAGTTTTATTTGCTGTGACTGCAGAAATTTGTAGGAATTTCTTTGCTCACATCCACTAATGAAATACGTTATTTTATACTTATATTTTTTCACACACACATGCCTGTATAGATGTGTGTGCATGTGTCTGCACATTCATATGTGTGAAAGTGCGTGTGCACATGCATGTGGAGGCCAGGGGACAACCTCAGGTGTCATCATCAGGAACAACATTCACCTGTTTTTAAGAAAGGTCTCTTAAGACTGTTAGTGCCACATGTTGGGACAATATGCACAAAGACACTGCCTCCTCCCCATAACTGATGGCTAACCACATAACACACAACCCACATTCGCCAGTGAGGAGGGTCTCTTCGGAGGGAGGAGGACAGGGAGGAGGCTAACAATGGTACCAACATGGCTGTATACACATTGTGTACATAACTAATAAAAAAAATGTTGATCTTAAAAAAAAGAAAGATAGGCTGGAGAGATGACTTAGCGGTTAAGTGCTTGCCTGTGAAACCTAAGGACCCTGATTCGAGGCTCGATTCCCCAGGGCCCATGTTAGCCAGATGCACAAGGGGGCGCACGCATCTGGAGTTCATTTGCAGTGGCTGGAAGCCCTGGTGCGCCCATTCTCTCTCTCTCTCCCTCCCTCTCCCTCTTTCTCTGTCTCTCACTCTCAAATAAATAAATAATAATAAAAAACAAGAAAGAAAGAAAGAAAGGAAGAAAGAAAGGAAGAAAGAAAGAAAGGTATCTTATTGATCTAGAGGTAACCAATTAGTCTGGATGGCTGACCAGTGAGTTCCAAGGATGACTTGTCTCCACCTCCCCAGTGCTGGGATTACGGGTGTGCACCATCACACCTAACGTTTTCACCTAGGTGCCCGTGCTTACAAGGCAAGAACTTTACAAAATGAACTATCTCCCTACCCCTGACCTCTCTGCTTTACTCTTGAATAGAATTCAAGTTGAGTGTCTTTAAAGAAGAAAAATGGAAAATAAGGAAACTATCTTAAAATTGTAATTGTTCACACACACATGTCTTAATCGTTTTGGGGAAGAATTTGATGTCAGCATTTGGGACAGTTCTGAGGGTTTGGGTAGAAAGAGGTCAGTTCTCAGGACATTCACTTCCCTTCTTGTTTCTTCCTCTCCTTCACTCCCACATTCTATGCATAGCAGCATGATCTAAGCTTAGGAAACTTCACTTACTATAGGAATGTCCAAAGGGCTTAAGCAGTTTATCTTTGGTCCTTTATCAAGACAATAAGCTATTTTATTCTTCCACTGGCTTATAATTTTTGAACAATTTTATTGAGGTATAACATATATAATAAACCTCAACCGTTCAAAATTACTTTTATCTGATGTAGATACCCATAAGAATATCACCACGGTCAGAAAAAGTTTAAGGCAGGCCGGGCGTGGTGGCGCACACCTCTAATCCCAGCACTCGGGAGGCAAAGGTAGGAGGATCACCAAGAGTTCCAGGCCAACCTGAGGCTACATGGTGAATTCCAGGTCAGCCTGGGCTAGAGCAAACCCAACCTCAAAAAACCAAAACAAAAAAGTTCAAGGCTTATCTGTATTTTAATCACTTCCCAGCAGTCTTTGGCTAAGATGATGATCTACCTTTAACTTCAACCATTTATCTAATTGCTTCTTTGTGCCAGGGACTAGATGGAGAGAGGCTTTTATTTTTTTGTCTTGTTCTTTATGCTAATCCATTCAATTCTCAGAAAAGCTACCTGGGGTGGACATCATTATCCATGATTTGGTGATTAAGATTAAGGAACTTGCCCAAGGTAACACAAGTAAGGGGTAAATGAAAACAATATTTGTATTCACGACTTTTGTTTTGAGGTATGGTCCCACTCTAGCCCAGGCTGACCTGGTGACAGCTTCGCTGTCACCCTAGGTTAGAAAATTGGGAGCTTTTAGGTCAAAGAGAATGCCACGAAGATGCAGGGAATCTCTGTGTGCTAGGGAAAGGAGGCCCCTGACACACACGTGACTTAAGTGGTCACATGCACATGGGACATGCAGAGCTTACAGGTGAAGTGAGACACTACCTGTGAGTCCTGAGCCCCTTTCTAGCAGGAGGACCGATGCCTGTTTGAGGCAGTAGGCACACAGGAGTCTCCCAAGTTCGAAAGGGGAAAGAAAATATGAGTGACATAAAACCCATATGCAAGTATCAACATTCTGTATGCTTTATAGGCCCAGGGAAAAATTGCTGAAGCCAGGCCAGAAAGAATTAGGAGTTTCAAGGTCCAAACGTGTATTCTGAGGGTTTGTGTACCCATTCGCAGGCTCTCAAGAACCATCCTAATAAGTACTGGAAAATCGCGGACATGCCCCTTGTTCATTAACGTTCACAGATATCAAGGAAAATACGGTAAGTACGTAACGTACGGTCCACTGGGAACACAGTTAGACTTTGTTGTGGCCTTACATGCTCCTCAAAATTATGAGAAATTCCCATGTGACATGGAAGAAAAAGAGCAGGCATGACTATGCTTTATGGTGACATTGTAGACGACACCGCGCCCAGCGTCTCCAGTTTTCCAAGCAGGTTCTTGTATATTGCACTGGAATGATATCTTTACTTGCCAGAAAATGATAGCAATGTCTTTGGGTCAAATGGAAGTGAAATACATATTTCTTTCGAGGGTATCCCTGTTGAAGGACAAACATTTAGGCCTCTTTGTAACCTCTGACCCATCTTGCATAGTTTTCATTTTATCTCTGATTTTCAATGATCAGAGCAGTTGAGTATCATAAACACAGGGAGCTTGAAGTCATGGCATGCACCTTTAGTGCCAGCAGAGATAAGAGGATGAGCATGACATTGCAGCCACCCTGTGGCTACATCGTGAATTCCAGGTCACCTGATACTAGAATTCAAGCCTAGCAGGAAAAAGAAAGGGAAAAGAAGAAAAGCCGCGGAAGGCGTGGGAACCGGGAAATGGCTTAGCGGTTAGAGCCTTTGACTCCAACCCGGTTCGAATCCCCGGGACGCACGCGAGCGGGATGCACGCAAGCCCGATGCACAAGAGGGCACTCGTGTGAGCTAGGGCACCTGGTGTGCCCATTCCCTCTATCTGACCCTTTCTCTTCTCTGTCTCTCTCTTTCTCTCTCATATTTAAATAAGTAAATACTTTTTCTTTTCCTTGGGGGGGGGGGAATGAAAATGTGCTCACACAGGTTTCTGAAGAGAGAGGGCCTCCTTGTCCACCACCTGTCATGTGTACTTAGGAATTTTATTCTGGTAGAAGTCAAGCAAATCAATTCATATTCAAAACAAGTCAAGAAGGAATTCAAGAACCTATGTGAGTGGTGTTCAACCCAGAAGCAAGAGTCCTACCGCCTCTGTCATTGGGTGGAAAGAAAACCCCGCTCCTTATAAGTCCTGGAGTTGTCAGCCTCTCTCTCAAGAAACCTGGACCAGCATCCCTGCATGTTTCAGAAAAGGTGACACCTAATCATCACCAGTGACAAGGTTAAGTGAGCAGTCCACGGAAGTGCACTCAGACCTTCTCGATGATTTTCAAATCTCTCTGTAGTCTCAGACTGGCTTCAAACTCACAGAGATCCACCTACCTCTGCCTCCCCAGTGCTGGTATTAAAGGTGTGCACCTCCACACCAGGCTGTACTCATGACTTTTTACTCCACACCACATAGGGGCAAGGAGCAATATTTGGGAGTGGATCCTGGTTTCCTGCGCATTCTGTAACAAATCTGTTCTATTGCACAAACCTAAAATGTTTTTTAAAATCACAGAATAGCTCTACTAGAGTGAACTTTATGTTGGACCAAGAAACCTCCAATTTAAATTAAATTTCAGATAGCCAAAAGTATTTGTATGGGCTAGGGAGGCTCAGTGGTTAAAGGCACTTGATTTGAAAGCCTTCTGGCCTGGATTAAATTCTCAGTAGCCACATAAAGCCAAATGTACAAAGTTGTGCATGAGTCTGAAGTTCGTTTGCAATGATAAAAGGCACTGACATACCCATATACTTTCTTACCCTCCCGCTCTCTCTCATATATATGAGGGCTATGGGGAGCAGGGAGCTGAACCAAAGATAAATCAGAGAACAACAGGCCTTATTACAACCTGCCAAATTTATTTTAAAAAATACATTCATTTCTAGAATCCTTTGACAAAAATAGCTCATATTTTCAAGAATAGGAAGGGTTACAGGGATTTTATGTCTGCTTACAAGAAATTTCCATCCATTGACTTTAAATTTTACTTTTCATTCAAAAATACAGCATTTTTTCTTAAACTGTTGAGAACTTCCCAGGAAAATGAGAGCCATGTGCTCACATTCTGATTCATGGTTTTGTTCTGACTGGTGAACACGCGTGTCCTCCAATTCTTGTGAGACAAATCATTGAAACCTTTAGATCAAAAGGAAATGATCAACAAATACCTTCTCTGGTTCTGAGTTCTGCAGGAAATGGAAACACAGAAAGCCTGCGTTCTGAGCATGCGCATCAGGTTCAAGGAGCCGCGGGCAGAACAGCCTCTTTCAGGCTAGAACGAGGCTCTGAGGATCTGACTTTTTCAAATTCTAGAATCTAACCACAAGAAGTAGAGTGAAAGCTTACAAATACAAATTTAATCACCTAGAATGAGAAATCAAATCAAGAATTATGCATTTGATAACTGACAAATATGCAAAAATCCCCTCCCCCAATAGCACGTATTTTTGTCAACTTCCTGGTCTACTTCTCTAGTACCTCTAAATTTTTTTTAGCTGAAGACCCTTTTAAGTCACTTTTCCTGAAAATATAGATTTTTAAATATTTCCTATAGAAAAGATGATAGTTTTGTTTTAGCCTGTTTAAAATGTGGGGCTCCTTTAAACATCAATAATAAAAAATGATTTGGTTGAGACACAAAAGGAATTGAGTGAGATGGATAGGGAATCATACTATTTCTGGTTTTAAAATACCAAGCAATGCTGCGGGTGGTGGCACACGCCTTTAATTCTAGCACTTGAGAGGCAGAGGTAAGAGGATTGTCGTGAGTTCGAGGCCACCCTGAGACTACATAGTGAATTCCACATAAGCCTAAGCTAGTGTAAGACCCTACCTTGAAAAACCAAAAAATAAAATAAAATACCAAGCAACAAAATAAGACAAAGAATAAAGCTAGAAAGGAGTTCACATCTTCTTGCTCTGAACCCAGAACTCTGATCTTCCAATCCCTGCAGCTCAATAGACACTTTACTCCCATGCACACATATCCAGTGGACTCAACCCTGGCTCCTGAAAGAAACCCCACCTCAATGTAATTGCCTTCTACCTCTTCTGGCCTTCTTTGCAGGTGAATTAAAAAAAAAAAAAAAAAAAAAACAGTATTCCTCAGGCTGGAGGGATGGCTTAGTGATTAAGGCATTTGCCTGCAAAGCCAAAGAACCCAGGTTCAATTCCCCAGGACCCACATTTGCCAGATGCACAAGGGGGCACAAGCATCTTGGAGTTTGCTTGCAGTGGTTGGAAGCCCTGGCATGCCCATTCTCTCTCTCTCTCTCTCTCTCTCTCTCTCTCTCTTTCTCTCTCTCTCTCTGTCAAATAAATAAATATTTTAAAAGAGTATTCCTTAATGTAACATATACCTAGGCTGCAATAGTTTTACTTAATTAGGCCAGTGACATCCACTGAGAAACCAAGCTGGAGCTGAGCTGGAAGCCTCCTCCCTATCATCTAGCTGTCAGAATGCTAGAAAGAGCTATGCAGCCTGTTGGGGCGGGGGGGGGGGGGGGGGGTGGGAGGGGGGAGTCATCAACAGTCTTAACCAGCAATGGACCCTGCAAGCTCTATGGCTGGCCAGTCAGGCCAAATGCACCAACTGGGGCAACAGTGGCATGTCTGTTGTGGGGGAAACCATCTGCTCTCTGTTTGGACTTGAGGCCCACTCCCTGGGAGGAAATTCCTGTCTGGTACTGAAAACCTAATGAAAAAGCCTATGGCTAGGGAGGGTCATAAGCCCTAGGGGGAAATTTCTACTGTTGTCTGGATGAATGGATATATGATATCTACCAAACTGCCCTCTAAATACTTAGGTTTATGCCCATATGTTAATACCACTCTCACTTTTGGTTAGAGAAGCTTCTCTTTTCAGATGGCAGTGACCACTGGGGTGACTCAAAACTCACCAAGGTGCTGAGAAAATGACAGTGGAGTGCTTGGCACTAAATGAGACATCTTTCTCATACCCTCCAAGGCTCAGGGGCCATTGTGGAAGAAGTGGCAGAAGGAATGGGAAAGAGTGCTTACAATACTGTCTTCAAGATACAAAGTGACCTAGGTATACATAATGTCACAATGGCCGAGGCTGCCTGGACAAGCCCTACATAATAAGAGGGGGAAATAATGGCATCAACGTAGAAGACAGACTAGTTGGAAAGAAGGGATTAAGTGGAGGGGGGATTTAGGGAGAGCAAAAGGGAGTGGAAGGGGGTTATATTGCTTATATTCATGGAAGTTATCAGTAAAAATAATGTAAAGAAAAGAACTAGTGACATCTTGTGGCGGAAATTTAATTTACAGGCTACCCATTTTCAGTTGAGATTGTTGTCTAAGGACCCCGGACACACTGCACAAAAGCAAACTTTCTGGGAAGAATAGTCTGTGTTTCAGGACTCCTGAAGGAGGACGGTGGCATGATAGAGTTTTCTTTTTTTTCTTTATTAGTTAGTTTTGTATTCAGCAAATACAGTCAGTTTGGTACCATTATTAGGCTCATCTGTGACCTACCCCCTCCCCTTGGCCCCTCCTTGTTGAGGTATACGGGTCATGCATTGTGGAGTTAGCCCACAGTTATGGGTAAGCTAAATGTCTCTGCATATCATGACCCAACATGTGGCTCTGACATTCTTTCCGCCCCCTCTTCCGCAAAATTTCCCTGAGCCATGTTGGGTTCGCATGATAGAGTTTTCTAAGCCAGGGACAAAGGACCGAGGAGATGCCGCCTTGCCTGCCCTGGCAGGATCAGAACCCACATCTGACCCGATCTCATCCGAGATGGCTGGAAGCAACCGTCCCCGAAGCAGCTTCCTGCTTCTTCAAGTTTTCAAGTTTAGCCCACCTGAGTCAGCCTCTGAGTCCACCAAGCAATCGGGTCTCCCCTACCACACCTGAATCTGGTGACAAGGCTTATCCTAACTGGATGTTTGATTCATATTGAAGGAGTGTGGCAATTTCTTAATCCCCCTCCATCCTCTGGATTCTTCTGGACACAAGTGCCTAAGTCTCTCTCCCCCTCCCTGCTTGCTGAGAATGGGAGGGTGCCTTCCTGTCGGTGTGCTTGCCTGCCTTGTTTTGGGGTGTTTCCCTGCTTTTGCTGCATTTTGTGATCTCTTTCCATTCTGAACCCCTTACTATCTCTTAGTCTTTTCTGACCGCCAATGTGAGGTGGGAGTCTTTTTAAAAATATTGGTTTTGTTTATGTGAAAGAGAAAGAGTCAGATAAGGAGAGCACCTGCACGTGGGAGGGGGGGGGGGAATGTGCGAGCCAGGACCTCTAGCAGCCCCAAACAAAACAAAACACCAGACACTTTGCAGGCAAGCGCCTTAACCACTAAGCCGTCTCTCCAGCCCGAGGGGAATCTGTTGACTTGGGCTCTCGTGCTTTGCTCTGTTTGTGTGTGTGTGTGTGTGTGTGTGTGTGTGTGTGTGTGCACGCGCGTGCACGCACGCGTGTGTGTGCCAAGACCTTTCCCTATATGAGGGAAACTTTTCCCATTTCCTTTCTCCCTTCCAGCCAGGGGATAAACCCTTTTTGGCTTTTGAGCCTATGTGGGTGACTTTGAACTCTTAGTTCGTCTATTTCCAGCTCTGTGAGATTGAACTCCAACTGCTAGCCAATTTTCTATTAAATCCTTCAGCTGATGGTGGAATGAGAGCAGTTGGTTAAAGTATTTGCTTAGTTTGATAAGGTCCTGGATTTGATCTCCAGCACCACCATAGTTAGTTCATTTATTCCTCTCTGGAGAAAAATGCAGGCAGTCAGAGCCGCATGCAATCATTTTCTGTAGAAACGGCACATTTACTACCCATAACCCTTACGGTGCTCTTGGTCTCTTTTTTTTTTTCATGACCACATCCAATCCATCTGTTTCCACCTTCCTGGGATCTTCTCACCACCCCCTCCACCTAATCACTAGTCCCAGCCACCCTCTTAGCCAGGCAAACTGGATAACAGCTTCCTATCAGATCTCTCTATTTATCCCCTTGCTCTGCTTCAGTGTTTCTCAACTTAGAAATGAGCAGGCAAGGATGGACTCTTTTTAATCAACTTGTCAAGCTTCTACTCAAAACCCCTAGGAGTATTTGACCCTGGAGTAAATGTTCAGCCTTTGCACTGGCCATCAGTGGGACAAAAAAAAGTTGGGGCTGGAGAGATGGCTTAGCGGTTAAGCGCTTGCCTGTGAAGCCTAAGGACCCCGGTTCGAGGCTCGATTCCCAGGACCCATGTTAGCCAGATGCACAAGGAGGCACACATGTCTGGAGTTCGTTTGTAATGGCTGGAGGCCCTGGCATGCCCATTCTCTCTCTCTCTCTCTTTCTCTCTCTCTCTCTCTCTGTCTCTCTCTCTCTCTGCCTCTCTCTCTGTCTGTCACTATCAAATAAATAAATAAAATAAATAAATAAAAACTGGTTGCTGACCTCATCTCTTATATGCTTGCTTTGTTTCACTCACCTTGACCTCTTTTTTAGTATTTGTTTATTTACTTATTTAAGAGAGAGGAAAAAGAAAGAGAAGAGAGAAAGTGGGGGTGGTAGAGAGTGGAGCCATCAGGGCCTCCTGCCCTTGCAAACAAACTCTAAAGATGCATGCGCCACTTCGTGCAACTGGCTTTATACAGGCACTGGAGAACTGAACCCAGACCGTCGGGCTTTGCAAGCTAGTGGCTTTAACTGCTGAGCCACCTCCGCAGCCCCACCCTCACCTCTTCACCCTTGACCTCCAACATGTCTGGTGGTTGTCTGCCTGAGACCATGGCACTTTCTGCTTCCTTGGAATGTTCTGCCACTCCTAAGTTTCATTACTCCACTCCCTCTCATCTGCACTGGAATGTCAGTGTCCCAGAATATCCTTCACATCCTTTCCTGACCAATCTAAAATCCCTAGGTCAACGAGCCAGCATGGTAGTGGCACCCAAGTCAGTTCCATCTTGATTTCTCAGTGTACTGCCACTGCCACCACAGCCTGTGGCATCTTCAGCACCAGGGTATTGCCATTTAGTTCTGGTGGGTAGCCAAGAGCCTTGGCTATAGCTTATATTGTTTTGAGGGCCACGTGGGCCTCCCTGACCAACTCACTGGAGGAGAAGCTCAGCCGTCTTTGCTGCTTTTTGTTTTTGTTTAGCTGTTATATATATTTTATTCACTTGACTTACTTTTATGACTAACCTACTAGAATATAAACTCTATAAAGGCAGGAATGTCCTTTTCACTTTTATATCCCCAGTAGCAGGAGAGTGGGGTAGACAGAGCTTAGCACATAGCAGATACTCAACATTTTATTTACTAAATCATCAAGTCATTCCAGAACACAGATATCAAGGATTATCACCTGAAAAGCCTTAAAACTATGGGGCTGGAGAGATGGCTTAGCCACTAAGATACTTGCTTGCAAAGCCTAATGGCCTGGGTTCAATTCCCCAAGTACCAATGTGAAGTCAGATGTGCAAAGTGGCATACTCACCTGGAGTTCATCTGAGGTGGCAAGTGCCGTGACATGCCCATTCCCTCTCTCTCTCGCTATACATTTTTAAAAAGATAGGATTTTCTTGACATGAATATGTAAGTGCTACTATAGAGTTAAATGACATTTGCTTTGGAGATAGTCAAATAAAAAGAGAAATAGGCTATGGATAAAACCCTACAGAAGCTGGACATGGTAGTGCACGCCTTTAATTCCAGCATTCGAGAGGCAGAAGTAGCGAGGATCACTGAGAGTTCAAGGCCACCCTGAGACTACATAGTGAATTCGAGGTCAACTTGAGCTAGAGTGAGACCCTACCTTGGAAAACAAACAAAACAAACAAACAACAACAAAAAAAAAACCTACAGAAGGTGGCAGTAACTACTGGGAGACTTGGGACTCATCAAATGCTGAGAAGTACACTTAAGTTCCCAGCACCAAATGAGACATGTTTATAACACCCATCAAGGCTCAGGAAATATTGGAGAAAAAATGGTGAGAAGAATGTAACAGTCAGAGGATGGGGGTGTGCTTGGGAACACTGTCTTCTGTACACAAAGTGAGCATTGCGTTCATGACTTCATAGTGACTGTGTAACCTGCACAGTATTGGGTCCATCAACATGTCATCATGGATGATAGGAAGGTAAAAATATGTAAGAGGCATCTAACTAGAAGTACTTGGAAGAGGAGTTATGTGGAAGGGATATAAGAGTGGGGGAGCAAAAGAAAATAATGGGAGGGGATTATGAGCAAAATACATATGTACATGTATGAAAACTATTTAATCTTATAGGCAAACCTTCAGTGTCTTTCAAATTCTTCATAAATTCAACTGTGGTTGGGATGGCCCACTCAGTACCATTCCTCCCTAAGCAAGCATTCTCTGAACCAATTTGTCCCTCCCTTCCTCCTGGAGATCCCTAAAGCCTCAGGCCTCGTTCTACTCCAAATATAGTGGTCACATAGAGAACTTATGACATAATGTAACTCTAGTCACCCAGCAGATGACAGGCAGGGCTTCAACACTCCAATAGACACGAGAAGATTCTCGTGAGAAGAGATAAGGTGATAAGAGCAGAAGGGTGGGGAAAAGTGTTAGTGAATTTAGGTTAAATAATAAATTCCTTATTGTGGAAAGAAACACAAGCATGCTGGGATTAGTACCCTGTTCCATGAAGATGAAAACATTCTGACAAACTAATGTTAACATTTCCATAAGGCGCCAGTTTTTTTGTTTGTTTGGTTTGGTTTGGCCTGGCTGCCTGTGCTACTCACTGGTGAGTGCCTTTTGCCTCACTTCCTGCCTCCATCACCCACTGTTTACTGGACTGTGCATCTACACTGTTCAGCTATCCTTCATTGGCATTGGAGCAACTTCATCAGTCTTCCAACCTGAACTGAAGACCAATGGCTGTCCAGGAATCCTCCAGGCCTTGCCGGCCAGATTGGGACTGCTGAGGTATCCAGTCATGTTGAAGAGCAGCTCCTGGGTTGACTCTTGTAATCACTTCACGTTGCTGGGACGAACCTCCAAACCAGACACAGTTTATAGGAGGAACAGAATTGATTGAAGATTACAGATCCAGGGGAAGTTCCATAATGGCCGAAGAAGCTGGCCTCCTTTCACAGGTCCATGCAGACAGAAAAGCCACCAGCAGCACCACAAGTAAGTACCCTCCAGCTCCAACACTCTGCATCTCTTTGGCTGGAATTCAAAATCCATCCCCACACCTTACGCATGGACTCTTAGGATCTGCCCACTGTGACACCTCCTCTAGCCACACAGCTGAAAATCTAAGAAGTTGTATTTAAGAAACTGAATCTAACCCAGGTGTGGTGGTGCACGCCTTTAATCCCAGCACTCGGGAGGCAGAGGTAGGAGGATCACCATGAGTTCCAGGCCACCCTGAGACTACATAGTGAATTCCAGTTCAGCCTGGACTAGAGTGAGACCCTACCTCGAAAAAAAAAGGAGGAGGAGGAGGAAGGAAGAGGAGGAGGAGGAGGGAATCTACTGGGGGACATTTGAAAAGCCTGCAAACTGTTAGTGTTGGACTTCCTGCCATAAGCTAAACCAATAAATCCTCTTTTTCATACCAATTCATTCTTTCAGACCTGTTCCTCTAGAGAACCCGAATACAGATTGAGGTCTACGCACACCCTTCTTGAGTTCTGTAAATGTATCTTCAGCTTTTGAGCCTTTGATCACAGCCATTCTGAAGGCACTTTTTCAAAGAGGCTGACTAAGGTACAATACTCATCTTTTTTGAAATGTCACTTTTTCTAAATTCCCCTTAAAATTAAGTAACCTGCTCAAAGTCTTCCAGCAATGTTTCTGCATGTTTGCATTTACTGTCCACTTCTGTGCTGCTCACACGGCAGTGACCACCTGCTTTAGACCATAAACTTCAAATCAGAGGCACAAAGGTTTATATTTAACAGGCATACTTCTGAAGTACTTAACCTTTACTAACACTTCTGATCTTCACAATAAATCCCAAGGGATAAACTTAACTATTCTCATTTTTCAGCTAGAAAAGGGAAGTGCACACACACAAAAAAGAACTTGTCCAAGTGTTGCTAGGGCAGGACCTAAGCAGCATTTAGCTGAGTAGGTGTCAACTGTAAATAACTGATAACAAGAGATGCCTATTTCATATATATTTTTAGCAGCCCGAGCTCTAACACCAAAGTCTCTGCGTTTCTAAATGCAAACCCAGTCTTCAGAGCCTGGAGTTCGATGGTTTAAGGCACACAGGGGAATTCTGTTTTTTTAAATATATGTATGTATTTATTTATTTCAGAGAGAGAATGAGGCAGAGAGACTGCAAACGAACTCCAGACTCGTGCGCCCCCTTGTGCATCTGCCTAAAGTGGGTCCTGGGGAGTTGAACCTCGGTCCTTTGGCTTTGCCAGCAAGCACCTTAACCGCTAAGCACCCCCTTGTGCATCTGGCTTATGTGGGTCCTGGAGAGTCAAACCGGGATTCTTTGGCTTTGCGGGCAAACGCCTTAACCGCTAAGTCATCTCTCCAGCCCAGGAGAGATGGTTGGTGTTTGTTTATTTTTTCAATCCGCAACCTGCCCAACCCTTTCCCAAACACGTCTACGAAGCAGCCCACGTGCCTCCGAGCGCCCGAGGGAGCTCCGACGTGTTGGCACAGAGAATGAGCAGAGAAAACAGGCATGGAGACAGACACAGGGCAGCGGGAAGCCCCCCTGGGGCTGAAGAGATGGGGACGCCGGGGCAGCAGAGAAAGCCTGGGCCCGGCCCTGACAACGTAACAGAGCGGGGAACCCCGGCCTAGGCCGTGTCATCGCCGCTGCAGCCGGGGAGGAGAAACAACTGAAGACGCCCCTCAAAGAAAACAGGAGCACGTGGGCCTGCGAGGATGGCGCGGACACCAGCCCTGCATAGAAGCCACACCGCGCAGCTCCGCTGGCTACCACCGCCTGGGCCCCAATGGCCGGGGCCAGGGAGCCCTCACCGCGCAGGTGCGCCAGGAGACCCGCAGCGAGTGGGCGGAGTCAGAAGCCGGAAGTGTCCCTTGCTACTACGCATTCCGGGTACTCCCCGGACCGGAAGAGCCTGGAGTTCCTATCTCCTCGGGGCGGAACCTCGGGTTGCCCGGCAACCGGTGCGGGCTGCCTCGGCGCTCGGTGGAGTGAGGAGAGCGTAGCTTGGAGCGGCGGCGCGGGCGGCTTCCCGTCCCGTCCTGTTCGCCGCGAGCAGCTCCTCGCGTCGCGCCGTCCCTGTCCTTGGCACTACTTAAACCTCTCCGGCTCCCACGACCGCTTAGCGCCCACCTGCTTCAAAGTCAGGCTCCACGGAAAGCGAGGCGGTTCGACCCCCGACATGGCTTTCACGATGACAGACCCCCGGGCCGGCGCGGGCACCTACACCTACACCAGCAAGCCGCGGGCCGTGCCCTGCCAGCGCCGCCGCTACCGGGACAACCTGCTGCAGCTGTGAGTGAACCCCCTCCACCGCCACCTGGCACCTCATCTGCTCTCCCTTGTCTACACTCGGCCGGAATAAAAGTTCTCTTCTCCCCCTCTAACACCGCCTCCCCCCCACCCCCCCCAAAAAAAAACAACTCATCTCTGAGGCGCAGAGGAGTGATGCCGAAAAAAGGAATGGGGCCTGGAGAGATGGCTTAGTGGCAGAGGCGCTTGCTTACAAAGCCAAAGGTCCCAGGTTCGATTCCCAGGACCCATGTAAAGCCAGATGCACAAGGTGGAGCATGCTTCTGGAGTTTGTTTGCAGTGGTTAAGAGGCCCTGGCACGCCCATTCTCTCTCTCTCTCTCTCTCTCTCTCTCTCAAATAAATAAGTTACCAGGCTGGGTTGCACACGCCTTTAATCCCAGCACTCCAAGAACAGAGGTAGGAGGATCCCCATGAGTTCGAAGCCAACCTGAGATTACATAGGGAATTCCAGGTCAGCTTGGAGCTAGAGTGAGACCCTCCAATAGACACGAGAAGATTCTCGTGAGAAGAGATAAGGTGATAAGAGCAGAAGGGTGGGGAAAAGTGTTAGTGAATTTAGGTTAAATAATAAATTCCTTATTGTGGAAAGAAACACAAGCATGCTGGGATTAGTACCCTGTTCCATGAAGATGAAAACATTCTGACAAACTAATGTTAACATTTCCATAAGGCGCCAGGTTTTTTGTTTGTTTGGTTTGGTTTGGCCTGGCTGCCTGTGCTACTCACTGGTGAGTGCCTTTTGCCTCACTTCCTGCCTCCATCACCCACTGTTTACTGGACTGTGCATCTACCCTGTTCAGCTATCCTTCATTGGCATTGGAGCAACTTCATCAGTCTTCCAACCTGAACTGAAGACCAATGGCTGTCCAGGAATCCTCCAGGCCTTGCCGGCCAGATTGGGACTGCTGAGGTATCCAGTCATGTTGAAGAGCAGCTCCTGGGTTGACTCTTGTAATCACTTCACGTTGCTGGGACGAACCTCCAAACCAGACACAGTTTATAGGAGGAACAGAATTGATTGAAGATTACAGATCCAGGGGAAGTTCCATAATGGCCGAAGAAGCTGGCCTCCTTTCACAGGTCCATGCAGACAGAAAAGCCACCAGCAGCACCACAAGCAAGTACCCTCCAGCTCCAACACTCTGCATCTCTTTGGCTGGAATTCAAAATCCATCCCCACACCTTACGCATGGACTCTTAGGATCTGCCCACTGTGACACCTCCTCTAGCCACACAGCTGAAAATCTAAGAAGTTGTATTTAAGAAACTGAATCTAACCCAGGTGTGGTGGTGCACGCCTTTAATCCCAGCACTCGGGAGGCAGAGGTAGGAGGATCACCATGAGTTCCAGGCCACCCTGAGACTACATAGTGAATTCCAGTTCAGCCTGGACTAGAGTGAGACCCTACCTCGAAAAAAAAAGGAGGAGGAGGAGGAGGAAGGAAGAGGAGGAGGAGGAGGGAATCTACTGGGGGACATTTGAAAAGCCTGCAAACTGTTAGTGTTGGACTTCCTGCCATAAGCTAAACCAATAAATCCTCTTTTTCATACCAATTCATTCTTTCAGACCTGTTCCTCTAGAGAACCCGAATACAGATTGAGGTCTACGCACACCCTTCTTGAGTTCTGTAAATGTATCTTCAGCTTTTGAGCCTTTGATCACAGCCATTCTGAAGGCACTTTTTCAAAGAGGCTGACTAAGGTACAATACTCATCTTTTTTGAAATGTCACTTTTTCTAAATTCCCCTTAAAATTAAGTAACCTGCTCAAAGTCTTCCAGCAATGTTTCTGCATGTTTGCACTTACTGTCCACTTCTGTGCTGCTCACACGGCAGTGACCACCTGCTTTAGACCATAAACTTCAAATCAGAGGCACAAAGGTTTATATTTAACAGGCATACTTCTGAAGTACTTAACCTTTACTAACACTTCTGATCTTCACAATAAATCCCAAGGGATAAACTTAACTATTCTCATTTTTCAGCTAGAAAAGGGAAGTGCACACACACAAAAAAGAACTTGTCCAAGTGTTGCTAGGGCAGGACCTAAGCAGCATTTAGCTGAGTAGGTGTCAACTGTAAATAACTGATAACAAGAGATGCCTATTTCATATATATTTTTAGCAGCCCGAGCTCTAACACCAAAGTCTCTGCGTTTCTAAATGCAAACCCAGTCTTCAGAGCCTGGAGTTCGATGGTTTAAGGCACACAGGGGAATTCTGTTTTTTTAAATATATGTATGTATTTATTTATTTCAGAGAGAGAATGAGGCAGAGAGACTGCAAACGAACTCCAGACTCGTGCGCCCCCTTGTGCATCTGCCTAAAGTGGGTCCTGGGGAGTTGAACCTCGGTCCTTTGGCTTTGCCAGCAAGCACCTTAACCGCTAAGCACCCCCTTGTGCATCTGGCTTATGTGGGTCCTGGAGAGTCAAACCGGGATTCTTTGGCTTTGCGGGCAAACGCCTTAACCGCTAAGTCATCTCTCCAGCCCAGGAGAGATGGTTGGTGTTTGTTTATTTTTTCAATCCGCAACCTGCCCAACCCTTTCCCAAACACGTCTACGAAGCAGCCCACGTGCCTCCGAGCGCCCGAGGGAGCTCCGACGTGTTGGCACAGAGAATGAGCAGAGAAAACAGGCATGGAGACAGACACAGGGCAGCGGGAAGCCCCCCTGGGGCTGAAGAGATGGGGACGCCGGGGCAGCAGAGAAAGCCTGGGCCCGGCCCTGACAACGTAACAGAGCGGGGAACCCCGGCCTAGGCCGTGTCATCGCCGCTGCAGCCGGGGAGGAGAAACAACTGAAGACGCCCCTCAAAGAAAACAGGAGCACGTGGGCCTGCGAGGATGGCGCGGACACCAGCCCTGCATAGAAGCCACACCGCGCAGCTCCGCTGGCTACCACCGCCTGGGCCCCAATGGCCGGGGCCAGGGAGCCCTCACCGCGCAGGTGCGCCAGGAGACCCGCAGCGAGTGGGCGGAGTCAGAAGCCGGAAGTGTCCCTTGCTACTACGCATTCCGGGTACTCCCCGGACCGGAAGAGCCTGGAGTTCCTATCTCCTCGGGGCGGAACCTCGGGTTGCCCGGCAACCGGTGCGGGCTGCCTCGGCGCTCGGTGGAGTGAGGAGAGCGTAGCTTGGAGCGGCGGCGCGGGCGGCTTCCCGTCCCGTCCTGTTCGCCGCGAGCAGCTCCTCGCGTCGCGCCGTCCCTGTCCTTGGCACTACTTAAACCTCTCCGGCTCCCACGACCGCTTAGCGCCCACCTGCTTCAAAGTCAGGCTCCACGGAAAGCGAGGCGGTTCGACCCCCGACATGGCTTTCACGATGACAGACCCCCGGGCCGGCGCGGGCACCTACACCTACACCAGCAAGCCGCGGGCCGTGCCCTGCCAGCGCCGCCGCTACCGGGACAACCTGCTGCAGCTGTGAGTGAACCCCCTCCACCGCCACCTGGCACCTCATCTGCTCTCCCTTGTCTACACTCGGCCGGAATAAAAGTTCTCTTCTCCCCCTCTAACACCGCCTCCCCCCCACCCCCCCCCAAAAAAAAACAACTCATCTCTGAGGCGCAGAGGAGTGATGCCGAAAAAAGGAATGGGGCCTGGAGAGATGGCTTAGTGGCAGAGGCGCTTGCTTACAAAGCCAAAGGTCCCAGGTTCGATTCCCAGGACCCATGTAAAGCCAGATGCACAAGGTGGAGCATGCTTCTGGAGTTTGTTTGCAGTGGTTAAGAGGCCCTGGCACGCCCATTCTCTCTCTCTCTCTCTCTCTCTCTCTCTCAAATAAATAAGTTACCAGGCTGGGTTGCACACGCCTTTAATCCCAGCACTCCAAGAACAGAGGTAGGAGGATCCCCATGAGTTCGAAGCCAGCCTGAGATTACATAGGGAATTCCAGGTCAGCTTGGAGCTAGAGTGAGACCCTGGGGGGTGGGGGGAGGCAGAGAGAGAAAAGAGAAATGGCTGTCCTCTCTGGTCACTGTTGCTGGCGTGTTCCGTAACGGGCACACAAATGTTTATTGAGGGCCAGCCAAGCACCTCACTGGAGGCATTTATGTACATTTTCTTAATCCATGGCATTGCCAAGTTGTTTTCATAGCTCCATTCCTCGCAGGTGAGGAAAACTGAAGTACAGAAGTGCCATACACCATAGCGTATACCAAATAAGAGGGCCACTTACAGCTCTTTCCACACCAGTCTTTGAGTAGGAGTTAGGTTAGCCTTACATAGAAGCAATATTCTTTTTTAAAAATAAATTCAGGCTTTAAATTTTTTTTTAATTTTAGAGAGAGAGAATTGGTGCTCCAGGGCCTCAGCCACTACAGTTGAACTCCAGGTGCTTGCCGCCTAGTGGGCATGTGTGACCTTGCTTACCTCACCTTTGTGTGTCTGGCTTACATGGGATCTGGAGAGTTGAACATGGGTCCTTTGGCTTCACAGGCAAACACCTTAACCACTAAGCCATGTCTCCAGCCCCAGAAGCAACATATTTTTACACTGAAGAATATTTGTGATTACTCAGGCATTTGATAGAGACTGTAAACTTATACAGTTCTCTTAGAGTTCTTTCCATAGAAGCTTTGTGGAGCAGGAACCTCTCTGCTTTTGTCTGCCTGAAGTTATGGCTGCAGAGTAATAAGAACTCAGTACAAACTGGATGTGATGATTTGAACATTGTGTAACTCTTGGCCAGGAATGGTGGTTTTGAGGCAGAGGCAGTAGGATCTCTGTAAGTCCAAGACCAGCCTTGCCTACAAAGCAAGTTGAGGCCAGTCAGGGCTTGAAGGCATTAGAGAATTCTGTCTTTGTTTTATTTTTCAGAGAATTGGCAACCTGCCAAACCCTTTCTCAAAGTTAGGTGTTTAAGGGGCTGTCCAAGTGGTTCTAAGAGTCCAAGGGGTCCTCTGACATAGGGATGCTGTCTCAAGAAGAAGGAACAAGAGTGAGAGAAAGAAAAGTAAACACAAAAATAACATAAGTTTTGATTTTCATTTCAAACACTGAATCTAAATTTTTAATTATTCTACCAGACATTTTTAGTAAGAGATTTCTACCATTTAAGAGAAAACCAAGGGCTGGAGAGATGGCTTAGCGGTTAAGCGCTTGCCTGTGAAGCCTAAGAACCCCAGTTCGAGGCTCGATTCCCCAGGACCCACGTTAGCTAGATGCACAAGGGGGCTCACGTGTCTGGAGTTCGTTTGCAGTGACTGGAGGCCCTGGCGTGCCCATTCTCTCTCTTTCTAACTGCCTCTTTCTCTCTCTGTCTGTCACTCACAAATAAATAAAAAATTAAAAAACAGAAAACCAAGATAGAAGACTTAAACTAGAAATTGTATAATTCATATTATATTTATGTTATAAAAGAATTCAATATAGAAAACACTTTCTAGTGACAAATTTAACGTGGCTGCTCACAAATCATTACTGTGAAATCAAAGTGAAAATTTAAAAATGTGAATCAATATTAGTTTTTAATGATAAATTGATTTGTATGTAGAAGTAATGTGTTAACTGATTAGTGTATCAGTGTAACTCAGAAGACATAAGAAAATCCAATTTCAAGAAAGTAGATGAGGGGCTGGAGAGATAGCTTAGTGGTTAAGGCACTTGCCTGCAAAACCTAAGGACCAGGGTTTGATTCCCCAGTACCCAAACAAAGCCAGATGCACAAAGTGGCACATTTGTCTGGAGTTCATTTGCAGTGGTTTAAGGCCTTGGTGTGCTCATTTTCTCTATCTATCTCTACCTTGATCATAAATAAATAAATATTTTTTTATTAAAAAAAAGAAAGTAGTTGATTATAAATCATAGTCATGGATATCCTTGTGGATAAGAGTAGTAGTTTGATGAATGTGAAATGTATCCCATAGCCTTGTGAGTTTGTGATCCCACTCCCCACTGGTGGCAGTTTGGGAAGTAGAGCCTTGCTGGAGGAAGGTTGTCACTAGAGGCAGACCTTGAGGTTTATTAGTCAGTAGTTTAGACTACTTCCACCCAGATATGTGACAAGATGTGAGCCAGCTTCCTGTTTGTGCCACTCTTTCCCTGCCAAGGTGAAGCTTCCCCTTCAGACTATAAGCCAAAATAAACCCTTTCCTCTCATCTGCTTTCGGTGGGATGTTTTGTCCAAGCAATCAGAAGATAACTGCAACAGTAAGAATTATTACCTCCTATGGTATCCTATTGAAAAAGTGCCCATCAGCTTATCTTGCTGATCAGTGACTAGATGATATCCAAAGAGTGTCTGCTTTTAGATCAGTCTGCCTCTACACTGTAAAGTCCTTAGTCCTGTCCAAAGTTTATATTGAATTTTATCATTCAGCTTTCTGCATGACACATGCTGGGAATAAATAGCAATGTGGTTCAAGAGGGTCAAGGTTCCAAATTGTGACAGGGCTGAAACCAATAGATGAAATTTAATTGGTTAGCTGTAAAGTTTTCTGTTTATGAGAAATTAATTTCACAAATATGGAAATGGGAATATCTTGTTTTTCAATCAGCTAGACCTAGAAATTTAACATTAACACAAGTCTAATGTAAGTCAAGGGCTTCCACTTTTCATAGAGTCATAAAGCTGAGAAAGAACAGTTGAATATTAATCTTCTTATTTACAAACAAGAGATTAAGCAAGAGATTAACAATTGCACAGACCCAGTCTAGAAACCTGAAACTTTCTGAGTGCCAATGTGGTGCTGCAAATGGGAACTTCCACATACAACCTCCTGTGACTAGTCACAGTTAGAACACAGGTGCAGTACAAATATTGTGTAGAATTACCTCCAGGATATGTATATAAGGTATCTATGAAACATAAATGAAATTTGTGTTTAGATTTGATTAATGTGATTACATTATGTATATGCAGATATTCCAGAATGTGAAAACAAATCTGAAATATGCCTGGTACCAAGTATTTCAAATAAGAGTACTCACCTTTGAGCTGGGTTTGGTGGTGTATACCTTTAATCCCAGCACTCCATGAGGTAGGAGGACATTCTGAGTTCAAAGACAGCTTGGAACTACAGAGTGAGTGCCAGGTCAGCCTGGGCTAGAGTGAGACCTTACCTCAGGAAAAAAAAAAAAAAAATAGTACTCACCAGTACATTTTTTTATGTATAGTTAAGTGGTTATCAACATCAAAGACATTCATCTTACCATGTGCCTAAGCAAAATTGTGATGACATCCTCATTTTTCAGATTCTTTAGTGAAGAACATATGACCCTTCTAATAACTGTTTTTAATGTTTTATCTTATAGAATTTAGCTTTTATTTTATACTGATCAGATATTTAAAATCATCTTGGAAAGCAGAATGGTGGCTCCCTACAACTGACCTTACCCTAATCCCCAGAACCTGCTAGCACATTGCCTTATGTGGTCAGAGGGGCTTGGGTGGATATATAGCTAAGGATGTTAAAATGGGGAGATCTCCTGTGTGCTGTGTGGCACCATTTCATGAAATAGAAAATACTTGAGGTAACAAATTAGAATGGGAGAGAGTTAGTTCAATTCTGAAATTGCCTTCCAGACATCCTAGTGAGATATCACTGGGCAACTGGATGTGCCTGGAGTTGACAAGATAGTTATGACCTAAAAATAAACTAAAATTGGTATATGCATTATAACTGAAGCCTTGCAGAAAGATGAAGTCATCTAAGGCTGAGCAAAAACTGAACCGTGAGGACTCCTCCAGTAGCAAGAAGTTGCAGAAGACCTTCAGAGCACAGAGCACTAGAGAAGTGCTGCTGGCATGAAGGGGTGAACCACTGACCACTGCTCAGGCCAGGGGAGATGGGCAGTGACCCTTCAAGATGTTGAGGAGCGACTTCAATCTGTGTCAGCAACTTACACACTGACAGAGTGCTGTCACCCATGTAGGTCAAGATTGGACTTCACAACTATGAGTAGAATAGCACTGAAGAACTTTGAAAGTATCAGCTTGAGGGCTGGGAAGACGACTCGGTGGTTGAAGACACTTGGTTAAAGTATCAATTTTGTATTTGTATTTTTCATTATCATTCTGATTTGTGAAAATTCTGACTCATGAAATTAAAATTTTACTAACATTATAAACAATGCCTTTGGGCTTAGAGAACAATGAGAAATTTGACCTAATTTTTTAAGGCAGATTCTTTTATTAAGTGTAACTATTCCAATCCTTGATTCAAGCTTTTTTCACTCCTATAGGACAGGCTCCCTTTCAGATGGGACGTTTTCACATGTGTCGAATATTCTTAATTATTTACAGTCCAAGTCCAGCTCTGCCACTTACTCGCAGGGGATCTTGGGTGGATTCCTTTCTATTTCTCATCTGTCAAATTGGAATCATAGTTCCCAACCTGAAGATTACTGTGAGCAATAAGTAAAATAATATATGTGAATGGCCTGGCATATAGCCTAGGCATTACATACTTGATAGCCATTTGTTTCCTTATTTTAAGAAACATAGTAAAATCTCTTCTTGGGCTGGAGGGATGTTTTAGCAGATAAGGTGCTTGCCTACAAAGCCAAAGGACCCAGGTTCAATTCCCCAGGACCCACGTAAGCCAGATGCACAAGATGGACATGCATCTGGAGTTCATTTGCAACAGCTGGAGCACCCTGGCACTCCCATTCTCCCTCCCTCCCTCCCTCTCTCTCTCTCTGTCAAATAAATAAATAAAACAAAATAAAATTTTACATCTCTTAAAATATGTTAAATCTAAATTTATTAAAAGTGACTTCACTTATTATATTGATAGTAACACTGTTCACTTGTTATTTGCTGTGTTACAGACCTGACGAACCTATGAATTATGGAAATATAATGTATGACAGGAGGGTGATTCGAGGCAACACATATGCACTACCCCCAGGACAGCTGGTAAGCATATTGAATAGTCTACCAGCTCCTCATATTTGTGGGAAAGAACATTGTGTTTGTTTCACATGAATTTTAATCCACTACTGACTAAAATGTTTATAAAATGACATAAAAATGAATTACTGAAAAGTTGACATATATGTGTGTATATATGTGTCTGTCTGTGTGTGTGTGTGTGTGTGTGTGTGTGTGTGTGTATTATATGGAGAGAGAGATAGAAAGAGAAAATATGGGGAAGGCTCAGCAGTTAAAGACGCTTAGTTTTAAAGCCTGGTGGCCCAGGTTCAGTTCCCCAATTCCTACATAAAGCCAGACACAAAAAGTGGCACATGCATCTGCTGTTCATTTTCAGGGGCAAGAGACCCTGACATGCCCATACACACATGCGTGCCCATGTGCACATACACACACACACACATGCAAGTACAGGCAAATAATATTTTTTTAAAGATACAGGATCTGGATGTGTGTGTAGAATATTTGCCTAGTATGCACAAGCTAGTGGGTTCAAAGTCCAGAATTGTAAAAAGAGAAAGGGCAAAAAGAAAGAAAGAGAGAAGAGAAAAGGAAAGAAGAGAGATAGAGACAGATAAAGTACAAACACAGAACCAGTGGAACTTGCCAGGAAGTGAGAATATGGGTCCAGGGGTCCTTGCCAGGGAACAGGATTGATTGTAAGACAGGCCCGAGTTTCAGTTGTGCAGAAGTAAAGGGGCTCTGAGGATGGACGTGACAGATGCAGGGCAGTGTGAGTGTGCTCAGTGCCACTGAATTGGGTGCTTACGAGTGATTGCAATGGCAGGCGTCTCTCCTGTGACCACCGTGCCAGCTGCTCTTTTAGCAACACACTAAATAAGCTTGGTTACTTTCTATGGTCTAAACAGTGAACTCTTTTACTAACCCACAAATCCTACACCATAAAGTGATTAAAGTGGCAAGTTTATATATTTACACACACACACACACACAGTCTCCACAATTTAAAATAATTTGGGGAGGTGGCTCAGCTGTTAAGATGCTTGCTGGCCCAGGTTCAATTCCTCAGTACCCATGAAAAGCCAGATGCAAAAAGTGGCACAAGCATCTGGTGTTGGTTTGCAACAGCAAGAGACCCTGAAGTGCCCATACACATAGACATGCAAATAAATATGAAAATAACAATTAGGAAAGGGCTGGGGAAATAATCCAGTGGGCAAAAGCCTTTGCTGTCTAAGCTTAACCAGATCCCCAGAACCCGCACAAGGCTGGATGTGACAGCATAAGCATCCACAGTCCCTGTGTGCCCACAGTTAGGTAGGCGGTGGGGACGAGGGACACCTGGAAAAAACATCTGTCCTATTGTACGAAGTGGCAAATGAAACCTTGCCTCAAATAAGGTGGAAAGAGAAAACCAATACCCAGAGTTATCCTCTGACCTCCACACATGTGCCGTGGCATGAGCACTCACACAGTGCACAGATACACAAAGGTAAAAGTAATTACTAAAAATAAGCCCAAGTTTTTATTCCTCAGAACTCTAGCAGACTAATACTTTCTAAATGTTTACTGAGTTTTGTTTTTTTGTTTTTTGCTTCTTTTAAGGTAAGCCCAACAGATCAGCCTTTTAATTTATTTGAGAGTGACAAAGAGGAGGAGGGAGGGAGAGAGAGACAGAGAGAGAGAAAGAGAGAGGGAGAGAATGGGCACGCCAGGGCCTCCAGCCACTGCAAACGAACTCCAGACATGTGCACCTCCTTGTGCATCTGGCTAGCGTGGGTCCTGGGGAACCGAGCCTCGAACCGGGGTCCTTAGGCTTCACAGGCAAGCACTTAGCCGCTAAGCCATCTCTCCAGCCTTCCCCCTTTTTTTATGCAAATGCAAGAGAGAGAGAGAGAGAATTGGTGTGCCAGGGTCTCCAGCCACTGTAGTCAAACTCCAGACACATGTGCCCCCTTGTGCACATGTACGACCTTGTGCCCTTGTGTCACTTTGTGTGTCTGCCTTATGTGAGACCTGGAGAGTCAAACATGAGTCCTTAGGCTTTGCAGGCAAGCGCCTTAACCACTAAGCCATCTCTCCAGCCCCCTTACTTTTTTTAAATATATTTTTTTATTTATTATTTGAGAAAGAGGCAGAGAGAGAGGGAAGGAGGGAAAGAATGGGTGCATCAGGGCCTCCAGCCACTGCAAACGAACTCCAGATGCATGTGCCACCTTGTGCATCTGGCTTACGTGGGTCCTGGAGAATCAAACCAGTATCCTTTGCCTTTCCAGGTAAACGCCTTAACTGCTAAGCCATCTCCAGTCCCTAAATAACTTTTTTTTTTATGTTTATTTATTTCCATGCAGAGATAGAGAGAAGAAAGGAGACAGACAGAATGGGCACACTAGGGCCTCAGTTGCTGCAAATGAACTCCAGACACATGCGCCACTTTGTGCATCTGGCTGTACGTAGGGTACTGGGGGATTGATCCTGGGTAGTTAGGCTTTACAGGCAGGCACCTTAACCACTGAGCAATCCCTCCAGCCCTTTCTTACTTCTTCAGTTGAGTAATCAGCACTTTACCTTAAAAGTCTGCGCCACGAGCCAGGTGTGGTGGCTCATGCCTTTAATCCCAGCACTCAGGAGGCAGAGGTAGGAAGATCGCTGTGAGTTCGAGGCCACCCTGAGACTACATAGGGAATTCCAGGTCAGCCTGGGCTAGAATGAGAACCCTACCTCGAAAAACCAAGCCCCCCCCCCCACCAAAAAAAAGAAGTCTGCCCCACGAGCTGGGGAAGCAGCTCTGCCAGTGAAGTGCTTATTGCACACACACAAGAAGCTCATTCCTATCCCTACCACCCATGCAGGAGCCATGCATGGTGGCACACACTTATCATCCCAGCACTGGGAAGGCAGAGGTGAGATCCCTGGGGCTCACTGGCCAGGAGACAGCTGAATTGGAGAGCTCTAGGTTCAGTGAGAGACCCTGTCTCAGCCTCAGCTGTAGAGCTATTGAGAAAGGCATCCAGCCCTGACACATGTGCACTCACACTTAGACATATGCAAACACACATACAGGCGTGCACACTGCACATAGACATACATTTAAAAAAAAATAACTAAAAGTCTGCCCTGAAACTTCGAGTTCCATTTAGACAAGAATGCACACATTCCTTCTTTTCTTGGGGCTCCCAAACTCTGCATATAACATAGGAACAGTCTCGAAAGTGGAAGGAAGGCTGCAGGCTGGCTGGGGACTTTGAGACTCCTCTGGGGAGCAATACAGCAGTGTTTTCCCTGGGTTTTCTTTTGCTTCTCACATATGGTCAGTCAAATCCCACAGCCAAAGTGACAGGCACACCACCAGAAAATGCCCACTCCTTCTAGTGGTCTAGCCAAAGCACTGAAAGAGGGGCTGCCTTACAAAGCCAGAAAAGATGGAGACAGCATGACCTGTTCCCAGCACCAGAGGAAGAGCTGTCCTGCCCCTCCCAGAAGGAGCAGTGTAGAAGGCAGTGCAGTCAGCTCTCTGCCTCCCCTGGAGGTGTTGTAAGAAGGAAAACAGGAAACAGCCTCCATCCCACCAGCCACAGGAAGACAGGCAGGCAGAGATGACTCCGTGCTATAGAACTCCTGTGAACAGTTCTATTTTCAGTCCCGTAATCAATTTATCTTGTGTACTTGGGGAAGCTTCCTTGGGACTAAGGATGCACTATTTGTTTGCTTATTTGTTTCTGAGGTAGGCTGACCTGGAATTCACTATGTAGTCTCAGGGTGGCCTTGAACTCGCAGAGATCATCCTAGGTCTGCCTCCTGAGGGCTGGGATTAAAAGCGTGCACCCCCATGCCCGGTGGGACTAAGGGTGGATTCTTTGTGAGCTGATTTTTTTTGGGGGGTGGGTGGTCGTACTGAGGATTAAACACAGGGCCTCACACATGCTAGGCAAGTGCTCTACCACTGAGCTATGACCTCAGCCCCCAGCCCCTTGATAAATATTTTTAAGGGAGTTCTGTTCAATTGAAGTTCAGGTTTTGTTTTTTTAAATCCTAGTGTTTTCAAGTCTCTCACCTGTACACTAAAGTGTGTATTATGTAAAATCCTCTGTAACAGAATATTTATATCAGTTTTATTGAGCACCAGAGGACTTGATGGTTAAAAAAAAAAAATGCTTGACTGAGGAAAAACAAGCTACACCCATGTATTGTACTGTGAAGTAACTTATATGCTGTGTCAGACACTACCTTTGTATTACCTGGCAGAGTTCAGATAAAGTGATCATCGTGTGTGACAACCCAGGTGCACTGCTATGACGGATGCTCTGGTACTCGCTGGGAATCCCCTAGGAAGGGAAGCTCCTGTCTGCTGTGAGAACTGCTGTCTGACTTTTCTGAGCCTTGTCTGTCCCCCTTAGCCTGGGCAGCCTGATCCATTAGAGCTTCAGAAACAGCAGCAGGCTAGGAGGAGGGCTCAGGCCAGAAAGCGAGCCCAGCAGCTGCTCAGACCACGAACCCCTGAGCCAGTAGAAGGCAGAAAGCACGTGGATGTCCAGACAGGTATGTGACCATGCCACCAGCATTGCTTACTCGGTTATTTACCTCCATTCGTTTTCACTTGTAGTTTATTAATACCTCATTCCCTTTATTTTACTTACGTGTCTTCGGTATTTGCAATCCCTTCCTAATCACACAGTAGGGAAGTCCATTCATTAAACAAGTCCACAATATGTGTTATTATGTTGATATGGCTGGTGGTAGGGATTTTGGTTTAATGAAAGAGGAGTTTCATGACCAAATGAATGCGGTTAGCCTTTTTCACATACTGCATTTATAAGAAGGTTACTGTCACAGCCCCAAACGAGTCACTTTCATCGGGACTTCTGGTAGAGGAGAGCAGTGTAGTCTACTTGGGCATTTGATTTTTGTCTCCAGAACAGTAAACACACTCATATTTGAGCTACCCTCTCTCTTTCACACCAGCCTGTTTCGTTCTTTCCTTTCCATAGCCCCACCAGGCACTCCTGAGGCCCATGCTGGCATTGCCCTCTTGACTCACTTCTCAGCCGGAGAGGCTTACCTTTTGACAGAGCCTTGTTAATCCGCCAGTGGTTGGTATTTTCCTTAGTCTAATGCAACCTAAGATTTGCCTAGTACCTGCCAAGGCAGTGAGTAGATCCACTGGGGTTATTTCTGGAGTAGAAGGGAAAAGAGCGGAACCATTCTGTACCGTTTCTCTGCTCTCAGCCAAGCCTAGAATGAGCATCTGAGAGTGATTAGCAAACAGTTGTTGTTCTGTGGGAGCGGAAGCCTACTGTTGTCATACACCGTCAGGACACTGAGTGAGACAGTCTCCTGCCTAGTGAGGATTTCCCCAGAGGCCACTCCAAGCCCTCTACCTGTGAATCTCCTGTTACCGCAAAGACTGCACATGTAATTTTGATCCTTTTACATCTGAAGAAACTCGGGCCCAGAGAGGCTGCAGCTTGGCTGGACCCTGTGTTCAGCATGACCCCCATGCTTAGCTCTTCACGTGGTACCATGTTGCGCCTCGCAGAACTGATTCCTAGCATGCAATCTGTTTTCATGTCTGTTCCTAAGCTAAAGCACAGAGGGAGTATCAGATAACATGGTGCTTTGGGGAGCGACTGGTTCTTAAGATGCCCGGGAACTTTCAAGTCTTGGCACATTTGCTGTCTAAAGACTTGCTTATATGCACCCCTTGTCATGCTGCATGTCTCACACACGCCTGAGCTCTCCTGTCTTCTCTTGTTCCGCCTTGTAATGCAGAGCTCAGGGGTCTCGCCGGCCAGTAGATGTTCTAGGCTGGCTGACTGTCATCTTTCACATGTGTAAACTCGTAGCTTACAGTGGGAATTTGATGAATTTTAGCATATTTAAGCACATGTGTGTTCTAGGACTTATCTTCTGATCCAGTTAGTTTGGTTGGGTATTTTTGTTCTTGTTTTTGGTGTTGTGTGGGTTTGGTGTGATCTCTTGGGTTGCTTTGTTTTGATTTGTTGTTTTAATTTTTCAATTGGACTCAAATTCATTATATATCCAAGATTGACCTTGAACTTAAGATCATCCTGCCTCAACCTCCTGAGTACTGGAATTACAGACATATGCCACCACACCCAATGATTTAAAACTGTTTTGAAGGAGCTGAAATTTTTAAAATATGTGTATTTCTGAAATGTAGACCATATGCAGTCCGTAATTTTAAACTCACTGCACATGATATTCCTCTTAGAACTATACCTTGAGGAAATTGCTGACCGTATAATAGAAGTTGATATGGAATGCCAGACAGATGCGTTCCTGGACAGACCACCAACACCACTCTTTATTCCTGCTAAAACTGGCAAAGATGTGGCCACCCAGATACTAGAAGGAGAGGTACAGTATATCTTTTGGCTTCTCTCCATTTTCCTGAATAATGTAAAGTGAGGTTCAGATAAAGCTTAATATAGGCAAGAACCATTTTCCAGTCAGGAAAGTTCTACCATTCAGATTTCTTTCCAAACGTCACCAATAATAATTTTATCCTGAAGTATCCAGAAATGCTTTAATACTGTATTTCATTTTCTCCTATTCGTTGATCAGAAATAAAATTAATGAATTTTTTTATTTATTCATTTGAGAAAAAGAGTGAAAGTAGATAGAGAATGGGTACGCCAGGGCCTCCAGCTACTGTAAACAAATTCCAGATGCATGTGCCACCTTGTGCATCTGGCTTATGTGAGTCCTGGGGACTCAAACCTGGGTCCTTTGGCTTTGCAGGCAAGTGCATTAGTTGCTAGGCCATCTCTCCAGCCCTGCTGTAAATATTTTATACATTTGATTTTGATTGTATAGTCGCGGAAAGTGTGTATTTATCATTTACTCCTTTTGAGAAGAGGTTGCACTCTTAGTTACTTGTGGAGCATACCACTTTTATGCAGGTGCTCTTTGTTTAAAGAAAAGGTCTGTTAGTTATGTTTTCATCTCAGTGTGGAAGAAAGACAGGCAGTGACCACATCCTTCATCACTGTATGAAATTTAGGAATTGAAGGAACTCAGAACTGTCATTGAAATTGCAAAACAAAATAGGTCTTCAGAAGCTGCATAGAAAGGTCTGCCACTAAATTCTAGACTTGAAACATTAAAATTGCCATTATTCTTGTCCCGTAATTCATCAGACTGTTGTCAAAAATATTAGTAACTACCAAGTGGAAAAGACAGAATATTTACTTTTGGTTTCAGAGTTTGGTCTTAAAATCATTGAGTATCAAGATTCATATTGAGGGCTGGAGAGATGGCTTAGCAGTTAAGCCACTTGCCTGCAAAGCCAAAGGACCTAGGTTCAATTCTGTAGTACCTGCATAAGCCAGATGCACAAGGTGGCACATGCGTCTGGAGTTTGCAGCAGCTAGAGGCCCTGGTGTATCCATTTTCTTTCTCTCTCTCTCTCTGTCTCCATCTCTCTCTGCCTCTCTCTATCTCTGCCTCTCTGTCTCTCTGCCTCTCTTTCTCTCTCAAATAAAAAATTAAAATATTTTTTTAAAAGATTCATATTGAGGGCTGGAGGGATGGCTTAGTGGTTAAGACATTTGCCTGCAAAGCCAAAGGACCTAGGTTTGATTCCCCAGGACATATGAAAGTCAGATGCACAAGGTGGGACATATGTCTGGAGTTCATTTGCAATGGCTGAGGGCCCTAATGCGCCCATTTTTCTCTCTCTGTCTGCCTCTCTGCCTCTTTCTCTTTCTCTCTCAAATAAAATAAAAAGATTCATATTGAAAATGTATAGATTTAGTTTTTTGCTTATATTCAAAATGGTGTACCTTTTAGGACTGTCTTGAGAAGTAAAAAATGCAAATAAAGTAGTGTCCCAGTGTCAGGCACCCAAACAGCATGTGACAAGTGATGCTCTACTATTTATTGTCATTCTCCTTTATGTTTTTATTGTACGTGTGGTTCATGATGACAGTTTTGCTTTATTTTGTGTTTAAGCTCTTTGACTTTAACCTTGAAGTTAAGCCAATGTTAGAAGTCTTGGTAGGGAAAACTATCGAACAGTCCCTCCTGGAAGTGATGGAAGAAGAAGAGCTAGCCGACCTGCGGGCCAGTCAGTATGCCTATGAGGAAATACGCAATGTGGAGCTGGCTGAAGTGCAGAGGCTGGAGGAGCAGGAGAGGCGACACCAGGAAGAAAAGGTACAGGATTCTCGTTCCTGCCTCAGTGTTTCATTTCTTCCCTTTTTGTTCCGAGGGCTTTGTGCACGTTGGGCACATCCTCTACTACTGCACTGTGCCCCCAGCCCTCCTTAGTCTCTCTTCTACGTGACTTACTGTGCTCAAAGTTACAGTTGATGTATCATAAAGCTCGTAACTTTGGAAATGCGTTAGAAAAAGGCATACGGCATATGTTGCTCAGATCTCTCCTTTAGATCATAGATCTTTCATGGACTGACTTACATTTTGTAAATTTCACCTACATAAACAGATCTAAATGAGTGTCCAGAAGTTCCCAAGTGAAATGGTCGTTCCTAAATTACATGTGTCCCAACTGGAGGATGATCCTAAATATTAGGAGCAAGAAATAGATTGATCTCTTATAATTAAGTAGCAGAAAAATGAAAATAGAAAAAGGTAGGGTAAAAGGAGGACTACACAGAATTTTGCATCTTTTTCTTAGTGCCAGACCTTTCTCTATATACTTAGAGATACTCTAGAAATATTTGGGTCCTTTTGGAATAGGGTTCAGATTATTGGAAGTTTTATGACTTCAGTAAGAGAAGCTTCAGTTTTCTAAGATATGTAAATAGTCTTCAATTAGAAAAATCTAGTCTTGATAATATTTGAGTATCTTTGTGATTCTAACAATAACTACCACTCTGTTCACTGTGTAGATAAGTTAAAAGGTAGTGCCTGCGGACCTAGCCCAGTTAAAATTATTTCCCAGAGTACCTGAGTGACCATGAAAAATAAGCTTATTTCTTGGGAAATTTTACTCAATACTCAATCTACTGGACTTTAAATTTTTCTCCAAAATTAATAATTAATTATGTGAAGAGCATAGGTTTTATTAAAGAACATATTATACTAATACAAAACTTTGTTTACAAATATAAACATGGATTATAAAAACTTTTTGAAATAGTCAGTGAAATCTTCATCAAAAGTAGTTATTTGAGCTGGGTGTGGTGGTGTACGCCTTTAATCCCAGCACTTGGGAGGCAGAGGTAGAAGGATCACTGTGAGTTCAAGGCTACCCTGAAACTACATAGTGAATTCCAGGTCAGCCTGGACTAGAGTGAGATCCTATATCAACAAAATCTAAGAATATAAATCATCTAGATTTATATTTGCTTGAAAGCAAATTTATTTATAAAACAATCATGCCTTTAATCCCAGCACTTGGGAGACACACGTAGGAGGATTGCCATGAGTGTGAGGCAAGCCTGAGAATGCATAGTGAATTCCAGGTCAGCCTGGGCGAGAGCGAGACCCTACCTCAAAAATCAAAACACTCCAGGCGTCGTGGCGCACACCTTTAATCCCAGCACTCGGGAGGCAGAGGTAGGAGAATCCCAGTGAGTTTGAGGCCACCCTGAGACTACATAGTTAAATAGCTAGAGTGAAACCCTACCTCGGAAAACTAAAAAAAAAAAAACAACGTATTAATGCTCTCACTTCTACTTAGGAATATTTAACTAAGGAGGTGTACGCAAGTATAATTTTCAAAGTCAGTATTGCTTTATGATACGAAGCAAAAATACACATCATTATCACTTTTTTGAGACAGGGTCTCCCTATATAACACAGACTGGCCTTGAACTCACTATCTACTTGTCTCATCCTCTCAAGTGCAGTTATTAAAGCTGGGCACCACTACATCTGCTGTCATTATCTTTTTGAAAACACCCATACAGTTAAGCACTGTCATTATTTTGCTTGAGAATGGATCAAGAGATGAGTATTACTTGGCTCAGTGTTTTCACACCTTGGTAAATTTGGTGCCCACTAGTTGTTGAAGCTCATTACATCCTGATGAAAACTATGGCTGTGCAGTAGACACTTGGCTATCCGCTTTCTGTTCCACTTCCCTATCCCCGCCAATGATGTCTCGTCTCTCTCCTGGCAGGAGCGCCGTAAGCAGCAGCAGTGGGAAATGGTCCACAAGCGTAACGAGACAGCACAGAAGATCTCGGCCCGGGCCTTTGCGCAGCGCTACCTGGCTGACCTTCTGCCTTCTGTGTTTGACAGTCTCAGGAACAGCGGCTACTTCTATGATCCCATCGAAAGAGGTGTGTGGGGAGCTGCACCTCTTCCCATGGCTCATGTGCTTGTTGGGTTCCCCTCCCCAGCTTGTTTACGAAAGCCAGGGTCTTGCTTAAGTCTCAGAAGTATGTGATTGTTCCGTATTGGTCCATACTATTATTACAGGTCAATCAGAAGACAAAAATTTCGATATTTTTGTTTATTTGAGAGAGACAGACAGAGAGAGAGAGTATGAGTATGGGAGCTCCAGAGCCTGCTCTCAGTACAATTGGACTCCAGATGCATGTGCCACTGTGTACCTGGTTTTACATGGGTACTGGGGAATTGAATCCAGGCTGCCAGGCTTTACAAACAAGCACCTTCGACCTCAGCCATCTCTCCAGCCTAGAAAACTAAATTTTAAAACATTGTAAGGCAATGCATTAAAATTGTTTTTAGAATATTAACAGCTCTTTATTGAAAGGTGCATTGAATAGGAGCAAAACATATGGCTTGAGTTTGGGTCCCAGCTTCATTCACTGCTTTTGACCTCCAGTTTCCTCATCTTTTAAATGAGGATTTTTTTAGAAGTTAAATCACAAAGTATATTAAATTTTGCATAGACAAAAGTGCCTTGTGTATAAAAAGCACCTTGTGCATGTGTGAATAGCTGTTGTTACTTTCCCTCAGCTTTCTGTCCCAGCCAAAACCCCTGTGAGGGAGCTGCCCGCCGCCTCCCAGTGCGGAGCACCGTGCTTCCTCCTGGGCAGGTGTGGAGACTTCTTACAAAGGAACTGTGACTTCTGCCTTCATAGAGTCCACAGACTGTAACCCAGCCTCTCCTCAGAACCCATCGTAGGCAGGCTAGCTGAACGAAGAAGAGGCGACATGTTCTCATTGTCACCTTCCTTGGACTGTAAAGCATTTTCTTCTCCTTGCTTTGTACCCAGGCCTTGTGTTCAGTAGTGAATGCTTTTTAAGAACACATGTTGGTAATATTTTCACAGGTTACATATCTAATTCATATGTAGAGACCACAGTACAAATACTACAATTTATGTTGATATCATACTTTGCAATTACATAGTGTTTTCATACATGGCTCATTTGATCCTTCCAGTAGCCATGTGGAGTAGATGGGGCAGGTACAATTACCACTTGTCAGAAGTTCAGAGAAGTTAAAGCCTTGCTCCCAGGTAATCAGTGGACATGTTTAGGTCTTACACAGACTTAGAACTCCGATTCCAAGTACATTGTTCTTTCTGTGGCATCCCACCTTCTTGAGTTCTAGCGAGGTATGACAGCTTTTATCATAACAAAATGCCTGAGGCAATCAACTTAAAAGGATGAAAGGTTGATTTTGGCACATGGTTTCATCCCATAGCTGCTAAACTCCATTGTTTTGGGGCCTGTGGTGAGGCACAGAACCTCATGGAAGGGATGACAGTAGATCAAAGCTATCACAGGAAGCAGAGGAAGGGGCTGAGGCCAGTATAACATTCAAGAGCCCTCATCTGTCCCCTGATCTCCCCATTGAGGTCCCACTCCTCAAAGCCCTACCACCCCCAACAGCACCATCAGAAGGACCAAGCTTTCATGCACGAGCCTTGGGGAATATTTAATATCCAAACCATAGTACTAGGCCTCTTACCTTCAGGCACAGAAAGCAGTAAGGTTTTTTTTATTTTTTTATAGATGGCAATAGAAATCAGTTTAAACCTTGCAAATGAAATTCTTTCTTGAGCATTAAATCATTTACAGTAGCAAATATTTTCTGTCACACTCTCAATTGTCTTCCTATTAGTAGATAACAATTAGATGCCTGCCCACAAAAAAAGCAGCTTTTAAACTTTGAAGTATATACTATGATAGACTACATTTTAAAAATAGTAATACAGGAGAATTTCACTTTAGTTGGAACAAACCTTTATACTAATGGAAACACACCAATTCTGACCCATTTCCAGGTGGCTGCCTTCTTAGATGCCCTTTGGTCTGCTCACTCTGATTCTGATCAGCTTCCATTAGGGCCTGGGCCTCTGTGGCGGCCTCTCTTTGCTGGCAGTGCATTTTCCCAGGCTGCAGCCCATTTCCCTGGAGTTGTCCCTGGTCAGTGTCTTGCCCAGCCCTGCCTCCTTCAGTACCTCACATCACACCTGCCTCCTTCATCTGCCTTACGTCTCGCCCTTGGACCCAGCGCCAACTGCTTTGCCTCCAAGGAAAGCCTCATTAGAAAGGCTGAACAGAGCATCTGTAGGGAACATGTCAAAAGAGGCAGTTTGGGTCCATTTAACATTTTGTATTGAGGGAACAGTATTGGTGATCAGTGTTACATTAGGGAAAAGCACACTGTTTTGTCTATAATGATTATAAAAATGACATAATTAAACTGTTTATTACAGATATTGAGATAGTATTTCTTCCATGGCTGATGAATGAAGTTGAAAAAACCATGGAGTACAGCATGATTGGAAGAACAGTGTTTGACAGTAAGTTTTGTTATGTTGTGGTGTTATGTTATGTTGTGTTATATTGTTATGTTATGTTATATTGTTATGTTATGTTTTGTTATGTTATATTGTTATGTTTTGTTATGTTGTGATGTTATGTTATATTGTTATGTTTTGTTATGTTATGTTGTTATGTTATATTGTTATGTTTTGTTATGTTGTGTTGTTATGTTATATTATGTTATGTGAAAGCCATCTCTAAAATGTTCAGTGGAAGTAAAAACAGGGTACTAGGGGTTTAGGAAAGTCCTTGAACCCCAAACCCTAGGTTCATGTCTACTTTTTTTTTTTTACAATTTTTTTTTGTTCATTTTTTTATTTGAGTGCGACAGACAGAGAGAGAGAGACGCAGAGAGAGAGAGACAGAATGGGCGCACCAGGGCCTCCAGCCACTGCAAACAAACTCCAAATGCATGCACCACCTTGTGCATCTGGCTTACCTGGAGAATTGAACCTGGTTCCTTAGGCTTCACAGGCAAGCGCTTAACCTCTAAGCCATCTCTCCAGCCCTGTGTCTACTTTTAACCAAAGAATTGAATAAAATAAGACTGAGAAGGATAATTATTAAATTATTATATTTATTTAGGGAATACAAAACCAAGGGAAGGAAAATAAATATTCTCACATGGCCTGAGAGCCTATGTGGTGGACCTGGAAGAAATGTAAAAAGAGAGTTAGGGAGGAAGGAAAAGAAAGCATAAAGAGCTCCTGCCACGTGGAGGGCAGGAGGGACTAAAGAGCTCATGTGGGAAGTAGGGGCTAGCACGGAGCCAAGGGGAAATTCAGCAGAAGCTGGAGGTTCATGAGTGGTGAGGCAACCCAGAAAGAGAACTTGCCCTCCCCTGGTAAAACATATTTATAACCTTGTGGTGGTGGGTTTTACCTTCTGGCTCAGGTGAGCCAGCTGACTGGTATGAGTTAGAGACTGGCTCAGTAAGAGGCCAGCCATGATGCCAAGTTCTGGGGTCTAAGCTTGACCAACCACAATGTCGGGGTGCTCAGGTGTGAAAAAACAGGTCTCGGGAACTAAGCAAGAGATAAGTCAGATCATCCTTTGATCTCTAGCAAGTGCAGACCTTCCTACCTTTTCAGAGGCTCAGTCACCCTAACTGCCTAACAAAGCTTCCTGACTCCCTCTCAGAAGAATAAATTGAAAAAACATTAATTTTACAGTTATGGTACTTAAAACTTTCAGTATATCAATACTAATGAAGATACTTTTTTTTTTCAAGGTAGGGTCTCACTCTAGCTTAGGCTGACCTGGAACTCACTATGTAGTCTCAGGGTGGCTTAGAACTCACAGTGATCCTCCTAACTCTGCCTCCCGAGTGCTGGGATTAAAGGCATGTGCCACCACACCCAGCTACAATTTTCGCTATACTTTGTTTCTTCTATAATTTTGTCAGTATTAATATCTTCTGTCGTTACTTTACAAATGGTATTCTTTTAAAGCAAGCAAAGAAGATAGCTCATTTAATGCATTAACTGGTATAGCAGTTAAATATTCTGAATTTTTTTTTCCTGAGGCAAGCTCAACAGACTGGACTTTTTTTTTCCAGGTAGTGTCTCACTCTAGCCCAGGCTGACCTGGAATCCACTATGTAGTCTCAGGTGGCCTTGAACTCAGTGATCCTCCTACCTCTGCCTCCCAAGTACTAGGACTAAAGGCGTGCACCACCACGCCTGGCTTGGACTTTTTTTTTTAATGAGAGAGAGAGAAAGAGAAAGAATTGCTGCACCAAGACCTCCAGCCACTGTAATCGAACTCTAAACACATGCGCCACCTTGTGCACATGTGCAACCTTGTGCTTTTGTCACTTTGTGTGTCTGACTTACATGGGATCCAGAGAGTCAAACATGGATCCTTAGGCTTCACAGGCAAGCGCCTTAACTGCTAAGCCATCTTTAATCCCAGCACTTGGGAGGCAGAGGTAGAAGGATCACTGTGAGTTCAAGGCTACCCTGAAACTACATAGTGAATTCCAGGTCAGCCTGGACTAGAGTGAGATCCTATATCAACAAAATCTAAGAATATAAATCATCTAGATTTATATTTGCTTGAAAGCAAATTTATTTATAAAACAATCATGCCTTTAATCCCAGCACTTGGGAGACACACGTAGGAGGATTGCCATGAGTGTGAGGCAAGCCTGAGAATGCATAGTGAATTCCAGGTCAGCCTGGGCGAGAGCGAGACCCTACCTCAAAAATCAAAACACTCCAGGCGTCGTGGCGCACACCTTTAATCCCAGCACTCGGGAGGCAGAGGTAGGAGAATCCCAGTGAGTTTGAGGCCACCCTGAGACTACATAGTTAAATAGCTAGAGTGAAACCCTACCTCGGAAAACTAAAAAAAAAAAAACAACGTATTAATGCTCTCACTTCTACTTAGGAATATTTAACTAAGGAGGTGTACGCAAGTATAATTTTCAAAGTCAGTATTGCTTTATGATACGAAGCAAAAATACACATCATTATCACTTTTTTGAGACAGGGTCTCCCTATATAACACAGACTGGCCTTGAACTCACTATCTACTTGTCTCATCCTCTCAAGTGCAGTTATTAAAGCTGGGCACCACTACATCTGCTGTCATTATCTTTTTGAAAACACCCATACAGTTAAGCACTGTCATTATTTTGCTTGAGAATGGATCAAGAGATGAGTATTACTTGGCTCAGTGTTTTCACACCTTGGTAAATTTGGTGCCCACTAGTTGTTGAAGCTCATTACATCCTGATGAAAACTATGGCTGTGCAGTAGACACTTGGCTATCCGCTTTCTGTTCCACTTCCCTATCCCCGCCAATGATGTCTCGTCTCTCTCCTGGCAGGAGCGCCGTAAGCAGCAGCAGTGGGAAATGGTCCACAAGCGTAACGAGACAGCACAGAAGATCTCGGCCCGGGCCTTTGCGCAGCGCTACCTGGCTGACCTTCTGCCTTCTGTGTTTGACAGTCTCAGGAACAGCGGCTACTTCTATGATCCCATCGAAAGAGGTGTGTGGGGAGCTGCACCTCTTCCCATGGCTCATGTGCTTGTTGGGTTCCCCTCCCCAGCTTGTTTACGAAAGCCAGGGTCTTGCTTAAGTCTCAGAAGTATGTGATTGTTCCGTATTGGTCCATACTATTATTACAGGTCAATCAGAAGACAAAAATTTCGATATTTTTGTTTATTTGAGAGAGACAGACAGAGAGAGAGAGTATGAGTATGGGAGCTCCAGAGCCTGCTCTCAGTACAATTGGACTCCAGATGCATGTGCCACTGTGTACCTGGTTTTACATGGGTACTGGGGAATTGAATCCAGGCTGCCAGGCTTTACAAACAAGCACCTTCGACCTCAGCCATCTCTCCAGCCTAGAAAACTAAATTTTAAAACATTGTAAGGCAATGCATTAAAATTGTTTTTAGAATATTAACAGCTCTTTATTGAAAGGTGCATTGAATAGGAGCAAAACATATGGCTTGAGTTTGGGTCCCAGCTTCATTCACTGCTTTTGACCTCCAGTTTCCTCATCTTTTAAATGAGGATTTTTTTTAGAAGTTAAATCACAAAGTATATTAAATTTTGCATAGACAAAAGTGCCTTGTGTATAAAAAGCACCTTGTGCATGTGTGAATAGCTGTTGTTACTTTCCCTCAGCTTTCTGTCCCAGCCAAAACCCCTGTGAGGGAGCTGCCCGCCGCCTCCCAGTGCGGAGCACCGTGCTTCCTCCTGGGCAGGTGTGGAGACTTCTTACAAAGGAACTGTGACTTCTGCCTTCATAGAGTCCACAGACTGTAACCCAGCCTCTCCTCAGAACCCATCGTAGGCAGGCTAGCTGAACGAAGAAGAGGCGACATGTTCTCATTGTCACCTTCCTTGGACTGTAAAGCATTTTCTTCTCCTTGCTTTGTACCCAGGCCTTGTGTTCAGTAGTGAATGCTTTTTAAGAACACATGTTGGTAATATTTTCACAGGTTACATATCTAATTCATATGTAGAGACCACAGTACAAATACTACAATTTATGTTGATATCATACTTTGCAATTACATAGTGTTTTCATACATGGCTCATTTGATCCTTCCAGTAGCCATGTGGAGTAGATGGGGCAGGTACAATTACCACTTGTCAGAAGTTCAGAGAAGTTAAAGCCTTGCTCCCAGGTAATCAGTGGACATGTTTAGGTCTTACACAGACTTAGAACTCCGATTCCAAGTACATTGTTCTTTCTGTGGCATCCCACCTTCTTGAGTTCTAGCGAGGTATGACAGCTTTTATCATAACAAAATGCCTGAGGCAATCAACTTAAAAGGATGAAAGGTTGATTTTGGCACATGGTTTCATCCCATAGCTGCTAAACTCCATTGTTTTGGGGCCTGTGGTGAGGCACAGAACCTCATGGAAGGGATGACAGTAGATCAAAGCTATCACAGGAAGCAGAGGAAGGGGCTGAGGCCAGTATAACATTCAAGAGCCCTCATCTGTCCCCTGATCTCCCCATTGAGGTCCCACTCCTCAAAGCCCTACCACCCCCAACAGCACCATCAGAAGGACCAAGCTTTCATGCACGAGCCTTGGGGAATATTTAATATCCAAACCATAGTACTAGGCCTCTTACCTTCAGGCACAGAAAGCAGTAAGGTTTTTTTTATTTTTTTATAGATGGCAATAGAAATCAGTTTAAACCTTGCAAATGAAATTCTTTCTTGAGCATTAAATCATTTACAGTAGCAAATATTTTCTGTCACACTCTCAATTGTCTTCCTATTAGTAGATAACAATTAGATGCCTGCCCACAAAAAAAGCAGCTTTTAAACTTTGAAGTATATACTATGATAGACTACATTTTAAAAATAGTAATACAGGAGAATTTCACTTTAGTTGGAACAAACCTTTATACTAATGGAAACACACCAATTCTGACCCATTTCCAGGTGGCTGCCTTCTTAGATGCCCTTTGGTCTGCTCACTCTGATTCTGATCAGCTTCCATTAGGGCCTGGGCCTCTGTGGCGGCCTCTCTTTGCTGGCAGTGCATTTTCCCAGGCTGCAGCCCATTTCCCTGGAGTTGTCCCTGGTCAGTGTCTTGCCCAGCCCTGCCTCCTTCAGTACCTCACATCACACCTGCCTCCTTCATCTGCCTTACGTCTCGCCCTTGGACCCAGCGCCAACTGCTTTGCCTCCAAGGAAAGCCTCATTAGAAAGGCTGAACAGAGCATCTGTAGGGAACATGTCAAAAGAGGCAGTTTGGGTCCATTTAACATTTTGTATTGAGGGAACAGTATTGGTGATCAGTGTTACATTAGGGAAAAGCACACTGTTTTGTCTATAATGATTATAAAAATGACATAATTAAACTGTTTATTACAGATATTGAGATAGTATTTCTTCCATGGCTGATGAATGAAGTTGAAAAAACCATGGAGTACAGCATGATTGGAAGAACAGTGTTTGACAGTAAGTTTTGTTATGTTGTGGTGTTATGTTATGTTGTGTTATATTGTTATGTTATGTTATATTGTTATGTTATGTTTTGTTATGTTATATTGTTATGTTTTGTTATGTTGTGATGTTATGTTATATTGTTATGTTTTGTTATGTTATGTTGTTATGTTATATTGTTATGTTTTGTTATGTTGTGTTGTTATGTTATATTATGTTATGTGAAAGCCATCTCTAAAATGTTCAGTGGAAGTAAAAACAGGGTACTAGGGGTTTAGGAAAGTCCTTGAACCCCAAACCCTAGGTTCATGTCTACTTTTTTTTTTTTACAATTTTTTTTTGTTCATTTTTTTATTTGAGTGCGACAGACAGAGAGAGAGAGACGCAGAGAGAGAGAGACAGAATGGGCGCACCAGGGCCTCCAGCCACTGCAAACAAACTCCAAATGCATGCACCACCTTGTGCATCTGGCTTACCTGGAGAATTGAACCTGGTTCCTTAGGCTTCACAGGCAAGCGCTTAACCTCTAAGCCATCTCTCCAGCCCTGTGTCTACTTTTAACCAAAGAATTGAATAAAATAAGACTGAGAAGGATAATTATTAAATTATTATATTTATTTAGGGAATACAAAACCAAGGGAAGGAAAATAAATATTCTCACATGGCCTGAGAGCCTATGTGGTGGACCTGGAAGAAATGTAAAAAGAGAGTTAGGGAGGAAGGAAAAGAAAGCATAAAGAGCTCCTGCCACGTGGAGGGCAGGAGGGACTAAAGAGCTCATGTGGGAAGTAGGGGCTAGCACGGAGCCAAGGGGAAATTCAGCAGAAGCTGGAGGTTCATGAGTGGTGAGGCAACCCAGAAAGAGAACTTGCCCTCCCCTGGTAAGACATATTTATAACCTTGTGGTGGTGGGTTTTACCTTCTGGCTCAGGTGAGCCAGCTGATTGGTATGAGTTAGAGACTGGCTCAGTAAGAGGCCAGCCATGATGCCAAGTTCTGGGGTCTAAGCTTGACCAACCACAATGTCGGGGTGCTCAGGTGTGAAAAAACAGGTCTCGGGAACTAAGCAAGAGATAAGTCAGATCATCCTTTGATCTCTAGCAAGTGCAGACCTTCCTACCTTTTCAGAGGCTCAGTCACCCTAACTGCCTAACAAAGCTTCCTGACTCCCTCTCAGAAGAATAAATTGAAAAAACATTAATTTTACAGTTATGGTACTTAAAACTTTCAGTATATCAATACTAATGAAGATACTTTTTTTTTTTTTCAAGGTAGGGTCTCACTCTAGCTTAGGCTGACCTGGAACTCACTATGTAGTCTCAGGGTGGCTTAGAACTCACAGTGATCCTCCTAACTCTGCCTCCCGAGTGCTGGGATTAAAGGCATGTGCCACCACACCCAGCTACAATTTTCGCTATACTTTGTTTCTTCTATAATTTTGTCAGTATTAATATCTTCTGTCGTTACTTTACAAATGGTATTCTTTTAAAGCAAGCAAAGAAGATAGCTCATTTAATGCATTAACTGGTATAGCAGTTAAATATTCTGAATTTTTTTTTTCCTGAGGCAAGCTCAACAGACTGGACTTTTTTTTTCCAGGTAGTGTCTCACTCTAGCCCAGGCTGACCTGGAATCCACTATGTAGTCTCAGGGTGGCCTTGAACTCAGTGATCCTCCTACCTCTGCCTCCCAAGTACTAGGACTAAAGGCGTGCACCACCACGCCTGGCTTGGACTTTTTTTTTTAATGAGAGAGAGAGAAAGAGAAAGAATTGCTGCACCAAGACCTCCAGCCACTGTAATCGAACTCTAAACACATGCGCCACCTTGTGCACATGTGCAACCTTGTGCTTTTGTCACTTTGTGTGTCTGACTTACATGGGATCCAGAGAGTCAAACATGGATCCTTAGGCTTCACAGGCAAGCGCCTTAACTGCTAAGCCATCTTTCTAGCCCAAATATGCTGAATTTAAAAGATAAGCTGGGCATGGTGGTGCACACCTTTAATCCCTACACTGGGGAGCCTGAGGTAGGAGGATCAATATGTGTTTAAGACCAGCCTAAGACTGATTCCAGGTCAGCCTGGTCTAGAGTGAGAACCTGCCTTAAAAAGAAAGTTTTGAGCTGGGGCAGGGAGGAAGAGTAGGGTGTTTTTTTGTTTGTTTGTTGTTTGTTTGTTTTTTTCTCACAAATAAAGTATGAAAACTCACAGTAACCTCCGAACTTTTCAGTGTTGATCCGCAAGGTGGTTGAAAGGAGACTGAACACTTATGAGCCAAAAGAGGACAGGCTGCCCCCAATGGCATCTGAGGACAGGAACGGGTTCGAAGACTCTGAAGCACCGATGGCTCCCTCGGTGAGTTTTAACTTGCAGGAAGCAGCCACATTGCAGGCCCAGAGGTCATTGTTAGACAGAGACTACCCACAAGCACCAACCCAAGAAAGGAAGCTCATGGAAGAAGGCGAGCTCTTAAGTCAAGAAGAACAAGAAATGAGGGAAACCATAGGAAAGGAAGAGCCGCTCCAACCAGAGGGAACTTGGGAGCAGTGAACCACTGAACAGTCAGTTAATAATAAAGATAATCAGGTAATGATGCATGTGACCCTCATACTGCAGAGATTGTGTTGCATTTAATCAGCATGTCATTTGGTCTCATGAACTGAACAGGACAATTATGATAAAATAATAAAACTCATGAAAAAGACACTGTACTTCATTTATTTAAGGCTCTGTTGTCATTCTCATGAGAGTCGTGTCTGATTACTAGTTTCCCACTGTCTTCATCTCTGGAAGTAGTGAACATGTCTTTCCTTATTCCTTCTAAGAGTGTGGGTTAACTCTTCTGGTAAGTCTCAGACCCATGTTATATAATAGCGCTACTTAGCCACTGAGCTTCTCCTCTCTGTAGGAAAGTCACTGCACTCACTGTGGGAAAGAACAGAACACACACGTGCTGTGTCTACCTTGTACCTTGTACCTTGTAAGCCAACATGCTTCCTCCCTCCCGAGAGCAAGAAGTGAGCCCTCATTTGCATCAAATCAAAGAGCTACCCCTTCCACCTTCAGTGTTGAAGGCTTTACAGAATGCTCTGGTTTGGCACCATGCTCTCCTCGAGTGTTTTCATAGACCTACTGCAGAAATTTTCCAAGCAGTGCCAAGGAACAAAAGTCCTCATTTGCCCTCATGCAGTCTCACTCCCCTCTGCCAAGGCAAACCACTATTATGGCTAGGTGGGAACTGCTGGGGCCTTCTCTGAGTTAATTTAGGGCCATATATATATATATGTATATGTATATATATATATATATATATATATATATGTGTGTGTGTGTGTGTGTGTGTGTGTAACACATCTAGAAACATACAGGTTGAGTTTTGCTTATATAGATATAAATGTATAATTTGCACATTTTGTTTTCATCTAATAGTATGTCTTAGATCTTTCAACATTACTGATGCAGGATTTTGAGATTTAGGAATGGTCTCCCAACTTTATGAACCCCAAATTTTGGGTCCTGACCTATTTTTATTATATTTTATTTTTATTTATTTATTTGAGAGAAAGAGGCAGAAAGAGAGAATGGGCATGTCAGGGCCTCCAGCCACTGCAAACAGACTCTGGACTCGTGCCACTTTGTGATCTGGTTTACGTGGATCTTGGAGAATCAAACCTGGGTCCTTTGGCTTTGCAGGCAAACGCCTTAACTGCTAAACCATTATTTTTACCAATTAATAAAAACAAATGGACTCAAGGAGGATAAATTTTAAATTACTAAGTTTAGGGAGGAATCACAAATTGTGGGGTTTAAGGGAAACTGGGATCTAGGAAGAAGGCTAGAGCAGAGTCATAAGCACATGGACACACATGCTCATGTGGAAAACACAGCAGAGTCCTTGAGATTCATTTAAGAGAAATTGGGGGTCTTAGGGAAAGACTAGAGCGGAGCCACAGCACTTGGAGAGAACCTAGGAGCTTGTCTAGAGAGATTTAGAAGGCACACATAGCATCCACCCCGAGCTTCCCCATGGAAGACAGTTAAGAGGGGAAATGGTGGTGGCTTAAGGAAGAATAAGAAAGGGAAGTTATCAAAGCAGAGACCAAAATGTTTGGGTGAGAAATGAGTAGAGTAGTAAAGAGAGTTACACCCATAGCTACCCCGAGTTCAGAGAAATTACACAGGTAGCAGGCCGAGAGCTAGAGAAAGTACCAACACGGAAGACCCGGAGCATACGGGAAATAAGTACATGGTAGATTCAGAGACCAGAGGAGAACCACACACATAATCAAAGTGAGAAGTGACCCCAAAGTGTGATGCAGAAGATTACGCTGGCCAAGAAATAGTACTCTGCTCTTCCCCCACTCAGCCAGGCTGGGTGTGTGGGGGAGCAAGACTCACATGTATCCCTGTGACCAGAACTAGGGCAGGGTGGGGGAAGGGGAAGCTGGGGGGGAAAAAAGCCTTTATAGTCTACTGAAAATGTATTACTGGGCTGGAGAGATGGCTTAGCGGTTAAGCACTTGCCTGTGAAGCCTGAGGACCCCAGTTCAAGGCTCGATTCCCCAGGACCCACGTTAGCCAGATGCACAAGGGGGAGCACACGTCTGGAGTCCATTTGCAGTGGCTGGAAGCCCTGGTGCACCCACTCTCTCTCTTTATCTGCCTCTTTCTCTGTCACTCTCAAATAAATAAATAAAAATGAACAAAATCTTCAAAAAAAAAAAAAAACGTATTGTGTCAAATTCAGCTATGTAAAGGGAAAGACCAGGGTGGTTTGTAGATTTGAAGGGCAGGCTTCTTCCGCGTGTATCCTGTAAGAAAAAGAAGCTGGTTTTATATTATATGGAAAAAAGAATATTAAATGGCAACTTGGAGTGACTCAAAGTTTATGAAGAATTTCCTCAGGCACAGAGGATGCTGTCTGTGGTAACAAGGCAGAACACTGAGGTCCCACATGTCTAGAAGACTTGTCGCAACTGTAATAACTTTGCATGTGGCTTAGATGTGTGAAAATCTTCAAACTACTGCTGACTTTACACACACTTGCTAATACTCTTCATGAACTCATATTTTCTATTGTTTCAACTAACTAAAAAAAATAGAGGATAAATCAAGTTGGGCATGGTGGTGCACACCTTTAATCCCAGCACTTGGGAGGATCACTGTGTGTTTGAGGCCACCCTGAGAATACATAGTGAAATCCAGGTCAGCCTGCACTAGAGCAAAACCCTACCTTAAAAAAAAAAAAAAAGGTAAATCATGCGTATTGTGATAAATACACAGAGACACAATCCTTGGCCTAAGTTCAAGTTCCCATATCACTAAACTAGATCCACAAACTCTCATGTCACTTTTTCTGGGACAAAACACCAGACCAAAAGTAGCCTATGGAAGGAAGGAGTTTATTTCAGCTTAGTCTTCAGGGGAAGGTTTTTATCTTATTGGTAACTGTAGTATGTGAGGACTGTAATTTGATCTCACTCCTGTCCCATTTTGCTCTTTTGTCTCCCCTCCCATCCCCATTTCACTGAGCACCCTCCTCTTTCCAAGTAATCCTTCCTCTGTTTTGATGTCTCATTCCTCTCATCTCCTGCTGCCCTTCATGTTAAAATGTTGAAGGGTCAGGACTGTGCAGGTCTTGTAGGGGTGCCGACCACTGTGAGGTCACGAACGTACCAGTCAGTTCATGTCCAGAGGACACAGCCTCCTTTCCACCCCTTGGATCTTACATTCTTTCTGCTCCCCCTTCTCCAGTGTTCTCTGAGCATTGGAGGGCATCTCATTGAGTGTTGAGCACTGGCCTTTCTCTTCCCCTTGATGAGTTTTGGGTCTCTAGTGGAAGTTTCATCATGGCATGTTAGAGCAGAGACTGAACATCACATCTTGTCACACCAGCTGGGAAGTGAAACCACAAGGCCCAGCCCAAGCAAACACCTCCTTCAGCAAGGCCCCACCTCCCAAATTGCCACAGTTATGGATGGAGTACAAGGCTTAATGATAAGCACATGAGGCTATGGATGACATTTCACATTCAACCCACCATATTGATCTTTCTCTGCCTTTCATAAACCAAGAAAATGGTCTAGGGCTGGAGAGATGACTTAGTGGTTAAGGCGCATGCCTGTGAAGCCTAAGGACCCAGGTTCAATTCTCTAGGTCCCACATAAACCAGATGCACATGGTGGCACATGCATTTGGAGTTCGTTTGCAGTGGCTGGAGGCCCTGGCATGACCATTCTCTCTCTCTCTAAAAAGTAAAAACTTAAAAAATGAAAATGGTCTAGCTGAAAGACGTGAGTTAAAAGTAGGGGCTGGAGAGATGGTTTAGCAGTTAAGCACTAGCCTGTGAAGCCTAAGGACCCAGGTTCAAGGCTCGATTCCCCAAGACCCACGTTAGCCAGATGCACAAGGGGGCACATGCTTATGGAGTTCGTTTGTAGTTGAAGGCCCTGGCATGCCCATTCTCTCTCTCTCTCTCTCTCTCTCTCTCTCTCTCTCTCTCTCTCTCTCTCTCAAAAAAAATAAACCAAAAAGAAAGAATTAAAAATACATATATACAAGTAGGATCACTGAGAAATCCTGCTGGAGCTGAGCTGAAAACCTTCTCCATGTAGACCAGCTGACAGAAAGCTGGTAAAAAGCCATGCTGAATGCAGCTCAATGAGAGAGAGAGAAATCACTAGTGAAGATACTGCACAGTGGACACTGCAAGCCAAACAGGCCAAATGAGCCAACGGTGCAATAGTGGCACACTGTTATGGCAGAAACCAACTGCCTTCTAATTTGACTAGAGGCCCACTCCATGGGAGGGAATACATCCCTGATACTGAAAACCTACAACAGAGATAGTCATGAGCCCTAGTCTGCTGCTGTCTGGCTAAATGTATATGCTATGCTCATCAAACTGCCCAGTAAGCACTTCTCCTAATGTTCATACCCATATATTAATGGTACTCTCACTTTTTCGTTAGAGAACTTTCTCTTTTAAGATGGCATTGACCTTGGGATGATTCAGAAGGTGTGGTGGTTTGATTCAGGTGTCCCCCATAAACTTAGGTGTTCTGGATGCTAGGTTCCCCAGCTGATGGCAATTGGAAATTAAAGCCTCCTGGAGTCGGTGTATTGTTGGGGGCGGGCTTATGGGTGTTATAGCTAGTTTCCCCATGCCAGTGTTTGGCACACTCTCCTGTTGCTATTGTCCTCCTTATGTTGGCCAGGGGATGACGTCCACCCTCTGATCATGCCATCATTTTCCCCTGCCATTGTGGAGCTTCCCCTTGAATCTATAAGCCAAAATAAACCTTTTTTTCCCAGAAGCTACTCTTGGTTGGGTGATTTCTACCAGCAATGTGAACCTGACTGCAACAGTAAAGTGGTACTGAGGAGTGGGATTGCTGCTAGACACCTGACTGTGTGGCTTTGGCCTTTTGAAGCTGATTTTCTTTTTTTTTTTTTTTTTTTTGGTTTTTCAAGGTAGGGTCTCACTCTAGCCCAGGCTGACCTGGAATTCACTATGGAGTCTCAGGGTGGCCTCGAACTCATGGCGATCCTCCTACCTCTGCCTCCCGAGTGCTGGGATTAAAGGCGTGAGCCACCTTGAAGCTGATTTTCAAGAGGAAATGTGGAAGGATTTGAAACCTTGGCCTAAGAGATGCCTTGCAGTGCTGTAAGTGCAACTTGATGGACTATTCTGGTCAGAGTTGAAAGACCTGAATGCAGTAAGAACTATGGACTGTGAGGTTTGGCTTATGAGGGTGAGAAAGAGCTTTGCCTGGACTGGGCTAGCAGTTTGAGTGAGAAGCTTGCTATTATGCCCATGCCCTGAGAAGTTGTGCAGGGTTGCTTTGCATAGAAATGAACTAGTGTGAGCAGGGAGATATGGCACAGAAAAAATGAAATCTTTGGGCCTAAACTGCTGCCCGTTCACCTGCAAATTGTTTGAGAGATTACAACCTTTGAGATTGGGCCAGCTGACTTGCACTGGGACAACAGGAAGAATGTAGACTCTTTTGAAGGGGACTGAGTGCTCAAGCAGTGTCGTGTTCTTCAAAGTCTGCTTTATTCCCCCCTGGATTAACAAATTAGCACCCTACCTGGTATTGTGGAGTATAAGAAATGCAGGAAAGAGAGAGTCATTGAGTTTGCAACAGTCTTGTGTTTTGGAAATGCCATGGGTAGTGTGAAGCAGGTTTGTTGGATGCCTGCATGGAGAACCCATGGGGCCATGATGATGAACCATGGATTGCAATGGAGACCCAGTGGAGATGCCAGGACCACGAGATGGCTGCTAAGGAAAGCTGCCGGCCCCAGATGAAGTTTTCCCGAACTGTGAGTAGCCTAGATGGAGGGGCGGATTTGGAAGTCCAGAGACTTATTGCTGGTTAGATTTATTGGACTGGGAGATTTGTCACTAACTAGAGTTGTTGGACTTGGAGCTACAGTCTTTGGTATTTGACCTGTTTTAAATCATGTATTGCTTGAATAATTCTTTGTTATGCCATCTTTTGCAGTGTGAATGTTTATTCTGTGCCATTATGGGGTTTTGGGGGATTTTTTTTTGGTATTATGGCTCAGTTAAAAGACCTTGGATTATGGGGATATCTGAACATCATCAGGGTTGATAAAAATTATGGGAACTTTTAAAGTTGGATGAATGCATTTCATTTTAAATCGTGTATGGTTATCAGTTTATGGGGGCCAGGGGCAGAATGTGGTGGTTTGATTCAGGTGTCCCCCATAAACTTAGGTGTTCTGGATGCTAGGTTCCCCAGCTGATGGCAATTGGAAATTAAAGCCTCCTGGAGTCGGTGTATTGTTGGGGGTGGGCTTATGGGTGTTATAGCCAGTTTCCCCATGCCAGTGTTTGGCACACTCTCCTGTTGCTATTGTCTACCTTATGTTGGCCAGGGGATGATGTCCACCCTCTGCTCATGCCATCGTTTTCCCCTGCCATCGTGGAGTTTCCCCTTGAGCCTGAAAGCCAAAATAAATCTCTTTTTCCCAGAAGCTGCTCTTGGTTGGGTGATTTCTACCCGCAATGTGAACCCAACTACAACAGAAGGCATCACGGTGCTGAAAAGTGACAGGAGTGCTCAGCACTGCAATATCTCGATCACACCTTCCAAGGCTCAGGGTCCAATGCAGGAGAGGTGGCGGAAAGAATTTAAGAGCTAAAGGAAGGGTGGGACTCCTTACAACGTGCTCCCCCCAGACACAAAATGGCCTGGATATCCATGACCTCACAGTGCCCGACACTACCTACACAAGACCATCATAAGAGGAGGAAAAGACCATGATATCAAAATAAAAGAGAGACTGATGGAGAGGGGGAAGGGTATGATGGAGAATGGAGTTTCAAAGGGGAAAGTGGGGGGAGGGAGGGTATTACCATGGGATATTTTTTATAATCATGGAAGTTGTTAATAAAAATTTGAAAAATAAAAAAAAAATGTAAGAGCCAGCCGGACGTGGTGGCATACACCTTTAATCCCAGCACTTGGGAGGCAAAGGTGGGAGGATTGCCGTGTGTTCGAGGCCACCCTGAGACTCTATAGTGAATTCCAGGTTAGCCTGGGCTAGAGAGAGAACCTACCTAGGGAAAAAAAAAAAAAAAAAAAAACAAAGAATGTAAGAGCCGAAAGAAGGGTAGGACTTCTTACAATGTGCTTCTCCAGACACAAAATAGCCTGGATATCCATGACCTCACAACGCCTGAAACTACCTACACAAGACCAAAATAGGAGGAAAAGATGATGACATCAAAATAAAAGAGAGACTAATTGAGAGGGGGAGGGGATATGATGGAGAGTGGAGTTTCAAAGGGGAAGGTGGGGAGAGGGAGGGAATTACCATGGGATATTGTTTATAATCATGGAAGTTGTTAACTATGAAAAATTAAAAATTTTAAAAATTTAAAAAGGTAAAAGCAGGGCTGGACAAATGACTTAGTGGTTAAGGCACTTGCCTGCAAAGCCAAAGGACCCAGGTTTGACTCCCCAGGACCCACATAAGCCAGATGTACAAGGGGGTGTATGCATCTGGAGTTCGTTTGCAGTGGCTGGAGGCCCTGGTGCACCCATTCTTTCTCTCTCAAATAAATAAAAATAAATAAATAAAAGATAAAAGTAATAGCAATTTAAGTTTGCTTATAACTAAAATCAACTAGTCAGGATATTGAAATGTTTGGGATTTCAGAATAAAAGTATTTTAGAGGTGAAATACCAGTTAAGGAAGGGGACCCTGATCTGGGAGGAGATGGTCTAAAGTGGGAGGGGGAGACCAGACAAAGTAATGGAATATGCGACATGAAAGCAGGAGGGGCACTTGGCAGGAAGAGGACCAGCAAGAAAGGAGGGCAGTTGCAGGGTTCAAATAAAAATGAAGTATAGGAGCTGAAGAGATGGCTTAGCAGTTAAGGCATTTGCCTGCAAAGCCAAAGGACCTCAGTTTGAGTCCCCAGTACCCACATCAGTCAGCTGCACAAGGTGGTACATGCATCTGGAGTTCTGTTGCAGTGGCTGGAAGCCCTGGTGCACCCGTTCTCTCTTTCTGTCTCTCTCTCTCTCTCTTTTCCTCTCTCAAATAAATAAATAAATAAAATATTTTTAAAAATGAAGGAAGTATAGGAGTGGCTATAAGGCAGGGAGAAGAGGGGAGGATTTAGGGGGATGGTATTGTATATATGTAAGTAGATGAGCAGATTACTGGTGGTGGAAAAGCCTAAGTGAGGTCAGGAGAAGAGATCGAGTAAAGGAAAGGTGGGGGAGGGTTAATCAAAATCTAAGAGGGTTTGAATAAGCCGGATGGTAACCTATTCTTTTGGACAATGACACACCCAGAAGCCACAGACTTACTAGAAAAATTTCAATGTCAGGGATGGGATACTTTCCAGTGAGTTGCTGGCCAGGGAGGTCCCTGATGCCCCCAAAACATTACAGGCCATTGCCAAGGCCCTTGGTTCCCACCAGGAATGGATGGTAAGACCCTATTGCTGAAGACTGCACATACTTGGGCTGCAAGGTCACTGAGAAACCCTGCTGGAGCTGAACTGAAAACCTCCTCCCTGTAGACCAGCTGACAGAAAGCTGCAAAAAGCTATGCTGCATGCAGCTCCATGGGAGAGAGAGAAGCCATCAGTGGTGATGACGGTGGACACTGCAAGCCTTAAATTTGGCCAGGCAGGGCAAATGAGCCAACCAGTGCAATAGTGGCATGTCTGTTATAAGGGAAACCAACCATTCTATCATTGGACTAGAGGCCTGTTCCACAGGAGGGAAAACATGCTTGATGCTAAAAACCTATTATGGGGGAAAGTCATGAGCCCTAGAGGCGCAATGCCTGCTGGTGTCTGGTTAAATGCATATATTATGCTCACCAAACTGCCTGGTAAGCACTTCTCTTGATGTTCATACCCATATATTAATGCTACTCTCATTTTTCGTTAGAGAAGCTTCTTCTTTCCGATGGTGGTTACCTCTGGGACAACTCAAAAGGCACCACAGTGCTGAGAAGTGACAGGGGTGCTCAGCACTGAAACATTTCTATCACACCTTCCAAGGCTCAGGGTCCATTGCAGAAGGGGTAGCAGAAAGAATGTAAGAGCTGGGCTGGAGAGATGGCTTAGCGGTTAAGGCATTTGCCTGCAAAGCCAAAGGACTCAGGTTTGATTCCCCAGGACCCACGTATGCCAAAGGGGGCACATGTTGAGTTCGTTTGCGGTGCCTAGAGGCCCTGGCGTGCCCATTCTCTCTCTGTCTCTGTAAGAGCCAAAGGAAGGAGAGGACTCCTTACAGTGCACTCTTCCAGACACAAAATGGCCCAGATATCCATGACCTCACAGTGCCTGGCACTACCTACACGAGACCATCATAATAGGAGGAAAAGATGATGACAAAATAAAAGAGAGACTGATGGAGAGAGGGAGGAGATATGATGGAGAGTGGAGTTGCGAAGGGGAAAGTGAGGGGGGAGGGAATTATCATGGTTTGTTGTCTATAGTTAATGAAGTTGGCAATAAAAATAATTTTTTAAAAAAAGAATGAAGTAGGGGCTGGAGAGATGGCTTAGCGGTTAAGCGCTTGCCTGTGAAGCCTAAGGAACCCGGTTCAAGGCTCGATTACCCAGGATCCATGTTAGCCAGATGCACAAGGGGGCGCACACATCTGGAGTTTGTTTGCAGTGGCTGGAGGCCCTGGCGCGACCATTCTCTCTCTCTCTCTGCCTCTTTCTCTCTCTGTCTGTCGTTCTCTAATAAATAAAAACAAAAAAAAATTTTTTTTAATGAAGTATAGGGCTGGAGAAATGGCTCAGTGGTTAACATACTTGCCTATAAACCTTAAGACTTGGGTTTGAGTCCCAAGAACTCATGTAAAGCCAGATGTACATGGTGGTATATGCATCTGGAGTATTTTTTTTTTTTTTTTGCGGTGCCTCCTAGAGGACCTGGCATGCCCATTCTCTAACCCCCCAGTCTCTCTGCTTGTAAATAAAAAATATCTTTAAAACAATGAAGTATATGATATATATGTATGAAAATGCCATTATGAAACCCATTACTTTGTATGTTAACCTAAAAAGATCAGTTAAAAATAATTATTTCTAGCTGGGCATGATGGCGCATGCCTTTAGTCCCAGCACTCAGGAGGCAGAAGTAGGAAGATTGCCATGAGTTCGAGGCTACCCTGAGACTGCACAGTGAATTCCAGTTCAGCCTGGACTAGAGCAAAACCCTACCTTGAAAAAAAAATTATGTCTGGGCCTGGTGAGATGGCTCAGCAGTTAGGACACTTGCTTGCAAAACCTGACAACCAAGGTTTGAGCCCCCAGTTTCCATGTAAAAGCCAGATGCACAAAGGGGCACATGCATCTGGACTTCATTTGCAGTGGCTAGAGGCCCTGACATGTCTATTCATATTCATTCTCTCTCTCCTTACAAATAAATAAATGAAAATATTTTTAAAAATTATTTCTGAGCTAAAAAGTGTTAGAAAATAGTGCTTGGGAAATAATTTAATAACAATAGACAGTTAAAACAATTTAAACTCAGTTTTAAAAGTGGAGTTCAAAGCCAGGCGTGGTGGCACACGCCTTTAATCCCAGCACTCGGGAGGCAGAGGTAGGAGGATCACCGTGAGTTCGAGGCCACCCTGAGACTCAATAGTGAATTCCAGGTCAGCCTGGGCTAGAGTGAGACCCTACCTCAAAAAACCAAAAAAAAAAAAAAAAAAAAAAAGTGGAGTTCAAAACAAATATATATCAATATATTGATCCAAGATTTTTCTTTTTTCTTTTTTTTTTTTTTTTTTTTTGGTTTTTCGAGATAGGGTCTCACTCTAGCCCAGGCTGACCTGGAATTCACTATGGAGCCTCAGGGTGGCCTCGAACTCAAGGCGATCCTCCTACCTCTGCTTCCCAGTTCTGGGATTAAATTGTGCGCCACTACGCCCGGCCAAGATTTTTATTTTTTTGTGTGTAGCCCATGCTGGCCTTGAACCCCCAATCCTCCTGCCTCCACCTCCTTAGCAATCTACTACCAGCATGCACCACCCAACCAGCTCAAGATTTTTATAAAATAAACATTTGTTTTGTGTTTATTATATATTCCTCTACTTTAAATTGTATTAATATTCACATTTACCACTAGGGGTCAGTAAAACCTTGTCACCAACTTCATATACAATTGAATGTCCATAAGAAAAGTTAGGGAGTGATATGATCAAAACATATATGCGAAGCTGGGCGTGGTGGCGCACGCCTTTAATCCCAGCACTCAGGAGGCAGAGGTAGGAGGATTGCCGTGAGTTCAAGGCCACTCTGAGACTCCATAGTGAATTCCAGGTCAGCCTGGTCTAGAGTGAGACCCTACCTCGAAAAACCAAAACAAAACTATATATATATATATATATTATATATATATATATATATATGAAGTCATCAAAAATAAAAATGAAAACACATTTTCATACTAATGGAGAATAAAAGAAACTTGGCAGGGTAAATCAAACTCCATTGTGTATATGCACATTATTCAGCCATACAGAAAATGAAATACTGACATTTATAGGAAAATGTGTACAACTGGATATTGTTAGTTAAGCTAAATAAGTGAGACTCAAAATATTAATACCATATTTCTGTCATATTTGGACTCTAGATTTAAGTGTGTGTATGCGCACACATGTATTATGTAAGTCATGAAAGAAAAAAGGGACTGTGAGGGCTGAGGGGATAACTGAGTGGTAAAGTGCTTGCTTCACATGCATGTAGACCTGAATTCAATCCTCAGTACCCATTGCAAGTGCTGAGCATGGCGACAGGCCTGTAACCCCAGCACTGGGAAGTAGAGACAGGTGGGTCGGATGCCTGGAGCTCACTGGCCAATCAGTCTAGCCTACTTGGTGAGCTCCAAGCCAATCAGAGATCCTGTTTTGAAAAAAAAAAAAATGTAAAGAAGTGGACAGTGTGCCTGACACTCACACTGGTTGTCCTCTAGCCTCTACATACATATGCATGCAACACCCACACACAAGTCCATCCAAACACATATAACATGCATTCATGCACATACACCCGCAAAAAGAAGAATGAAACAAAATAAAAGAGAAGGAAGAACTTTCAGAGGCAAGGAAGAGATCTTAAAGGAAGAGGGAAGCAAAAAAGGTTAATGAAATACGTGCACCATGAGAGCAGAAGGGGACACTCTGTGGGAGGAGGAAGGGAGAGCGGCATGTATGAGAACAAAGTGTAACACACATGTGGTCTTTGAATGTCATTTATGCCCCTGTAGCCCCAAGTGCTTGTGGTTAATCATGGTTAATCCCCAACTGCTGGAGCCTTGCAGTAGGAGGTGTGTCAATTGAGGGGGGGACACACCTTGAGGTGTTCAGAGCTAACTCACTCAGACTACTTCCTTCCTTCGTGTTGATGTGGACCCTGGCTTCCTATTATGTCTCCCCCACTCATGGAGAAGCTTACCCTGGTGTAAGGGGAAGTAACCCTTTTTTCCATATGCTGCCTTTGGTCAGGTGTTTTGGCCAGGCAGAGGATAACTACAGCACTCAGTATGATAATTTATGAGTAAGTAAACAAATGGAAGGGAAAGAGGGTTTGTTTTTTTTTTAACTGGATTCCTTGGAGAGTCTTGCTCTAAACTTACCTGTCAGCTCTGTGGGGTTGCCAGACTCTTTACAAAGTTCATTTTAGAGGGGACTTTCGCTGCCACATACTCCAGGCTGCAATCAAAGTCTGAATCCTTAACAAGACGCTCCACGTAGTCATTCAGTCTTTCTTGAAGGACTCTGGGGATGTGGACTTCACTTTAGGAGCTGAGCGTGCTAGGTGACGATTCTGTCGGGATTCATTTTGCCCCCTAGGCCAGAGCTGTGGTCAGCGCGTCTTAGTTACATTGCTCGACAGTTGTCACCACTAGGACTCCCTCATATACTGAATCAGAAGCCATCCATTTAACCTTAGTCATAGTCACGGGGGCGTGATTATGGTGGAACAGGCACAAAATTTTATTACCATATCAGCATAATCACACACCCAGTAAGTTTCTGTCCTTATTTTCCGAAGTGTCCTTCTCCCGGCAAGATGTCATTCTTCTCAAGTTTTCTTCCTATGATAGTTTTAATCACTCTCCACCCTAATAACTCTTTGTTTTTGTTTTTCAAGGTAGGCTCTCTTTTCTCTAGTCCAGACTGGCCTTGAATTCACAGCAATCCTCCTACTTCAGCCTCCAGGGTGTTGGGATTAAAGGCATGCATCACCATGGCCAGGAGAGAGAGAGAGGAGAGAATGGGCTCACCAGGGCCTCTAGCTGCTGCAAATGAGCCCCAGACACGTGCACCATTTTATGCATTTGGCTTTACGTAGCTACTGGGGAATGGAACCTGGGTTGTTAGGCTTTACAGGCAAGCACCTTAACCACTGAGCCATCTCTCCAGCCCTGTTTTGTTTTGTTTTGAAGCAGTCTCTAGCTCAGGCTGACCTGGAACTCACTCTTTAGCCCCAGGCTAGCCTCAAACTCATGGCAATCTTCCAACCTTAGAGTGCTGGGACTAAGGCATGTTTCACCATGCCTGGCTTCATCTTGGTAACTCAATCTTGAAAGTTCTGATCAAATCATGTCTCTAGCATTCCAGACTGTAATCTTACTTACTGAAGAGTGTCATCAGGCTCTTATCTCCCATGATTTAGATATCACCAACTCATGTCCTCTTATATACAGAGAAATCACATCTTCTAGAACACAGGAAAGGCCAAAATAACTTGTGTTGTAAATCACAACATCACAAAATTCACACACATCACCTCAGACCCTCATAGCCTGTTCCAAAATACTTGTTAACCAATTTGGCTATTAGTCATTAAACCCACACTTGTTAAAAATAGCACAATAGGGCTGGAGATATGGTTTCATGGTTAAGGCGCTTGCCTGCAAAGCCAAAGAACCTAGGTTCGATTCCCCAGGACCCATATAAGCCATATACACAAGATGGCACATGCGTCTGGAGTTCTTTTGCAGTGGCTGGAGGCCCTGGCATGCCCTTTCTCTCTCTATCTGCCTCTCTCTCTCTCTCTCTCTGCTTCTTTCTCTCACTCTCAACTTAATTAATAAAAAATGTTTGAAAATATTTTTAAAAGATTTTTTTAAGCAGCACATTAATGACAGACAATTCCTGATATAAGGAGACCCACAGAGTTCATGTTTATAAGAGCAAAGGCGGGGAAAGCTAGTGGTCTCAAGAACTACAGCAATGTAGGCTAAAGCAGAATGTTCCTCAGCTCGTCCTAAACACATTACATGAAGGCACAGTACAGAAATAGGATCATGGAATAAGGACCCCTCCAAATCTGTTCTTTAAGTCTGGAAGTTAACCAAAGGCTTACAACAATGAGGACTGCTTATTCATGGAGAGTGATGGAGTCTCAGAGCAGGAAGCCTCGTGACTTGCCTGATCTTCATCCTGCTTTCCTCGGCCCCTGTGGTCGCCTTGGCAACCATCAGACTCAGACCACAGTAGCTGGGGCAACCAGCAGCCTAGCAGGCACCGAACAAAGCTGCATTCCAAAGACACTCGTCACTGTTTGACTGTGTGGCAGCTCCCTGGAAAAGCCCATTTTCGGGGCTTGGCTTTATTTGACTTGACTCAAAGCTTGCTTGCTGACAAAAGGCCTGACACCGGGGCGCACACAGTAAATCATTTAAACGCAGGAAGAAGTGTGCAGCACTATGGCTACCTGAGATGGAGAGCGCAGCAGGATCAAGGAAGAGACGGGCGAAACCCCCTGAAGTAAGATGGCTTTGGGGAGCTTTGCCAATTTCCTGGGAGACTGTATTTTGAGTGGATATATAGGACTGTGTGTTTGCTCAGAAAAGACCTAAGAAGGCATTGCCACTCATCTCTGACTGACCTTGAAGACCGATGGACACAAGCAGGAATTGAAGGTTAACACAGAGCTACCTGACGCCATGCCCCAACCCATACAGAGCCCTCAGCAAAGGGCAGAAGACGTAGTGGTTCAGGGTACTAGAAAAAATAAATCCTTAGCCGGGCGTGGTGGTGCACGCCTTTAATCCCAGCACTCGGGAGGCAGAGGTAGGAGGATCGCCGTGAGTTCGAGGCCACCCTGAGACTCCATAGTGAATTCCAGGTCAGCCTGGGCTAGAGTGAGACCCTACCTCGAAAAACCAAAAAAAAAAAAAAAAAAGAAAAAAGAAAAAAGAAAAAAGAAAAAAAGAAAGAAAGAAAGAAAGAAAGAATAAATCCATGTAAGAGGCACCCTTCCCTAATGATAAGGCCTTACATATTTATGGGAGGGAGACAGGACAGGGGTGATCTAGGCAACCGTGCAGTATTGGAGGCTTCCAGATTGAAGACATATTCCAGCAGAAATGTGGAGTCTACAGGGGTCAGTGTGAATATTTCCTTCTTTTATTTTAATTTTTTTTTAATTTTTATTTATGGGAGAGAGAGAGAGAAAATGGGTGTGCCGAAGACTCCAGCCACTGTAAATGAACTCCAAATGCATGCACCACCATGTGCATCTGGCTTACATGGGTACTGGGGAGTTGAACCTTGGTCCTCAGGCTTCGCAGGCAGGCGCCTTAACCGCTAAGCCATCTTTCCAGCCCAATATTTCCTTCTTATTCCATGGAGCCAACTTAGGAGTACTGAGAAATTCTCTGCTAAGCTTTTGGCAAGAATTACCAAAACTACCCAGGGACTCGTATCCAGAACACTTAGAGTCCTTGTAAAATGAACTGGATATTCAATCAAAGTGTTGATTTAGTGTACAATTTCTTTAATTCTGATAAAGGTTCTAGGATTCTATATCCCAAAGTCCCCTTCTTGGGAAGCAAATGTTTAATTACCCGGAGGGAAAATATAATGTCTGCAATCTATTTTCAAATACGTCTTTAAGGGTATGTGGAGAAACAGAGGGGTGGGGGAGAGAAACTGGCCAAATGTTAGCAATTGCCAAATCTGGGTAAAGGATATTTGATGAGTATACATTGTGCTTTCATTTAAACTTCTTTATAATTTTATCAAGATAAAAATTGGAAGCCGCACTTGGGGGGCAGAGGTAGGAGGATCACCATGAGTTCAAGGCTACCCTAAGACTACATAGTAAATTCCAGATCAGACTGGTCTAGAGTGACCCTACTTCGAAAAATCAAATAAATAAATTAATAAATGTAATAAAATTGGAGAAAATGAAGATTGTCTTAAATTTTAAGTATGAATAAGTTTATAACCAATAAAAAATTCTCTGCTCTAATCAGCTGATCACTTTACTGAATAGAGACTTCAGTGGTAACACACAGCAAAGAACACAGATTTTTGTAGCATTCTTCTAAGAAATTCATTAAACAGAGAACAACAGTAAAAACCAGCAAAACAAGCTAGGTGTGGTGGTACACGCCTCTAATCCCAGCACTTGGGAGGCAGAGGTAGGAGGATTGCCATGAGTTCAAGGCTGCCCTGAGACTACATAGTGAATTCCAGGTCAGCCTAAGCTAGAGTGAAACCCTACCTCAAAAAAAAAAAAAAAAAAAAAAAAAAAAAAAAAAAAAACAGACAGAAAGAAAGAAAGAGAGAGAGAGAGAGAGAGAGAAAAGAAACCAGCAAAACAAATTCAAGTTAGGGGTGAGACAAGAATCTAACTTCCAGAATTACTATATTATAATTACTCAACTGTCCAGTTTTCCAAAAAAAAATTTTCAACATAAAAAAATAGGGAAGTATTCCTATGCAAGAGAAGGGAAAGCAACTAATAGACACTTTCTGAGGCAGTCCAGGTTTTGAGCTACCAGAAAAAAAAAAAAAAAAAGACTTGAGGCGTCTATTATATGTTCAAAGAACTAAAAGAAACCACGTCTGAAGAAGGCGGTGGGTCACCAAGTAGTGAACATCAACTGAAAGACAGTAACCACGTACCACAATGCAAAGGGAATTCTGATGTAAAGTACAGCACCCGAGACGAGAAATCCACGCAAGGGCCTCAGTAGCAGATTGACCTGGCAGAAGAAAGGGTCTCTGAAGTTGAGGGTAAGTCCCATAAGGTCAACCATGCTGAGGAACAGGAAAAAAAAATGATCAGAGCCTCAGAGACTTGTGCATGACCACTAAGGATACCAAAGTATGCACAAGAGAATCTCAGCAGGAAGGAGACAAGAAAAAACATGTGAACAGATGTGGCTACAAACACTACTTTTGCTGGAAAATACTGGTTATTCCACACCCAGTGATTCTCCATTGGATGAAATTAGGAGATCCATGGCTAGACACATCATAGTCAAGTTGTCAAGGACAGTCTCAAAAGTAGCCAGACAAAATGACTCATCATGTGCATGAGCTCATCAGAAAGGTTACCAGCCAGGCATGGTGGCACACGCCTTTAATCCCAGCACTCGGGAGGCAGAGGTAGGAGGATCGCTATGAGATCGAGGTCACCCTGAGACTACATAGTGAATTCCAGGTCAGCCTGGGCTACAGTGAGACCCTACCTCGAAACCCCCCCCAAAAAAAATTAAAAATAGTTACCTATTTGCACATGTGTGTGTGTGTGTGTGTGTGTTTGGTTGTCCCAGGGTCTCTGCCACTGCAAATGACCATCAGACATTTGTACCACCTTTTGTGTCTAGCTTGAGAATTGAACCCAGGCTGGCATGCTTTGTAAGTAAGTGCCTTTAGCCACTAAGCCATCTTCCCAGCCCTTTAAATGTGCTTTTCTTTGTAACTTTTCTCCTGGTATTTAACACAACTACCTCATAAAATTTTCATCAGTAGGCTCCTGATGTATGAAAGTATAGTTTGCAAAGTGGGATGTTGGGGATGGGCCTGTGGGGGTGGAAGGTCAGAATGATTCTAGAGGGAAATTCTTTTTTTTAGAAAATATTTTTATTATTTTGAGACAGATAAAGAAGCAGATAGATAGTGTGAGTGACTATGGGTGCACCAGAGATGCATGTACCACTTTGTCTATCTGGCTTTACATGTGTACTGGGGACTGGAACCTGGGCCATAAGGCTTTGCAAGCAAGCGCCTTTAAAGTGCTGAGGCATTTCTTCAGCCTCTCTCTATTTTTTATTTTGCTTGTGTGTATGTAATGTGTATGCCCTTGTGGTGCCCCATGTGCTCACCTGTGGTAGGAAGTGGGGAGCTAGCCTTCAGTGGTCAGAACAAAATTGGGTTAAGGTGCTTGCCTTTAAACCCCAAGAACCCATGTTCAACTCTCTAGATCCCACGTAAGCCAGACATACAAAGGTGAGGCAAGCACAAGGTTGCACATGCCCACTAGGTGGCACAAATGTCTGGAGTTCAACTTCAGTGACTGAGGCCCTGTTGCATCCATTCTCTCTCTAAAAAAAAAAAGAAATTGAGTGTCTTGCTCCATTTCTCTTCCACCCATTCTTGTTTGAGCCAGAGTTCGAGGGGAAAATGTTATATACTATTAAAATTAAATCTGAATTACTCTGAAGTAGTACATTCAGTTAAAATGTTAACTGTAACCCCCAGACCAACCACTGAGGAAATAACTTTCAAAGAAAATGGTAAGAGAATAAGCCAGGTGTAGTGATGCATGCCTTTAATACCAGCACTCAAAAGGCTGAGGTAGGAGAATCACCATGAGTTTGAGGCTGGCCTGGGTTGCAGAATGAGCTCCAGATTAGCCTGGGCTAGAGTGAAACCCTACCTTGAAAAAAAAGAGGAAGGAAGAAAGAAAATAGTGAAAGAAACAATAAGAGCATTTAAAGTGTATAGGAGAATATCCCCATCAAATGTAAAAAGGGGCAATGATGGAGGACTAGAAGTACAAAAATATATAAGATATGTGAAAAACATAGCAAATTGACAGGAAATCCTAACTTGCCAATAATTACATTAAAAGTAAATGGTTTAAACACTCCAGTCATAAGGAAAGGATTGGTAGGGTTTACAATAAAAAGATCCAACGGTACTGTGCACAAGAGCCACACTTTGTATCCAAAAATACAAATAGGTTGAAAGCAAAAATACAGGAAATGATGTGCAAACTGAAAACACCCGTGCTAACTGGACCAGATTGCTGCTGCTGTGGCAAACACCTGAGAAAACAGCTCAAAAGGAGGACTTGTTGATTTTGGCTCTTGGTTTCAGATGTTTCAGTCCATGGTCGGCTGCACCCATTGTTCTGGGCTCAAGGTGAAATGACATCACAGTAGCAGAAGCTACTTGCCCCAGGGCGACCAGAAAGCAGAAGAGCAAAGGCCTGGGTACTACACATACTCTTCAGAAGCATGCCCCGGTGGTACACTTGCTGCCACCAGAACTCTCTAAAAAACTCCATGACAGCCGGGCGTGGTGGCGCACGCCTTTAATCCCAGCACACGGGAGGCAGAGGTAGGAGGATCACAGTGAGATCAAGGCCACCCTGAGACTCCATAGTGAATTCCAGGTCAGCCTGGGCTAGAGTGAGACCCTGCCTCAAAAAAAAAAACAAAACAAACAACAACAACAACAAAAACCACCATGACCTCCTAAAATAGCAGGGGGGACCAATTCTTCCACATCCAAGGCCTAGGAGAGACATTTCCTATGCAAACCCTTCCATGGACTTTAAGACAAAAATAGTTACAAGAGATAAAAGTACATGTTCTAGGCCTGGAGAGATGGCTTAGCGGTTAAACACTTGCCTGTGAAGCATAAGGACCCCAGTTCGAGGCTCAATTCCCCAAGACCTATGTTAGCCAGATGCACAAGGGGGCGCATGCATCTGGATTTCGTTTGCAGTGGCTGGAGGCCCTGGCGTGCCCATTCTCTCTCTCTCTCTCTCTCTGTCGCTCTCAAATAAATAAAAATAAACAAAACTAATTATTTTTAAAAGTCTTGCCAGCTTCTAAAAAATGAAAGTACATGTTCTGACACTCAGGAGTTCATCAGGAAAGCACAAGTATAAATACAGATGCGTGTACCATGGACAGGCCTTGCAGGATGTTTGTGGAACACCATAAGCAACCGTCTCTCTCACTCTTACACTTGGCACGCTGATTTTTCTTCCCAGCTACTCCTGTTGGCCCTATCCAACATGAAGTGTTGACCAGGGAAGACACACCCATGACTAGTCATCACTGGAGAAGGGGCCCGTCATCTACAGCCATGCTAAGCAGTCCACCCCAGTGCACCGCAATGGCTTGGGAAGTCTCGCTGGCTATTGGGTCAAACAGAGCTGAGAGACAGGTAGTGCTGTGGTCAGATCAGTTACCCACGGCCAGGAATGAAGCCACTTGTCAAACTGCCGTGCTGCCTGTATTCCACCAGAACATCCCACCACCCCACGGGGCTTGGCTTCGTCACACCAACCACGGGTTGGTCACTGATGGGGACAGGGCCATGGAGTCTCAGGAATTGGTCCTTTTAGTGGACATTGCGCTTCGTGGAGCTGAACACAGCCTGCTTCCCAAGGACCATGAACAGGGCCCGCTGCAGTTTGTGGCATTGCCCTGAGCCCCCTTCGGTGATATCCTAACGGGATGAGCGCAGCTTGAGGCCCAGTCCTGGCAGCGAGCCTGCTTCAGGTTCTGTTACACAACGTCCTCAGCGTTGGCCTGCCAGTTTCTACCAGCTTCACTAGTGTGCGAACTGCCTGAAGACCAAGATGTATTTTGTGTTTGAATTCTCAGTATCTACATAGCAGGGATCAACAAATATTTGTTGAATGAATAAGTGAAGGAAGGATTAGCCAGATAATGTTGACCTTACTGTGGTTCAGACTTTAACAGAGCTATTATATCAAGCTCACTTCATTTAATTGTTTTCTGTGTTTTTCTAACTCCTTGATTTGCAGATAACAACAGGCTTATAGCTTACTTCAACTTATAAGCCTTATTTTTAGTTTGCAAATGACGGCTGCTCAAATGACCAACATTCTGTTTACTTCTTCATATATAACTCATAATACTGTTGTGTCAACCTGGTTTTCAGGCCTTTCCCATGACTTTGGGTTTTCCTGAATTTGTTCACTTTGGTTTTTTGTATTGTTTTTTAATGAGAAAAAGAAAATTGGAGTGCCAGGGCCTCCAGTCACTGTAGTCCAACTCCAGACATGTGCGCCATCTTGTGTGCATATGAGTCCTTGCATGCTTGTGTCACCTTGTGTGTCTGGCTTATGTGGGATCTGGAGAGTAGAATGAGGGTCCTTAGGCTTTGCAGGCAAGTACCTTAACTGCTAATCCATCTCTCCAGCCCTGTTCACTTGTTTTTTTGTGTGTTTTTTTTTTTCCAAGGTAGGATCTCACTCTAGCTCAGGCTGACCTGGAATTCACAATGTAGTCTCAGGGTGGCCTTGAACTCATGATGATCCTCCTACTTCTGCCTCCTGAGTGCTGGGATGAAAGGCATGCACCACCATGCCCAGCTTGAAAATTGTCTACACAGAAAGTTTTGAGCCAGGCGTAGTGGTGCACACCTCTAATCCCAGCATTCAGGAGGCAGAGATAGGACGATCACTCTAAGTTTGAGGCCAGCCTGGAACTACAGAGTGAATTCAGAGACCCTAACCTGGGGGTAAAATAGTTTTTAAAAATCTGAGTTGTCCTATGTTAAAGGTGCTTTCAAACTACTGCTGAGTTGGGAGTTTTTTGTTCTCTGTGACACAGTCATGTTTCAGGCTGTTTAAAAGGAAGCCCTCTGGGCTGGAGAGATGGCTTAGTGGTTAAGCACTTGCCTGTGAAACCTAAGGACCCCGGTTCGAGGCTCGATTCCCCAGGACCCACGTTAGCCAGATGCACAAGGGGGCACACGCATCTGGAGTTCGTTTGCAGTGGCTGGAGGCCCTGGCGCGCCCATTCTTTCTCTCTCTCTCTCTCTCCCTCTTTCTCTCTCTGTTGCTCTCAAATAAATAAATAAAAATAAACAAAATTTTAAAAAATAAAAGGAAGTCCTTTTACTCCTTTCTCAGTGACGGTCAAGGTCCTAGTGACCAAGACTGCTCAGCCAGGCCCTGTTCTGCAGGCAGGGGATGACTGATGAGGACCCGCTGTGCCCGAAGCAGTCGGGAGAGGCAAGGCCAGGACTGACCCTGTTCCAGAGTTGCTGTTGTGCCCTGTAGTGCCCAGGCATGAGGCTGCAAGGGCTGGGAGTTTGACCTGTGTCCCCTGGACTTGGAGTTAATTGCCCTTGAAAGGGTTTGTTGTAAAGGAAGGAAGGAAGGAAGGAAGGAAGGAAGGAAGGAAGGAAGGAAGGAAGGAAGGAAGGGAAAGAAAGAAAGAGAAAGAAAGAAAGAAAGAAAGAAAGAAAGAAAGAAAGAAAGAAAGAAAGAAAGGAAGGAAGGAAGGAAAGAAAGATTCCACAAGCAGTAAATACTATACACCAGGTAATGAGGGGCAAGCAAGCCACTACGGGCACAGCATTCACACTCTCCTCAGGACCTCCCACTTGTAGGACTTCACGGCCTCCCGTCCCACATAACTAACCATTTCTCATGGTCCTAGTGACCCACAGACCAGCAGCCTGATGGCTTTGGGCGTCTCTCAGAAAAAGCATGAGCAGTGGAGCAGAGCTGGCTCATGTACCAAGTGGAGAGTGGTGACACAGCATCAAATACGGGAGCCCCGAGATGAAGTCACAAGCTATCCTCAGCTTCTAATGTCAGGGTACTCTTCTTTTTAAAAATATATGTGGATGCCAGGCATGGTGGCGCACGCCTTTAATCCCAGCATTCGGGAGGCAGAGGTAGGACAATCACCATGAGTTTGAGGGCACCCTGAGACTACATAGTGAATTCCAGGTCAGCCTGAGCCAGAGTGAGACCCTACCTCGAAAAAACAAATATACACATATATATATTTACTCAAGAGAGAAAGAAATTGGCATGCCAGGGCCGCCTCCTGTTGCAAACAAACTCCAGACGTAAGTGCCATTTAGTACTGTGTACCACGACCTGTTCTGGTAACTGGGAACATGACAGTGAACAAACAGGTGAGGTTGCATCTAGGCTTTTGTATTTCCTAGAAGTTAGTAAGTAGAGTTCTGTCTCCCTCCCTGAACAAGTTTCTTCAGACCAATAATGACTATTTTGAGATAAACTTAAAAGGCTGTTGGTTGGTTGGTTGGTTGGTTAGTTGGTTGGTTGGTTAGGTGATTGGTTGATTAGGTAATTGGTTGGTTGGTTGGTTTGGTGCTGGAGATGAACCTAGGGCCACACCCTTGCTAAGCAGGGCTCTGTTACTTGAACTACACCACCTAGCCTCTGAAAGTACTTTTTTCAAAGCAAGTCTTTTCACTGAATACAAATTATGATTTATCAGGTCTGAGCCAGGGTCCCTACATGACTTGTTTTGAATCTGCTAGTTTAGTGGGAGATAGCTAGCACTGAAAAGTCCAAGCCCTCTGAGCTCTGTTTCTTCCTACGTTCTTTCATAAATACCAGTTTTCTATTTTCATGGGGCTCAGAACACAGCTTCCAATGTTATAGGAAAGTGATAATTGGACCCAGTGAATTGGATGATATAACCAGACCCTTACAATCTTGGCCTGCTTCCTAGCCCCCAAAGATGAGGGATTGGAAGTGAGCCATATGTGTGGCACTCAAGGGACATGGTTTAGCTCACTCTGCCTGCCCTCCCTAGCTGTCCACTGAGTGAGAAGAGCGAATGAGAGTCTGTGTCCTTCCAGAAAAAACGCCAAAAATGTGTCTCATTTACAATTAAAACATCTACGAGGCCGGGCATGGTGGTGCACGCCTTTAGTCCCAGCACTCGGGAGGCAGAGGTAAGAGGATCACCATGAGTTCAAGGCCACCCTGAGACTACATAGTGAATTCCAGGTCAGCCTGAACTACAGTGAGACCCTACCTCGAAAATGAAAAAAAGAAAAAGAAAAAAATCTACAATCAAACTGTGCTTTATTTACTTTGGTGAATTATGTAAAGTAAAACATTCTATAAAAACAACAATCTCTGGGATGGAGAAATGACTCAGTCAGTAACATGCTTGCGGCACAAGCACAAGGACGCAAGTTCGGATCCCAGCACACACAGAACAGCCGCTGTGTAGGTGTGCACCTGCAATCCTAGAGCTGGGGAGGCAGAGGCAAGAGGATCCCTGGACTTGTGGGTAACTAGTCCAGGCAACTCAGTGAGCTCTAGGTTCAGTGGGAGACCCTATCTCAAAAAAACAAAGTGGGGCTGGAGAGATGGCTTAGCAGTTAAGGCGCTTGCCTGAAAATCCTAAAGACCCATGTTCAGATCCAGATCCCACATACGCCAGATGCACAAAGGTGACACAAGCTCAAGGCATATGTGCACGAGGTGGCTCAAGTGTCTGAGGTTCAGTTACAGTGGCTGAGGCCCTGAAACACCAATTCTCTCTATTTCTTTCTCTCTAAAATAAGTGGTGAATGACTGAGGAAGACACCTGATGTCAACCTCTGGCCTGCACACCCACCCACACATGTGTGCCTACACACACAACACACACACACACGCATACCAGATTCACAGGTAAAACTATCCTTTTTTGTTCAGAGATATAGGACATGTAAGGATATGGGCATGGGTTTATTTTCAGATAATGTTGGGCAGAGCAATATTGAAATACTAAATAATAACATATGCTATGAATAACAAGCTCAAATTTAAATAAGGCTCATCTGTTATCTGATCACTTGTGATAAAAATATACATATCATTGTTTCAGTGTCCTTTATATTCAATGGCCTAATGTGGTTGAAAATGTAAGAAGAGTATAATTGTTATATTTTAATTTTTTTTTTTTTTTTTTTTTTTTTTTTTTTTTAGTGTTTTGGAGGTAGGGTCACTTTAGCCCAGGCTGACCTGGAACTCACTCTGTACTCCCAGGCTGACCTCGAACTCACAGTGATTCTCCTACCATGTCTTCCCAAGTGCTGGGATCAAAGGCATGTGCTACCACACCTACCTAAAAGTATAACTTTAATTTACTGTCTGGGATATAAATCTTAATAAAAATCATTATGGGGCTTGAGATATTGTTCAGCTGTTTTGTTTGAAAACAGTTGTTTGCAAAGCCTAATGGCCTGGGTTCAATTACCCAGTACCCATGTAAAACCCATTGCACAAAGTGGTACAAGCATATGGAGTTCCATTACACTAGCAAGAGGCCTGGCACAGACATTTTCTCTCTCTCATCTCAAATAAATAAATAAAAATATTTTTTAAAAAGTCATTATGATGCCAGTCGTGGTGGCTCACGCCTTTAATCCCAGCATTTGGGAGGCAGAGGTAGGAGGATCACTGTGAGTTTGAGATTACATAGTGAATTCCAGGTCATCCTGGGCTAGAGTGAGACCCTACCTCAAAAAAAAAACAACAAAAAAGGGCTGGAGAGATGGCTTAGCCGTTAAGGCGTTTGCCTGCAAAGCCAAAGGACCTAGGTTCAATTCTCCAGGACCCACATAAGCCATATGCACAAGGTGGCACATGTATTTGGAGTTCGTTTGCAGTGACTGGAGGCCCATTCTTTCTCTCTCCCTCTTTTGCTCTCTCAAATAAATAACTTTTTAAAAAAAATCATTATGCTTCAGTAACCTATTTGTAATTTGTCAGAGATGCTAAGTTCCCTTTCATTCTGTCATTAACTCATTAAGGGTTTCTAGGCTTTGGAGGTCCAAAGATGAACAAGACAGACAGGGTTCCTGTGTTTGTAGACTCCTTGGAACTTAGACCTGAAAACATGCCCCGGGTGCACACTCACCACAGCAGACACCACAGCGGGGAGTTAGCCAGCACCCACCCAGCACTGAGACCCTAACTGACATCCAACAGAAAGTTTTAACTTGAAGCTTAAAAGCATCTATCTGTTTGGAAGCCAAGAGTAGCGAGTCTGTGTAAATTTAGATTACACACCTGGATTCTATGCGCCGTCCTGATTTCTACTCCCATGGTTGGAAGGAAACTTGACCCCCAGAGACATTCATAAGCACGCCCCCCACCATGCTTGGGAAGGCATGTGCAGGTTACACTAGGAAGGAGGTTAATTGTTTGAGACCCGGCTGGTTTAGGACGCACACGGAAAGGACCGGGAGCCAGTTCTTTATGAGTGTGTTTACACCGCTGTGCATGTGATACCCTTGACCACAGCTCTGCTTCTCAAGAGTGTGCCTCACGGGTGTCCCATTTTCAGCTTGTGACGGGACTGACTGGAGGGATGGTGGAGGGACAGTATTTAAACCACCTGCTAAAATGTTCTAAATTCTGACTTAAAAGTGCCCCTGCAACTGCCCTCACACCCCCTGGCATGGAGCACATGGGTCAACACAGGATCTCTGGAGCCCAGGAGGCTCCAGTCAGGCCTGGGCAGCAGGGCTGGAGGCGAAGCAGTCAGGCCTGCCCAGGAAGCAGCGCCACCCTGAGCCCTTCCCGGGGCCTCTGCGATTCTGGGAAAGAAGCCACGGATCATTTATTCAATTAAGTTCAATGTCAGCTGTGGAACAGGGCTTACAAAAGAGCAAGTGTAAGTTACCTGCTTCATCACGGGGAACGCAGACGCAGAACTCAGAATGCTGCTGGAGGCCTCCCCAACACTGGACTAGAGGGGCGTGGCCCACAGCCATGCTGCTGCTACCATGGACCAGATTTTAAATGAAGAGAAGCCATTTTACTGACTTATCAACAAGACAATCCAATCCACAACTCTTTTATAGTGATTTTATAAATGTACCACAAGAAAATATCAACACACACACACAGGCTGACGGACCCCTGGAGTCACAGTCACACACACACACACACACACACACACACACACACACGTACAGAAAGTAATAGAGCTGGGCGTGGTGGCGCACGCCTTTAATCCCAGCACTCGGGAGGCAGAGGTAGGAGGATCGCAGAGAGTTCAAGGCCACCCTGAGACTCCACAGTGAATTCCAGGTCAGCCTGGGCTACAGTGAGACCCTACCTCGGAAAACCAAAAAAAAAAAAGAATAATAGTCAATAAATTTTGGTAGAGGTACTGGGTTGCTCAGCATTCTCAACTGAAACTAAAATTAAACTGTGTCAAAAACTTAAATGGGGCGGGGTGGAGAGATGGCTTAACAGTGTAGGAGGATCGCCGTGAGTTCGAGGCCACCCTGAGAATATAGAGTGAATTCTAGGTTAGCCGAGACTAGAGTGAAACCCTACCTCGAAAAACCAAAAAAAAAAAAAAAAAAAAAAAAAAGCTTGCCTGCGAAGTCTAAGGACCCAGGTTTGAGTCCCCAGTACCTATGTAAGCCAGATGCACATGGTAGCTCATGCATCTGGAATTCATTCCAGTGGTTAGATACTCTGGTGCACCCATTCTCTCTCTTTCTCTCTCTCTCTCTCTCTTTCTCCTTCTCTCTCTCAAATAAATGAATATATATATATATATTGTTTTTAAAAACTCAAATGGGGTCTGGGGAAGATGGCTCAGTGCTTAAAGGTACTTGGCTGCAAAGCCTGCTGGCACGGGGTTCAATTCCCCTGCCACCCCACATAAAGCTGCACATGCACATTTGCTTGCAGTGGCAAGAGTCTCTGTTGTGCCCATACACATGTGAAATTAGATAAAGATTCGTTTAAACAGAAGTGAGGCTGCAGCCAGCTTTCTGTACTGCAGGTTGGATTGTGCTTCATCTAAAGTCCTCCTTCTGTCTTAGTGACAAAGTACATTCTAGGGAGACTACTGCAAAAAGAGCATTGTAAGAATCTGAAAAAGAAAATCTCATTTCATTTTGTGATTCTGACAATGGAACATACATTACTGACCACAATCAGCTTCAACAGTCTTGCTCTCTCAAAAAAAAAAAAAAAAAAAAAAAAAAAAAAAGATGAGGTTTACAATATGTGTGTGTGTGAGAGAGAGAGAGTGAGAATGGGTCTGCCAGGGCCTGTAGCCACTGCAAACGAACTCCAGATGAATGCACCATTATGTGCCTCTGGCTTATGTGGGACCTGGAGAATTGAACCTGTGTCCTTAGGCTTCACAGGCAAGTGCCTTAACCTCTAAACCATATCTCCAGCCCACTTTTTAAAAATATTTTATTTTATTTACTTATTTATTTGACAGAGAGAAAGTGGAAGAGAGAGAGAGGTAGAGAGAGAGAAAAAAAATATGGGCGTGTCAGGGCCTCCAGCCACTGCAAATTAACTCCAGAGGCATGCGCCACCTTGTGCATCTGGCTAACGTGGGTCCTGGGGAATCGAACCTGGGTCCTTTGGCTTTGCAGACAAATGCCTTAACCGCTATGCCATTCCTCCAACCCCCACTTTTTTTTTTAATACTCGGAATGAATTTTGATTCGTTTTGCACAACACAGAGTGCCAATGGTGGTAAAGAAAGAAATGTCAGTTGCTCAGTAAACGCTGGAGTACACGTCCTCATGGTTCCCCAGTACGCAAGACCCACTGCACATCAAGGGCATCATTCACTGCCTGGGACATGGGCCAGGCTTCCTGACACCATGGCCACCTGTCCCCAAAAGGTCAGCTTCCCATGCCACCAACAGAGACGCTCAGCACCCACAATCCGTGCTCACAGCTGGGGATCCCCATGGTGAACCCGGGAGCTAGGGAAGCAGCTGGGCCAGGCCGGCCCTCGCCTCCTCCCCTGCGGCGTCCACACGGAGGGGTGCAGCACTTGCAGAAGGTGGTCGCTGCTCGTCTGCACAGCGGGTCTGCAGATGCGTGGAGCAGGCACGTGGAGGGGAGGGTGCTCCCATTTCGGACACGGCTCTGCAGTGGAGAATGTGGATTCTCCCACGCAGCTGCTGCCCCACGCACATCACCCACTCCGTTCAGCTGCGGATACTTCCGGTTGGTTACCTTGCGGGGACACTGCGCAGGTCCAGGCAAGGGCTGCAGGTGCAGCCAGGCAAGGCTGCCCTCCTCCGCCCTGACCCGGTTCCCGCAGCTGACCCGGGTACATGAACAGCCCTGATCAGGCCTCGACCTCGCATACATCCCGCCAACTCTGGGGCTCACTCTCCGAGGGGACCCCAGTCACCTGGCGCTGACCACAGACGCTCCACTTTTTAAAAAAAAATTTTTTTAAGATTTCATGCTTTTTATATTATAGAGACACTAAAGTCCCAGAGGACACAAATAGGTGAGTGAGCATTTCTCTGGCTTGTCTTATAGTGTATTTATCACTGCTTAAGACCCAGGAGAAGAAAACACTCTCATCTAACAGCCAAGTCACAGGTGAGGAGAGTAAAGCCAGCACAGTGTGGGTGAACTGTGACTCTAGAATATACACAAGACCATTGATTTATAAACATTTATTAACTAGAAGACAACAGCCAAGTTAAAAGAGCTTGCTGCCTTAAAAGAATGATTCACTTGAATTTTTGTTTTATTAATTTGCAAGGAAAGAAAGAGAGAAAATATGGGAACACCAGAACGAACTCCAGACCTGTGCACATCTGTCTTTACATGGGCTCTAGGGAGTTGAACCTGGGCTGTCAGGCTTCACAAGCTGCACCTCTAACCACCGAGCAATCTCTCCAGTGCTCACTTGAATTTCACCTTCTGTAGGTTCCATGCTGTTCTCTTCATATAGAAAAGAAAAAAAATTTAAATTAACTTGACCCCCATGAAGTTGGGTACCCATCTCAAAAAAAAAAAAAAAAAAAGGTAGGGCATGTTGGCCCATGCCATTACTCCCAACACTCAGGAGGCAGAGGTAGGAGCCATGAGTTCAAGGGCACCCTGAGACTACATAGTAAATTGCAGGCCAGCATGAGCTAGAGTGAAACCCTACCTAAGGTCACTCTTAGGACAGAAACACCAAGGCTAGTGAGGGTGTCTGGCATGAGAAACACTCAACTTGCTGGCTTTCAAGTGCAGATCGGGCAAGGGGGCCTCTGCACACACCTGGGCTCTCTGTTCCTTTCTGCTTTCTCCCTATGGCTGGAAGGAAACTTGATTCCCAGGAATACCCAGAAGCTTTTGCTACTCGGCTACCTGCTCCACCCACCCTCTCAGCTTTCTCTGGAGCCTCCCAATGGGAGCCCTGCCTCTGAGGGGCTTAGCTGCCCAGAAGGCCTTCTAACTTGCTACAGGTCTGAGTGAAAGGCTCCAGCCAGAACGAGTCTCTCCTACCCCAGACTTGGCAGTTGCGACCACCAGATGGGTAGCACTCTCAGTAATGCTGTTGGAGGCAGCGGAAGATGAAGGGAAAACGAAGCCCAGGGTAAAGTGGAGCACCCAGATGGAAATTAGTTCTGGTGGACACTCAAAGTCAGCAGAAATAGGACTGGAGAGATGGCTTAGCAATTAAGGCACTTGTCTGTGAAGCCTAAGAACCCAGGTTCAACTCCCCAGTACCCATGTGAACCAAATGCACAAGGTGGTACATGCATCTGGAGTTCATTCGCAGTAGCTGGAGGCTGTGGCACACCCATTCTCTCTCTCTCTCTCTCACACACACACACACACACTCTCTCTCCCCTTCTTTCTCTCTCTCAAGTAAATAAATAAATAAAATATTTTAAAGCATTTTATTTTATTCATTTATTTGAGAGAGAGAAAAAAGCAGAGCAAGCGAGCGAGCGAGAGAGAGAGAATGAGTGCACCAGGGCTTTCAGCCACGAAGCAAACAAACTCCGGATGCATGGGCCACCCTGTACATCTGGCTTACATGGGTCCTGGGGAATCGAACCTGGGTCCTTTGGCTTTGCCGGCAAGTGCCTTAACTGCTAAGTCATCTCTCCAGCCCTAAAGCATTTTTTTAAAGTCAGCAGAATAGACAGAGATTTGAAAGTTTACTAAATAAAGGGAGAGCTGAAACTGTGAGTATAAAAAGCATCTCATAGTGTCTGGAGAGATGGCTCAGAGGTTAAGGTGCTTGCCTGCAAAGTCTAACAACCCCGGTTTGATTCCCCAGTAAATTCCCATGTAAAGCCAAATGTACAATGTGGTACATGCATCTGGATTTCATTTGCAGTTACTGGAGGCCCTGATGCACCCATTTTCTCTGTCTGTCTCTCTTGTATTTCTCTCTGCTTGCAAATGAATCTTTAAAAAATTAAAAAAAAATTTTTTTTTAAAAAGCATCTAACCGGATGTGGTGGTGTATGCCTTTGGTCCCAGTACTTGGGAGGCAGAGGTAGGAGTATCTCTATGAGTTCAAAGCCATCCTGAGACTGTATAGTGAATTCCAGGTCAGCCCGAGCTAGAATAAAATCCCGCCTTGAGGGCTAGAGAGATGGCTTAGCGGTTTAGGCGTTTGCCTGTGAAGCCAAAGGACCCAGGTTCAATTCCCCAGTACCCATATAAGGCAGATGCACAAGGGGCGCATGCATCTGGAGTTCATTTCCAGTGGCTGGAAGCCTTGGCGTGCCCATTCTCTCTCTGTCTCTCTCTCTTCTCTCTCTATATCTCTCTCTCACTGTGCTTGCAAATCAATCAATATATTTTTTAATCCCACCTTGAAAAACAAAACAAAACAAAACAAACAAACAAACAACAACAAAAAGCTTCTCACTAGGCGTGGTGGCACACACCTTTAATCCCAGCACTCAGGAGGCAGCAGTAAGAGGATTGACATGAGTTCGAGGCCACACTAAGACTACGTAGTGAATTCCAGGTCAGACTGGACTAGAATGAGACCTTGCCTTGAAAAACCAAAAGTGGGGGGTGTGGGAGGGAACCATTAAAAGAAAAGCATCTCATGGAAAGAGGAGAGAGAAAGAAGTGCAATGCATGTCATGACTTCATCCTCTTCAAAAACCACAAGTCGTCCTGGATCCTATGAGGAGGCTGCAGCTCTGAAGACAGGCAGAAAGAAACCCCCTGGCAGTTGTTAGTCACATTAAGGGCAGATGCCAAAGGAAAGGTCCAAAACTGGGCAAATTCCGTGCCTTCGTAGGTCTTGCCCCTTTTCAAGGTACCATTGTTTGAATGTCCTGAAATAGCTGGGTGGGCCTCCTTCCAACAAATTCCCTTTTCATTAAAAATAATTACAGAGTTGGTTTCTGAAACTGGAAACCACGCAAGCTTTGCAATTGCAAGCAGTTTTCCCCAAAGCTTAAAAAAAAAAAAAAAGTGCAGTGAATGAAGTCTACCTGGAAGAGTGATGTCATAGTTGATAGTAATAGTCATTTAATCATAATATCTCTTTTTATTTATTTATTAGAGATGGGGAGAGAGAGAGAGAATGGGTTAACCACTGCAAATGAACTCCAGATGCATGCGCCATCCTGTGCATCTGGCTTACGTAGGTCCTGGAGAATCGAACCTGGTCCTTTTGGCTTTACTGCTTAGCCATCTTAACTGCTAAGCCATCTCTTCAGCCCATAATATCTCCCCTCCCTCCCTCTCTCTCTCCCTCTCTCTCTCTCTGTCTCTCTCCCTCTCTCTCCTACCATTATCTTCCTGAGCAGTAATCCTTGCTGGAGAGTTGAACGAATATTCTAGCACTATATATCTTCCCAGCTTCCTCATATATTTGTGCATGAACACTATCTGTGTTTTTTTGTATTTTTAAAAGGAATTTGTTTTCTAGTAATGAGGTATGGCTTCCACAGGTTCACATACATAGCCACAAGAGGAGAAGTCCCTTGTTATGTTGTACAGCTAGTCACAAAGCCCCAATGCTGTGGGCCTCTCCCACTTCAGACAAAAAGTAGAATATCACATGCTATTAAAATGTGTGGCTAGCTGGGCATGGTGACGCACGTCTTTAATCCCAGCACTTGGGAGGCAGAGGTAGGAGGATCGCCATGAGTTCAAGGCCACCCTGAGACTACATAGTGAATTCCAGGTCAGCCTGAGCCAGAGTGAGACCCTACCTCAAAAAAAAAAAAAAAAAAAAAAAAAGAGTGTGGTTATATTCACTGGCTAAGAGTATGAACTGGAATATTCCATCCAAAATGTATTGATTTTAGCCAGACCTTTGAGCACACCTGTAATTCCAGCATTCAGAAGCTGGGACAGGAGAATCACCATGAGTTTGAGGCCAGCCTGGACTACACAGTGAGTTCAAGGTCAGTCTAGACAATATATTTATGAGATCCTGTCTCATAAATCAAAACAAGGGGGTGAGGAGATGGCTCAGATGGTAAGAGCGCTTGCTAAGGAAGCATGAAGACCTGAGTTCAGGGCTGGAGGGATGGCTTAGTGGTTAAGGCACTTGCCTGCAAAGCCAAAGGACCCAGGTCCGATTCCCCAGGACCCACGTAAGCCAGATGCACAGGGTGGCACATGCATCTGGAGTTCATTTGCAATGGCTAAAAGCCTTGGTGTGCCCATTCTCTCTCTCTCTCTCTCTAATAAATAAAATAAATAAATAAAAATTTTAAATATAAAAAAGACCTGAGTTCAATCCCTAGCACACATGTAAAAGTCTGGGCATGGTCATGCATGCTTATAACCCCAGTAGTGAGGATGTTGGAGACAGGAGATTCACTGGCACTGCCTGGTCAGCCAATTTAACCAAAACACAGTGAGCTGGAGGTTTAGTAAGGAGACTGTCTCAGGGAGATGAGGCGGAAGAGTGATGGAGGAGGTCACCCAACACTGTCCTCTGGCTCCATACACCTGAACACAAGGTGTGCACAGCTGCGCACACACACACACACACACAACCTGATACATGCCACCAAAAAAATAAATAAAAGTTGAAAACAAAAGTATAAATTTTTAGCTCACTGACTTTTTATTATGGCTAAATGATTATCACTTCGTAAATCTCCACCCACTAAATTGAGTTCGCAGCAGCCCGATCTTTTTGTCTCGTCAGTCACTTCAAGTTCTGAAACATTTCAAACCAACAAATAAGCAAATGCCATTTGTCTAAAAAAACAATGTAAAATGTTTTTCACACCAAAAAAGACAAACTCCTTAAGCCAGTCCCTAGGAAAGGGAATTAAAGCACTAGTCTAACGTGCCTGGATGACTTACCGGATTCTTTAGAAACCACGCTGGTTTCGTGAGTCAGGATGGAGCCAGGCGTGTGTACTGCAACATACACCTAGGGGGTCATCGGGAGGGAAGCTGGGCTCTACCAACACTGTGTTCTTGCCCTGTGGCTGAGCATACCACCCATGGGTGTTGACAGTAGTGCTTCTGCAGTTGCTGAGTCCCGTGCTCTTGTATAAGTTTGACTGTGATGTGCTAGGTATAAGTGCGCTCGCTCACTCTCTCTCTCTCTCTCTCTCTCTCTCTCTCTCTCTCTCATTTCTGGAATTCCCTTAGCGTCTTGGCTCTATAGATAATGTTTAGTACACAATTTGAGGGATGGGGTCCATTGTTTCTTTGGCTAACTTTTCTAGCATTCTCTCTTGCCACTTCTACTGGGATTTTAATTACATGTAGTTTAGATGATTTGAAATTGCCTTACTAATAAGAAAGAAAAAGAAAGAAAGAAAAAGAGAGGGAGGGAGGTCCTCCCTGAGGAAGGAAGAAACTGCCTTACAAGGCACTAGTATACTGCTAATTTTTCATAAATCATTTTTTCTTTATCCACCAGATATGACCATGTCTATTGGTCTATTTTAAGATTCATCAACCCTTTCACCTGTAACCTGCTGTTATATAGTAAAAAATTAATTCCAGTATTTCCTTTTTAATTATTTTTATCTCGTATGTGTGAGTGTGAGAAAGAGACACAGAGAGACAGGTTTCACGTGCATGCCATGGCGTGTGTGTGGAGGTCAGGGGCCTGCCTCGGGTGTCAGTCTTCATCTTCCACCTTGTGTGAGGCAGGCTCTGTCTTGTTGAGCACAGCTGAAAATCCCAGCCAGCTGGGCCATGGGCTGCTGGGATCCTCCTGTCTCCACCTGCATCTCATCCCAGCCGGCTGGGCCATGGGCTGCTGGGATCCTCCTGTCTCCACCTCCATCTCATCCCAGCCGGCTGAGCCGTGGGCTGCTGGGATCCTCCTGTCTCCACCTCCATCTCATCCCAGCCGGCTGGGCCATGGGCTGCTGGGATCCTCCTGTCTCCACCTCCATCTCATCCCAGCCGGCTGAGCCGTGGGCTGCTGGGATCCTCCTGTCTCCACCTCCATCTCATCCCAGCCGGCTGGGCCATGGGCTGCTGGGATCCTCCTGTCTCTCACCGCAGGACGGTTTGGATGACAGAGGCCCATTCTGCTGCACCTAGCTTTACGTGGGCTCTGGAGACCCAGACTCAGGATGGCACAGTGGCATAACAAGCACTTTGTCCACCGAGCCGTCTCCCAGCCCTAGTTCTAGTGTTTCTGTTTACTTCTTTGCTTGTGTGCGGCGTGTGTGCACACACATGTGCCCGTATGGCGCCCGTTGTGCGTGCCCTGCACAGAATGTGCTCACGCGCAGTGGCCGAAGTGGAATGCCGTGTGTCCCACTCCGTGGCTTGTCTGCTCGTTCTTACTTCAGCCGGAGTCTCTTGCTGATCTCAGAGTATGTCTTTGTTTTCATTTCTGTCTTGTTCTGTTTCAAGCTCCCACAATTCTCCCATCTCTGCCCCCTATAGGGCTGGGGTTGCCCATGTGCATATCCATGCCTAGCTGTTTATGTGGGTCCTGGGATCAAACGTGAGGAGTCTCTCAGGCCTGTACAGGCCTTCACGTTTACATAGGAAGTGCTCTTCACTGGGAAGTCATCCCTCCAGGCTGTGGTCCTTTCTATAGTCCCATTTCTCTTCTAAGACTCCTTACATGTTCACAGAAACCATTTTTTCCTTTACATCTTTGGATATTTTTATATTAGCTGCTCAAACCCCTGGCCTGCTAAGTTCAACATCTAGACCAATTCGGAGTCTATGACTGACTGGTACTTCCTCACTCATGGGTCACATTTTTCTGTGTCTTCACATGTCTACTAATTTTTGTTTTGTTATGTTTTTGTTTTTGTTTTTCAAGGTAGGGTCTTACTCTAGCTTGGGCTGACCTGGAATTCACTATGTAGTCACAGGGTGGCCTGGAAGTCAAGGTGATCTTCCTACCTCTGGCTCCCAAGTGTTGGGATTAAAGGCGTGCGCCACCACACCCAGCCATGTCTACTAATTTTATTAAGTGTATTCAGATTTTTATTTCATATTTTTAATATTAATAAAGAGGTTCCTGTAGACTTTTCACTTTTCAAGAAGTTCTTATAAAAATTAAGTGGAGGCTAGAGTGAGACCCTACCTCAAAAAAAACAAAAAAAAAATTAAGTGGAGACCCAAAACATCCATATAACATATTGCGGAAACAAATGAGCATGATCAAGGCAAAATGAATTATGATTCTATATACTGACAAATACATATATTGTAAATAATGAAATAACCCAGAAATGCTGGATGTCTGAAATCTTCACATCAAACGATCCAGAGCAACTTGTCTCAGTAACATTCCCTACATCTTTCTTGGTTTGTTTTTCAAGGTAGAGTCAAACTAATTTTTTATTGTAAATGTTTTAAGCAGTTTAGATTATGTCATCTTTATAGGATGTTGAGTGTGGTTCTAACAGGCATGTCAATTAGTATTGGACCTTTTGATCAGGGTAAGTGGGTGTTATTTTTTTCTTGAGCAGGAATCTATTTTGGTTTAATTTAATTTAATTTAGAGAGAGAAAGAGGCAGATAGGGAGTTTTTGAAAACATGTCTTTTATCCCTGGCTAGTGGAATCTGCAGAAGGAGAAGTTATAGATATAGAAGGCCAAGTCTCTGTGTGTGCGTATACGTGAATGAGACAGAGAGAGAGAAAGAGAGAGAGAGAGAGAGAGAGAGAGAGAGAGAATCTGTGTGTGCGTATACGTGAAGGAGAGAGAGAGAGTCTGTGTGTGTGTTTCTCTGTGTGTACGTATACGTGAAGGAGAGAGAAAGTGTGTGTGTGTGTGTGTGTGTGTGTGTGTGTGTGTGCTCTTGCTTTATGAGCTTCTTACCAAGAAATGGCCAGCCAGCAAAGTTCACTTGAAAATGCCCTTGGCAATTTTGCATGCCTTGTCCTGCCATAGCCACCCAGCCCCATCTGACCAGCCCAGGGACAGGCACAGTAGTGCAGTTCATAGCTACAAAGGGTAACCCGATGCAGCTGTTAATGTCATCCGTCATAAACATCATGACATCATCATAAACAATCTAAAGCTATTTCTAGCACCGATCCTTACCCTAGCAGTCACAGCCAACCACACCCACTGGCTGCTCAAGTAAAAGTAAAATTAGAAGCTGGTAAACTCTCCATTTGTTTCAGGCCCTCTGATCTAAGGTGAGTCTCCTAGCAAGGTTGCAGTGAGCAAAGCCGCAGATCGGCTCCTTTCCCTAGACAGCGATGCAACCCTCAGGGCACGGGAATGTGTCCTAGTGTTGGGAGGAAGGGAGAGGAAGAAGGAAGGGGGAAGAGGAGAGACAGGAGACAGAGAAGGACAGGGTGACAGGGAGGGGACAGAAGGGAAGGGAAGGATGAGGAGGAGAAGAAAGAGAGAAGGCGATGGAAGGAATTTAATTGAGAAAGAACGTAAGGCCGCAGCTCCCTCAGCGTGTCTGGCCACCTTCTGCCACCCTCGGGTGGCGCTGGGAGGTGGACGCCTGGAAATCCGAGGCTGGACAATGATGCTGGAGCTGGACCCCAAGGCCTCGTGCATGCTGAGTACAGGCCCACTGCTGAGCTGCACGCCAGCTCGCTGGCCTGCTCTCATTGGGTGTTTTACTTAATTCTAGTTTTCTATTTTTTGCAATAAAAAGTATTTCATTTTAAAAAGAAAGAAAGAGGGCTGGAGAGATGGCTTAGAGGTTAAGGCATTTGCCTGCAAAGCCAAAGGATCCCAGTTCGATTCTCCAGGACCCACATAAGCCAGATGCACAAGGGGGTGCACGCGTCTGGAGTTTGTTTGCAGTGGCTGGAGGCCCTGGTTCGTCCATTCTCTCTTTCTCTTTCTCTCTCTCAAATAAATAAATAAATAAAATATATTTAAAAGAAAGAAAGAACTTAAAGTTCCTACCCCCAGGTCTCATCAAGAGTGGTTATGGTGGGACACAGGACTGGACAACAAAGCTACTATGCGCAGTGACCGGCTCTGCCTCTAAACGGGCTCAGCAGAAAGTTCTCCATTGAGACCTTCAGGTTCACGCTGCTGGATGATGTCACACGTCCCCTCCTGACCTGACATTCTGCTACCTTATGGGAAGAAACATCCCTGAGAGAACATTCTTACAAAAAAAAAAAAAAAATAGGGGCTGGAGGAATGGCTTAGTGGTTAAGGCGTTTGCCTGCAAAGCCAACGGATCCAGGTTCAATTCCCCAGGACCCACGTTAGCCAGATGCACAAGGGGGCGCATGTGTCTGGAGTTCGTTTGCAGTGGCTGGAGGCCCTGGCATGTCCATTCTCTGTCTCTCTCTCTCTCTCTCTCTCTCCTCTTCCTCTGTCAAATAAACAAATAAATTAAAATAAAAAATATTTTTTAAAAACTTTATTGACAACCTCAGTGCATATAGACAGTATGTCATGATCATGATCCCTCCCACCACCCTTCTTTTTCTCCCTCCTGACTCCCCCCTCCACGGCATCCCTTCTTCTTTCTGATTAGTCTCTCTTCTATTCTGTTGTCATTATTTTTTCTTATTATACAGCTCTTGTGTAGGTAGCATCAGCCACTGTGAAGTCATAACTGTCGCACTCACTTTGCATCTGGAAGACAGTATTGCAAAGCACTCCTCCCCTTCCTTTGGCTCTCACATTCTTTTTTTTTTTAATATTTATTTATTAGAGACAAAGAGAGAGGGAGAATGGATGCTCCAGAGACTCCAGCCACTGCAGACAAACTCCAGACACATGTGCCACCATGTGCATCTGGCATATGTGGGACCTGGAGAATCGAACCTGGGTCCTTAGGCTTCACAGGCATACTCCTTAACCACTAAGCCATCTCTCCAGCCCCTCTCACATTCTTTCTGCCACCTCGTCTGCAATGGTCCTGAACCTTGGAGGTCTCAGTGTTGAACACAACCATTGTCTTTATTTCTCAGAACTTTGTTGGGTTTTCAGTCACCCCAGTGGTCACACCATCTGAAAAGAGAAGCTTCTCTAACCAAAAGTGAGAGTAGCATTAATATATGAGCGCAGGGCTGGAGAGAAGTAATGGTTAGGGTGCTTGCCTACAAAGCCTAAGAATTCATGTTTGAATCTCTAGGTCCCATGTAAACCAGGCACACAGTGGTGCAAGTGCGCAATGTCACACGTGTGCACAAGGGGGCGCATGCATATGGCATTCGTTTGCAGAGACTGAAGGCTCTGGTGCACCCATTATCCCTCTCTCTCTCTCTCTCTCTCTCTCTCTCTCTCTCCTCTCTCTCTCTCAAATAAAAAAATATGAGAGCATAAATATAAGTATTTAGAGGTTAATTTGGTGGGCAAATTATTTAGCCAGACAACAGTAGTGGTTCCTCCCCTAGGGCTTATGGTCTCCCCAGCCATAGGCTTTGATCAGGTTTTCAGTACCAGGCATGAATTCAAGGTCATTCTTTCTAAAATTGTTACTCAACATTTGTTCAATGTCTGCCTTTAAATCCAAATACAGAATATGTGATCAAACTTGTTCTCTATCAGGGCTGTCATGTTTATCTGTATGTTCCTGCTATGAGCTCAATAGCAGCTTGTTTAATGATGGACAGATGGACAGTTTCTGGAGCTAGGATCAGGGGTAGAATAAGTCAAGAAGACAGTTCATTAATCCCAGCACTCAGGAGGCAGAGGCAAGAGGATTGCCATGAGTTCAAGGTTACCCTGAGACTACATAGTGAAATCCAGGTCAGCCTGGATTAGAGGGAGACCCTACCTCAAAAAAAAAAAAAAAAAAAAAGACAGTGTAGGCTATTGGAAGCTAGGAATAAAAAACTAGTGCCAGGCCTGGAGTGGTGGCACAAGCCTTTAGTCCCAGCATTCTGGGAGGCAGAGGTAGGAGAATTGATGTGAGTTCGAGGCCAGCCTGAAATTACATAGTGAATTCCAGATCAGCCTGGGCTAGAGTGAGACCATACCTCAAAATAAAATAAAATAAAATTCTAAGACACAAATGAAGGTCATAAGGAAAATTCTGGCTGGAGGACCACAGTGTATGTACCTTCTATGCCAGTTACAGTGGCATCTGCACTAGAAGGGTCCTCCCTAAAGCTCCTGGCTTCTTATAATAACCAATGGCTTTCTAGACTGTTAATTTCCCCTCAAGAAGTGTAACCAAGGTTTTAAGGTAAAAAGCCTTGGCTTTGGCCTTCCCAACAGGTTGGACTCAACCACTAATCCCAATATGCCAATTAAAGGAAAGAATAATTGTAAAAAAAAAAAAAAGCCAAGAAAATAGATTCACTCGACATGCATCTTAGAGGTTCTAACTTGAGCTTTGGGATTAAGAATCAGCAGTGGGGGCACAATGAAGCCATCCTGGTCAAGGTGCGGAACGCTAGCACATGCCTGGAATCCCAACACGTGGGAGACAGAGGAAAGAGGATCAGGAGTTCAAGGCCAGCTTCAGCTGGTAAACCTGAGGATAGCCTGAGATATATGAGACTGTGTCTCAAAAAAAAAAAAGAGGGAAGAGGAGGAGGAAAAAGAGGAGAGGAGGAGAGGGACCGGGAGAAGAAACTAGTTATCTAATAACCAGGGTCATCAACAGCGGAGGTCAATCCAACTCCTACGTGATGAACTGTTCCTCTCCACCACAGACAGTGGTTCTCATCTTGGGGGTGTCTGTCTGCCTGTGAGTACTTGCCGTTCCTGGAACCCAAGGTGACTGCAGGCTTAGGACAACAACTTATCTTTGTGCCCTGAGCCTTGAAGGCAGATGAGATCATCCTTTGTGTAGACAGACACTCCATTGTGATTGTCATGAGTGTGTAGAGTCTGACCCAGAGTAAAGGAGAGGGATATAAAATGAAAGCAGAAGCGTCAGGATTTCACCCGGCTTCTAGTTACCCTGTAGGTCCGAGTGAGGAGCTGGTACTTTTAATCAAAAGCAGCTAAGTGCCTGGTACAGAGGCAGGTGTCTGGATCCATTTTGAACAACCTCTGTGCATTAACCATTTGCCTATACGGGCACCAGCAGATCTCCAGAGTCTAGCGCAGTGTTGGGCCCATAATAAACACCCATGACGCCGCTTGGATGAATGAGTACATTCACAGCAGAAAGGTCACTGCGTGGATGTGAGAAAGGCCACTTTCGGACCAACCCCGCACCTTCTGTGCTACAAAATGACTACACACTTTGAAAACACAGGGCTTTGGTGTGACTTTCAGGATGATGCAAACCTCCGCAGGGAAGAGCAGCCAGGCAGTGGGAGCTGTCACCAGGGCCACTGCAAGCCAGCTCTGCCACCCGTGAGCCACTGCTCCTGGGTCAGTTTCCTGACCTCAGGGGGCCTGTGATCCCTGCCAGGGTGTGGGCTGTAAAAAAAAGGCTTTAGTACCCACACCTCACTGAGCCCTCGTGAGGGTTAGGTAAGTCAGTAGGCAGAGAGAGCTTAGAACAGAGCTCCTCCATCCTCGGTGTGGATGTAGTGGTTACCAGTGTTGGTATGGAATCGTGGGATTTGCTGGAATTATATGCTTTTTTATTTATTTATTTATTTATTTTTGGTTTTTTGAGGTAGGGTCTCACTGTAGCTCAGGCCGACCTGGAATTCACTCTGTAGTCTCAGGATGGCCTTGAACTCATGGCGATCCTCCCACCTCTGCCTCCCAAGTGCTGGGATTAAAGGTGCGCGCCACCACGCCCGGCTTGTATGCAATTTTTGCATGAAAGCAGAGCATTGGCCTTTCCAACAATAAAGACAGGCAGGAAGTTTGGTGCCCTCAGAAATCATTTAAATGTCTTCAATTCTTTTCAAAAAAAAATAAGTTATTTATTTATTTGCAAGGAAAGAGAGACAGAGAATAGGTGTGCCAGGGCCTCTTGCCGCTGTAAACAAACTCAGGGTGGTTGTGCCACTTTATGCAACTGGCTCCCTGTGGGTACTAGGGAATCAAACCCTGGCCATTGGGCTTTGCAAGCAAATACTTAAGCGTTGAGCTATCTCTCCAGCCCCAATTGTTTTAATTGTGTGTGTGTATGTGTGTGTGTGTGTGTGCATGTATGCACACGCGTGCACCAAGGGGCACATATGCATGTGTGAGTATGTTCATGGAGACCAGATGACAACCTCTGGAGCCATTAGTCTAGACTGGCTGGCCACTGAGCCCCAGGGATCTACCTGTCTCCATCTCCCAAGCACTGGGATTACAAGCACGTGCCATCTTGCCCAGAACTTTTTACTCGGGTTCTGGGGATCAACCTCAGGTCCTCATGCTTGCCCAGCAAGTACCAACTGAGCCATCTCTGCAGCCTGGCTTCACTTCTTTCAGCCCCAAGGGGCCCACAGGAGGGCAGCCCCCCCGGTGACCTACAGAGCTGTTTGTAGACACAGCCCTTCCTGCAGAAGGCTGGTGCCACAGACACGAGCCAAATGTTCGCCTCAGCCCCTTAGCCCTGCATCATCTTGTGTGCATTGTGGGGGTGGGGGGGTTAAACACAGACTTCAATGGCAACAACTCCTTCAAGCTCAATTGACTTTAGCCAGTACAAGCCTTATGCAGATAATCTCTAATCTCTATTAGACAACATTTTAGTGACATGCACTGGGTTCCTCATTAAATAGAAGACAAATTCACTTAAAAAATGTAATTAACATGGGCTGGAGAGATGGCTTAGTGGTTAAGCGCTTGCCTGTGAAGCCAAAGGACTCTGGTTCGAGGCTCGATTCCCCAGGACCCACGTTAGCCAGATGCACAAGGGGGCGCACGCATCTGGAGTCCGTTTGCAGTGGCTGGAAGCCCTGGCACGCCCATTCTCTCTCTCTCTCTCTCTCTGCCTCTTTCTCTCTCCGTCTGTTGCTCTCAAATAAATAAATAAACCAAAAATAAATAAATAAATAAATAAATAAAAATAAATAAATAAAAATGTAATTAACAGCCAGGCATAGTGGCGCACACCTTTATTCCCAGCACTTAGGAGGCAGAGGCAGGGGGATTGCAATGAGTTCAAGGCCACCCTGAGACTACACAGTGAATTCCAGGTCAGCTTGGGCTACAGTGAAACCCTACCTCGCAAAAAAAAAAAAAGAGTAAAATTAAAAAATAAAAAAAATGTAATTAACAATCATTTAAGCCGAGCGTGGTGGCACACACCTTTAATCCCAGCACTCAGGTGGCAGAGGTAGGAGGATAACCATGAGTTCGAGACCACCCTGAAAGTACATAGTGAGTTCCAAGTCAACTTGGGCTAGAGTGAGACTCTACCTTGAAAAACCAAAAAAAATCATTTAACAGTTTTGTTACATCAATATAAAACATGGCTAATTTGTCACTTCTCCCCCCGCCCAAATCACAAACACACCATGATCAATGTCTTCAACTAAGCCATAAAAAAGTAAGTGCTTCATTATCCCAAGACCACTAGTTAACTGTGGTTCATACTTTTGAATGTGAGCACACCCATGTAAGAAGCAAACTATCAATTTAAAAATATATCTGACCATCATACTGCAAACTTGCCCAGAAAAAAAGCACTTAAACATAAATTTGTTTCAGATACAAAAAATATAAATTTACTATTAGCAGACCTCTGAATCATTTTTATAAAGTATTTTATTTATTTATTTATTTATTTATTTATTTATTTATGAGAGAGAGAGGCAGATAGAAAGAGAGAATGAAGGTGCCAGGGTCTCTAGCCACTGCAAAGAAACTCCAGACACATGCGCCGCCTTGTGCATCTGGCTTTATATGGGTACTGGAGAATCGAACCTGGGTCCTCTGGCTTTGTTGGCAAATGCCTTAAGCACTAAGCCATCTTTCCAGCCCTTTTTGTTGTTGTTTTGGAGGTAGGGTCTCATTCTAGCCCAGGCTGACCTGGAATTCACTCTGTAGTCTCAGGCGAATTCACACTGATCCTCCTACCTCTGCCTCCTGAGGGCTGGGATAAAAGGCGTGCACCACTGCGCCCAGCCCCTGCACCATCTTAATCAAAGCTACTGTATGGCTGTTGTTACAAAAACACAGCTCTCACGTATGAGGGAGTAAAAGATAGTTTATTCTGGGGTCAAATGGTAATGTCCATGGCCCAGGGACACAAAATCAGGTTACGTCAAATTCCATGTTCCAAATGGCAACAGTTTCATGAAGTTTCTATATAGTCATAGAATGAGAAAAAGTCATAGGCCTTGGGGGATGGCTCAGTGGGTAAGAGTGTTTGCTATGCAAGTGTGTCACCTGAGTTCAGATCCAAGAACCAACACAAAAGCCAAATGCAGTAACAAACAAAGTAATGGCCCTTCTATGGCAAGATGAGAGGCAGAGACAGTGCGACTGTCGGACGCTTGTAGACCAGCTAGTGTGGTGTCTGCAGCAGCGAGCAGAAACTCTGCCTCAAACAAGGAGGCAGGAAAGCAGCCAGTACTCAAAAGTTGTCCCCTGACCTCCGTACATGCACTGTGGTACACATGCACTCACAATAACACACACACACACACACACACAGAGAGATTGTTTTTTTTTTAAGCCATGTATGATGACACACCTTTAGTCCCAGTATTCAGGAGGCTGAGGGAAGAGGATTGAGGTCAGCATGGTCGAGAGTGTGATGCTGCCTCGAAGAAAATAAAACCATAACTCAAAGCCCTTTAGTGGGTTACTACAGCAAAGCATGGAAATCTCTATTAGGCTTTAAATCCCAAAAGGTTTACATGGTAGCCAAGGGTGTTAGGTGGGCACAGGTAGGCAAAGTTAAGGGGATGTGGTGGTTTGATTCAGGTGTCCCCCATACACTTAGGTGTTCTGAATGCTACTCTCCCCAGCTGATGGCAACAGGAAATTAAAGCCTCCTGGAGGCAGTGTATTGTTGGGGGCCGGTGCAAGGGTGTCATAGCCAGTTTCCCCTTGGCAGTGTTTGGCACACTCGCCTGTTGCTACTGTCTACCTTATGTTGGCCAGGGGGTGATGTCCACCCTCTGCTCATGCCATCATTTTCCCTGCCATCATGGAGCTTCCCCTCGAGCCTGTAAGCCAAAATAAACCTCTTTTTCCCACAGGCTGCTCTTAGTTGGGTGATTTCTACCAGCAATGCGAACCTGACTGCAACAGGGGACTAAAAAGAGCCTAAGATAATTTGTCTCTGGATATGTTACATCCCACCTGCCCAATCATGAAGTTCTAATCAGTCAGACGGCTTATAGAATCTTTAACGTTGGTGTGACATTTTTCTCCTGGGAACTTCAGTTCACATGGCCAAAGGTTCTTCAAAGAAGCCCTTGCTGAGGGGAATCGCTCATTTCCAGGAGGCATGCTGGTTCTCCTGGCCCCAATTCCATGTGCACACACTTCTTTGGCCTTCACTGCCCGAGGCAGGGTCAGGGCCACGGTGGAGAAGCGAAGGTTTGTGAGTTCTGTTGAACTGCATGGCTGGCTCAGAGACGATCCCATGGGGAAACGACTGTGTCCACCACCTCAGCGGCTCCGTCAAAAAAGAGGACACCAACATCCTGCCAGAAACTCCAACTAGAAGCTCTTCTAATCAAGGGCTACCTCAGATGGCCAGTGCTTGGGGGGGTAGTGGCAGGTGGTTCTAATTATATTGGCTGCCCCATAGGGCTGAAAAAATGGCCATAAGGTGTCCCCAGTCCTGCAAGTACATCGACTAGGTGCTGCGCTTCTCCAAGAGCGCTTGGCATATTCTAAAGTGAATAATCAAAGCAATATAAAAAGCTCTGATCACAAATATGTTCAGCCAAACATAAAGTTAGAAACCAGTTTCTTTATTTAAAACATTTTTGACAGGCTTATATGATAATGATATCATTGATATGTATGGGAAAGGAAAAGGATCAATTCCTTCCCCCTTTCTGAGAGAGAGAGAGAGAGAGAGAGAGAGAGAGAGAGAGAGAAGAGCAGAAGCCTTTTTAAAAAATTTTATTTATTTATTTATGAGGGAGAGAGAGAGAACTGGCACACCAGGACCTCCATCCCTGCAATCGAACTCAAGACACATGCGCCACCTAGTGCACCTATGCAACTTTGCACTTGTGTCACCCCGTGCGTCTGGTTTATGTGGGACCTGGAGAGTCGAACACGGGTCCTCAGGCTTCGCAGGCAAGCGCCTTAACTGCTAAGCCATTTCTATAGCCCACCTTTTTTTTTTTTTTTTTTTTTTTTTTTTTTTTTTTTTTTTACTTGAGATGGGTCTTATGTATCCCAGGCAGGCCTTGAATTCTCTATGTAGCTGAGGATGACCTTGAACTTCTGATCTTCCCACCTCCCTCCACATGTTGGGGTTTCAGGTGTGTGCCATCACATCCAGTTTATGCAGTGCTATGGGACCCAGAGCTTCATATATGCTAGGCAAGCACTTACCAACTGAGCTGCAGCCCTAGCCCAGGAATCCATTTTTAATAAGGCAATTTCAAAACAAATCCTTTATTCCTCCTTTCAGAAGCCCTGGTGTCACACACAGGGCCACCAGGTCCAGCCTGTTGTCACTGAAGTCACCTTCTGAGCCACATGAAAACTGGTATGTTATCCCACCACCTGGGTACCAGCAGCCAGTGCAATGCTTGGATTGCAAAGCAGTAACATCCTATTAAAAAACAAAAAGAAAAGCCGGGCGTGGTGGCGCACGCCTTTAATCCCAGCACTCGGGAGGCAGAGGTAGGAGGATCACCGTGAGTTCGAGGCCACCCTGAGACTCCATAGTGAATTCCAGGTCAGCCTGGGCTAGAGTGAGACCCTACCTCGAAAAACCAAAAAAAAAAAAAAAAAAAAAAAAAAAGAAAGAAAGAAAAGAAAAAGCATGGATGCTAGAGAGATGGCTCAGCAGTTAAGGTACTTGCCTACAAAGCTTAAGGACCTAGGTTTGACTCCCCAGAACCCATGTAACCCAGATGCACATGGTGGCACATGTGTCTGAAGTTGATTTTACAAAAAGAAAGAAAGAAAGAAAGAAAGAAAGAAAGAAAGAAAGAAAGAAAGAAAGAAAGAGAAAGAAAGAAAGAAAGAAAGAAAGAAAGAAAGAAAGAAAGAAAGAAAGACAGACAGACAGACATAAGCAAGAAGCAGTTCGCCTGGATGCCATCCGATGCAGAGATGGGGAAAGTGGCCTCCACCGCGCGTCCTAACCTGAACACTGAAGCAGGCGGCTCTGAGGGCTTGTGCCAGCTTTAATTAATAGCTAACCGTCCCATACTAGAGCGAGGCTCTCCTCCTCCAGTGGAATTTTCCATTAGACTGACTAATAATAACTTATGTCCACTAAGTTATAAATTGAGCTAAAAAGCCAAGGCTGTAAGGATTTAAGAACGAAAGGCCAGATGGCACACAGCGTAATTCAATATTCTCCCCGACACAATAAATTATAAAAATACAGCAGTAAACAATTTTGAAACCCAAGATTCAAGAAAAGCATGGTATTCTTGGCTGATGGGACCACTCCTTGTGAGAACAACCCAAACCACTAAGAGGCAACACCCTTGAACTCACTTCCAAGAAACCTTTCCAAGGCCCTAAATTTAAACAGCTGGATTATCATTCAAAAGCCATCCACTCCGCCTTCTGGAAATGAGATTCCTAAGGAGAAACATGTGCTTGGTTTCATGAACAGGATGCAGTGTGGTGGACTTCATTTATTCTCCACGTAAACAGCCTTATCTGAGAAACGTGTGCTTAGCATAACACAGGTCATAGTAGATTTGTTTCCATCTAAGAACCTTTTCCAGGAAGACATGTGCAAACATCTGCTCCCTGCAGATAAGACACCAATGGCAAACCAAAGTAAAGATTCCACTCAGGAGGCAAAGGTAGGAGGATGGCCATGAGTTCAAGGCCAGCCTGAGACTACATAGTGAATTCCAGGTCAACCTGGGCTAGAGTGAGACCCTACCTCGAAAAACCAAAAACGGGAAAAAAATTTTCTATCTGAAATGCGAAGTTCATAAGGAGAAACTCGGTGAAGAGAAGCAGAAGTATGAGTGTAAATAAGATGAGAGAAGTCAAAACTTAGTGGCTCAGATAGTGAAGGTTAAGTTGGCAATGCGTTTGTATAAAGAAACCAGACATCTGTCTGTTCACGTTCTTGAATTTGACAACAGTTGGAGAAAGCAACAGGGAGCCTGAAATCAATCTTAGAATTTATAACAATGGCAGATATTTGTGAAAGAGGAGCATATCATTTACTTTCTCATGCTGGGACAACATAGCTGACCAGAAGGAAGGTGGGGGGGGGGTTGTTTTGGCTAACAGGTTCAAGGGAAACTGTCTATCACATTGGGGAAAACCAGGCGGCAGCAGTAAGCCAGACTGGCTGACATCTTCACAACAGCAGGGAGGAATCTGCGGCTGTTTGAATCAGATTTCCTCCAGCAATCCATGTGTTCCGAATGCTTGACCCCCTTCATGGCAATTTGGGAAGTGGAGCCTTACTAGAGAAGGTGTGTTTCCAGGAGCAGGGTTAGGGGTAGAATTTTAGTATATAACTATAAATATAAATAAATAACTTTATATATTTATTAAAAATATAAATAGAGCATACAGATAGCTTTCTGGGCTGAGGAGATGGTTCAGACATACAAATGCCTGCTGTACAAGGACCTGAGTTCTGATCCCTGGCACCCATGTAAAAGCCAGGCTATAGTTGCAACCTTGGGGAGGCAGAGATGGAAGGATCCCCAAGACTTACTGGCTAGCTAGTCTAGTGAATCATGTGAGCTCCAGGTTCAGTGAGGGATCCCATCTCAAAACTAAGGTGGAGGGCTGGAGAGATGGTTTAGTGGTTAAGACGCTTGCCTGTGAAGCCTAAGGACCCAGGTTCGATTTCCCAGGACCCACGTAAGCCAGATGCACTAGATGGCACATGCATCTGGAGTTAGTTTGCAGTGGCTGGAGGCACTGGTGTGCCCATTCTCTCTCTCTCTCATAAATAAATTAAAATATATTTTACAAAAGCTAAGGTGGAGAGGCTAGGGACATGGTTTAGTAGGTAAGAGTGCTTGCTGCACAAGCATGAAGGTCTGCGAGGAGCTTAGAATGCCTGAGTTGATTGATGTTCAATCCCCAGCACCAACATAAAAATCTGGGCACGGCCACCCATGCCTGTAGCCCAAGCTTTAAGGCAGGGAGGAGACAGGAGAATCACTGGGGCTCATTAGTCAGCTAGTCATACTGAAAACAGCAGCCCCAGGTTCATTCAGAGATTCGTGCTCAGGAAAATAACATGGAAGAGTGACAGAGGAAGACACCCAGTGTTCTCCTCTGGCCCCATATACATGCACACATCATATTACAATGCTATATACACACATGCAAAAATAATAATAATAAGGTGGTGTTGGAGAGATGGCTCAGTGGTAAAGGCACTTGCTGGCAAAGCCTAATGACCCCAGTTTGATTCCCCTGTACCCATATAAGGCCAGATGCACAAAGTGGCACATGCATCTGGAGTTCCTTTGCAACAGCAAAAGGTCCTGGCATACCCATTCTCTCTCTCTCTCCCTCCCTTCCTCCCTCCCTCCCTCTCTTTCTCTCTGCTTGCAAATAACTAAACAAAAATATTGTTTAAAATAAGGTGGAAAGGGGCTGGAGAAATGGCTTAGCAGTTAAGGCGTTTGCCTACAAAGCCAAAGGATCCCAGTTCAATTCTCCAGGACCCATGTAAGCCAGATGCACGAGGGGGTGCATGCATCTAGAGTTCCTCTGCAGTGGCTGAAGGCCCTGGTGTGACCATTATCTCTCTCTCTCTCTCTCTCTCTCTCTCTCTCTCTCTCTCTCTCTTTCTCTCTCTCAAATAAAAAAATAAATAAAATAAAATAAGGTGGAAAAAGCCGGGAGTGGTGGTGCACGCCTTTAATCCCAGCACTCAAGAGACAGTGATAGGAGGATCACCATGAATTTGAGGCCACCCTGAGACTACAGTGAATTCCAGGTCAGCCTGGGCTAGAGTGAGACCCTACCTCAAAAACCAAAATAAATGAATAAATAAGGTGGAAAGCAGTTGAAGACACTTAACATTGACCTCTCTCTACACACGTATGCACATATATACACACACCCGCATGTACATGTGTGCTCACACATGCAAATGAATATGCATACACACACAAACCACAGATTTATTAGCAAAAAATCTGGGGCTTAGCTGGGCGTGGTGGCATACATCTTTAATCCCAGCACTTGGGAGGCTAAGGTAGAAGGATTGCTGTGAATTTGAGGCCAGCCTGAGACTACATAGTGAATTCTAGGTCAACCTTGGATAGAGTGAGACCCTACCTCAAAAAAAAAAAAAAAAAAAAAACAGAGCTCTTGCAATCCTAGGCTCACATTCCCACAAGCCATTGGTACTTTACAAGATACGCGTTCTCTTCTTGGTCATAGGCTTCCCTGGCCCCTGCTAGACACCAGCAATTCTTCACAAACCTACATTACCAACTTCATCCTTATGAAGCCCTTGATCTCAGCCTGTAAAAGCCTGGCTGCCCTTCTGCCATTAGGAAAAGAAACATGAACCTTTCCATGCTTTTGGACATCCCAAAGAACAAGACAAAACATCACTCCTCTTGTCTCTTACACACAGACAGAGCGTTGATAAGGAAGCGCGGGAGAATCTGGACCGTGGCACCTCAAACTTGGCAGCTGTGTGTGGCAGGCTGCAACTGGTCTGTCCGTGTTCAAGCAAGAATTACTCTGACCCTTGTTGAAACAGGTCCTCAGGACTTTGAGTTTGGCTTAGGACTGCCGCAATGGAGTTTTGCCATGGGAGACAGACTGGTCTCAAATCCAAACACACCTGATTTCAAGTTGTAACGTAGAGCCACAGGAATAAAAACAGCGTGGAACTGGCACAAAAACAGACAGGTACATCAGTGGAACCGAGCAGAGGACCCAGATAAAGCCAGTCACCTGATTTTTGTTGTTGTTGTTGTTGTTTTTGGTTTTTCAAGGCAGGGTCTCACTCTAGCCCAGGCTAACCTGGAATTCACTATGTAGTCTCAGGGTGTCCTTGAACTCACAGCGATCTTCCTACCAGTGCCTCCTGAGAGCTAGGATTAAAGGCGTGTGCCACCATGCCTGGCTTTTTTTGTTGTTGTTTTTTAGTCACCTGATTTTTAACAAGCCAAAAAATATATTCTAGAACAAAGGACTTTCATGCCTACAACAGTAAAATGGGGGTCTTCCCAGAGGGACAGAAGGTACTACTCAGCCCAGTGACTGTCCACTGAGAGCAGGGACCCCACACAACCCATGCTAGGTGCAGGGGTGGCAGCCACAGCGCACAATGACAGAAGTACCACGACACAGAGGTCTGCATTTATGCCTCAACAAGTGAAGCCACATGCTCATGTCATACACCAGAGAAAAATATTAGAATGCCTAAAATTAAAAGGCTATCTGTTAAGCCGGGCATGGTGGTGCATATCTTTAATCCCAGCACTCGGAAGGCAGGGATAGGAGGATTGCTGTGAGTTCAAGGCCACCCTGAGACTACATAGTGAATTCCAGGTCAGCCTGGGCTACAGCAAAACTCTACCTTGGGTGGGGGGGGGGAGCTGTCTGTTGTTGGGCTGGAGAGATGGCTTAGCAGTTAAGGCATTTGTCTATGAAGTCTAAGGCCCCAGGTTCGATTTTCTAAGAGCCACCTAAGACAGGTGCACCGGGGAGCACATGTGTCTAGAGTTTGGAGTTTGCTGTGTCTGGAGGCCCTGGCGTTCCCATTCCCACCCTCTCTCCAACAAATAAAAATAAAATATATATATACTTTTAAAGGCTGTTTGTTGGGTAAGCTTGTCATATTCCCTTTACCAGAATGTCACAGTCCTAGAAGACAGTGGGCAGGGACTTTGAAGACCCAAAGGAAGCAGGTTCGGGGAGCAGCAGAGGCACACCCAGCAGGCGGCACTCTCCCAGGGGAGGACAGCGAAGACACGCGCAGCCTAAGCCAGCGCTGCTCCTGCTCCTCTCTCAAACAGCAGCCCTCAGCTGCTCTGCAGTCTTCACAGCTCCCTGACGGCTGCGGGCCTTCCTTGTGAAGATTGAGACTTCAGAGGTCCCTCACAGCTTCACATGTTTGTGATCAAGCCTCGGACTTAATCCTGGGCCCTGTGGGAAGTGGAGCCTGGCTGCAGGAGGAGTGTCACGGGGGATGGGCCTGGGGACTCTAGGGTCCAGCGCTGCTGGCCAGAGCCAGATAGCTCACTGTCCCTCCTTCCTCCCGCCTGGCTTCTGGGGAGATGCGGTGCCCAGCTGTCTGCTCATGCCACGCTTTCTGGGTCACGATGCAACTGCCCCTCCAAACTGTAAGCTGGAAAAAGACCTTCCATAAACTGCTTCTGGGCAGATGCTTTGTCCCAGCAGCGAGAAGGGTTCAAAACTGAGCATCCATGAAGGGCTGGGCTCAGGGTGCATGGACGGCAGGGAAAGAGAAGCAAGTTAACACACAGAGACCGCATGCGTTGAGTTCTGTCTGTGTAAGACACTCCATGTGAGTCACTTTATAAGTACTGGTTCATATAACCTTCCCCCAGATAAAGCAGGTACTATATTAACCCCAAGGAAACTGAGGTTTAAGCCTTGCCTCAGCCCTTCTTGGCGATCAGTGACAGCACTGGGGTTTGAACCTGTCTGCAAGTGCCCGAACGCAGGAAAAGACGAGAGACCGAGAAACCAGAAGCCAAAGAAAGGACATGAGAAGCCCACGGCAGTGTCACTCCACCACAACAGCAGTTTGGAGGCTGAAGGGGCAGAAACAGTGCCCGCTGCCGAGCTCTGGCTCGGAAGATGGCAGACTGGACCTCAGAGGGACCAAAAAGATAGCAGTGGGGGGAGGGGGCGCTTGTCACTGGAGCTGGAGGACCCAAGTCAAACGCTGTGGTGATGAGCAGGGAAGGGGAGAGAGGAAGCCCAGACAGGGAGACAATGGACACCTTGGCCATGAGGCTGGGCTGTGGAGCAAGAGGTTGGTTAATTGTAACAAACCCCTTGGTTGTATCATTTCGTTGTCACGGCAAAAGAGAAAATGGGAAGCCACTAGGAGGCCAGTCTGGCAGTCCCTGGGCCCGACATGCAGTCATCCATCTGCCTCATCTCCAGAGCTCTTGCCGCAGCCCTGGAACAAAGGCCACACTGTAGGCGCACTTGAAGTCCCCTTCCTGCCCGCCAACACGCTCAGAGCACATTTGCAAGTCTAATCGGGTCAGTCATGTGTAGTAACTCTCTGAAGGGACAAAGCATGTCCTGTGATCATCACTCGGGTTTGCTGGTTGCCAAACTACAGTGGCCAAGTCTGCATTGTCCCGAAGGCTTCCAGATATCCACTGGAGACACGATGGATCCTACCGCGCCACACCGTGTGAGCAGCACACTGAAGCCTGGGAAACACCTTTTATTTTTGTATTTTTGTATAGATCTTAAAATATATATTTCCTTTGTGTGTGTGTGTGTGTGTGTGTATATATAGTACTTAATTTATTTATAAACAGAGAGAGAGAGAGAAACAGAGATAGAGAATGGACATGCCAGGGCCTCTAGCCACTGAAAACAAACTCCAGACACATGCGCCACTTTGTGCATCAGGCTTTATGTGGGCACTAGGGAACTGAACTCAGGTCACTCAGTTTTGCAGGCAAGCACCTAAACCACTGAGCCATCTCTCCAGCCCTGTGGCTTTGTTTTTAATGGAGAACTTTATTGTATGACCGTATTACACGATGCTCATATTCCCATTGGGTTATACCCTTGTTCCCTCTCCCTCACCCCTGTTCCACTGAGGGCCCTCCTCAGGGGGAGTATTGGTAACTGGCAAAGTAAGGTTATGTATGCACCAGTAAGTCTGAAGGTAGTGGATGGATCTCTCAGAGTATACCTTTCTACCCTGTGGCTCTTATATTCTTTCTGTTCCATCTTAGGCCAATGTCCCCTGAGCCTTGAAGGGGTGTGTTAGAAGTTTAGAGTTGAGCTCTCAACAGCCTCTGATTTTCTGCTTTGATGAGTTTTGTGTCCCCTCAGTGTCTCCTGCCATCTCCCTGGAGGAGGTTGTCAGGCTAGCAGTGAGAGCAGCACTCGTGTCTAATCCACCCTGGGAAACATTTTGAGCATCCACGTGTCCAGTCCTCCAGATCCTTGACTGAAGTTAGTTTCAGAGAGCAGCCGTTCTTCAGTGACTGCTGGGATGACTCAAAATTCATCTAAGTGCTGAGAAGTGACAGCTGAGGGCTGAGCACTGAATGAGACATCTCGATCACCCTCCAAGGCTCGTGGAACACTACAGAAGTGGCAGTGGGGAGGAGTGCTTTGGAATGCTGGCCTGTGGACAGGAAGTGGCTGGTGTGTTCAAGACCTGCCCAATACTGGGCCCATCAACATGTCGTCATGGAAATGGAGGAGGGGAGCAAAAAAGGAAATGATATCAAAATAGAAGGAGGGGGCTGGGAAGATGGCTCAGCAATTAAAGACATTTGTTTGCAAAGCCCTCTGACCCCAGGTTCAATTCCCGAAGCATCCACATAAGCCAGATGCAACAAGTGGTACAAATGCCTGGTGTTCATTTGCAGTGGTCTTGGCATGTCCACACACACACATGTTCAAGTAAATAAATAAGTAATTTAAAATAATAGTAAAATATAGACTATAATATATAATATAATATATAGATGGTTCCGTGGTTAAGACACTTGCCTGAAAAAAAAAAGACACTTCCCTGCAAATGACTAATGACCAGGGTTTGATGCCCCAGTACCCACGTAAAGCCAGATGCACAAAGTGGCGCATGCATCTGGAATTTGTTTGCAGTGGCTAGAGGCCTTGGTGCACCCATTCTCTCCCTCCGTCCCTCACTCACTCACTCTCTCTTTCTCTCTCTCCTTTCTGTCTCTTTCTGCTTGCAAATAAATTAGTAAAAATTTTAAAAATAATGATAACAACATAGAAGAAAGGCCCGTTGGAAAAAAGAAGTGGTTCAGTGGTAGGGGATGGGGCACAAAAGAAAATAATGGGAGAGGAGTAAGATCCAACTAGCCCACTTCTAAAGCCATAGCTTTATGTAGGCATGAATGGTATAGTGATGGGGCACCCAAGCAAGCCAGGAAGTCTTTCTTTTCTCCCAGTGCAGCTACCACATTTTTTGTTTTTTTTTTTTAATATTTTATTTTATTTATTTGACAGAGAAAGATGGAGAGAGAGCGAATGGCCATGCCAGAGCCTCTAGCCACTGCAAACAAACTCCAGACACGCGGGCCCCCTTGTGCATCTGGCTAACATGGGTCCTAGGAAATCGAACCTGGGTCCTTTGGCTTTGCAGGCAAGTGCCTTAACCACTAAGCCATCCCTCCAGCCCAGCTACCACATTTCTTAAGAATAAAGACATGTTCAGATTTCCGCTGAGCGTTTAAATATAAGAAATGCTACATGCCTAGAGCTGAGAACCTCCCTCCCCCTCTCTCTCGTCACAGCTTCATCTCCTCAAGGAAGTCTACAAGGCTGCAAAGAAGTGAAGAAAATCTAGGGCAAAACAGAAGTGGAAGCTTTCTGGCAGTGTACTTGAATGCTAAATCAAACGCTTTGAATGCGATTCCCCAGAGTTACTTTTCCCATCAAAAGTAAATAATAACTGCTGGGTAATGTTTTATAAAATGAGGGTGGGCTGAAAATGTATACTCAAAAATATTTTATACCAAATGGAAGAGACTGAAATTTTAGAGGAATGAAACTAGCTTCAATTAGTGTGTGTGTGTGTGTGTGTGTGTGTGTGTGTGTCAACCTTTGCCATGTAGGCTTAGAACTGAGCTACAGAAGCAGTGAAATTCAAAGGAGGGCAGGAGGGTCTCTAACCCCATCTGTGAGAATAGCCGGGCAAAGTTGGGGACAAAGAATGCCAGGCCTCTAACCACTACTGCCCCGCCTGCAGTACCTCCCGGGCTGAGGGGCCGCTTTTTTGCACCTTAAAGGCCCCTTCCCCTAGCAAGCTGCACTCGGGAAGGTCAAGTGGGGTAGCCTGGTAGAGGACTCCCCAGCTCTCCAGGGTTCCCTTGTCAGCTGTGTCTTTTTAGATGTTAATTTTATGATCTACAGAAAGGCTTTGAAAAGAAGCTTTTAAGTAGTGAAAGAATCCAATGGGGGGTCAAAGTCCTGGCAAACTGATACTGAGCAGTCCCAAGAAAGGGACGAAAGCATGCTGCAAAACGGGTTTGGCTTGGAACTGAAACCACACGTAGGAGAAAACGCTTGAAATAGAAGCAGGTGTCACTTCCAGAGGAACTTAGTCAGGGGCCCACTTCCCATTATGTTTTTTTTTTAAATCACACGAGATTTCTTCCCGGTCCACATCTCATTATCCCCAGAGACCCGGAAAGAATTGCCAGACGAGACTGCACTCATTTAAATATTTAAGATTCACGTCAAAGCCATAAAACCTTTCTATGATTGAGTGTAATACACTTCCAGTGTAGGACTATTTAACCAAGCTTGTCCAAGAGGTAGTCACTTTGGTTGACGTTCACACTTTATGGTGGAAGTTTCTTACTATCTTTGACATTTAAGTTTTGGAACAAGTATCTGCTGGGGAAGGGATTAAGGAAAGCACAGGTGAGTCACATCAGAATCTGTTGACACACTGAATGACTGACATTGAGGAAAGTGCCCGGAGGAGTCACCACACGCACACACGGGCCGGACACCAACCCTGGGAAGATGTGCCACTCACAAAGCCCCACCCAGGCCCCCAAAGCAGGGAAGGATTCACGCAGCTTCTTTATTTTCTTTTTAATGAAATATTTCAAACATATATGTCGTATTTCCCACTATCCTTCTTAAGAAAGCAAACATTTCAGAAGGCTGGGGAGATGGCTCCCCGGGTAAAGTGAGGTACAATAGAGTACTGTGATCCCCAGAACCTCTATAAAAGCTGGGTGTGAAGCCAGGTGTAGTGGCCCATGCACTCTGGACACTGAGGTAGGAGGATTGCCATGAGTTCAAGGCCAGCATAGGCCTCAAAACTGAGTTCAAGGCCGGGCATGGTGGCGCACACCTTTAATCCCAGCACTCGGGAGGCAGAGGTAGGAGGATCACCGTGAGTTCGAGGCCACCCTGAGACTCCATAGTGAATTCCAGGTCAGCCTGGGCTAGAGTGAGACCCTACCTTGAAAAAACAAAAAATAAATAAATAAATGAATAAGTAAAAACTGAGTTATAGGTCAACCTGGACTAGAATAGATCATGCTTCCAAAAAAAACCAAAAGAACACACCAAACAAACAGCAAAATTAAAGCTGGGGGGGGGTGGCTGGAGAGATGGTTCAGCCATCAGAGGTGCTTGCTCACAGCCTGACAGCCAAGTTCTGTCCCCACAACCCATGTAGAGCTAGATGCATGACACAGTACATGTGACTGAAGTTCATTTGCAGTAGCTAGAGGGCCTGACACACCCATCCTTCCCTTTTCGCTCCCTTTCTCTCCTTGCAAATAAATAAATAAGTAAAAATTTTGAAAATTAGGAGCCAGGTATGGTAGTGCACATCTTTAATCCCAGGATTTGGGAGGCAGAAGTAGGAGGATCACCATGAGTTTGAGGCCAGTCTGGGACCACAGAGTGAGTGCTAGGTCAGCCTGAGCCACAGTGAGACCCTACCTTGAAACCGCACGCCCCCCCCCCCAATTTTTTTTTAATTGAAGCTGGGTGTGGTGGTACATGCCTGTAATCCCAGGGCTGGGGAGGTGGAGACAGGAGACTCTCCTGGCCTGGCTGGCTGGCTAGTGTAGCCCAACCAGTGAACTCTAGATCCAGTGAGAAAGCCTGCCTTAAAAAACAAAGTGGTGGGGCTGGAGAGATGGCTTAACCATCAAGGCACTTGCCGGTGAAGCCAAATGACTCAAGTTCAATTCCCTAGGATCCACGTAAGCCAGATGCACATGGTGGCGCTTGTGTCTGGAGTTCCTTCGCAGTGGCTGGGCTGGAGACTCTGGCACGCCTAATCTCTCATAAATATAAATAAATAAAATATTTTTAAAACAAAAACCAAGGTGGTGACTGGTAGGAGGTTCACTGTGAGTTCAGTGCTAGGTTCCAGGCCAGCCTGGTCTAGTATGAATCCCTACCTTGAAGAAAAAAAAAAAAAAGGCAGAAAGCAATTGGAGATCCGACATAGACCTCTAGGCTTTACATGCACACACATACATATGCTCACACATACTGCAAACCACACACTCATATATATGCTAAGAAAAACTTCAAAACCATTTTTTCCTAAGAAATATTTTTATTTATTTATCTGCAAGGAGAAAGAGAGAGAGAAAGAGAAAGAGAATGGGCACACCAGGGTCTCTTGCCACTGCAAATGAACTGCAGATGTGTGTGTCACTTTGTGCATCTGGCTTTATGTCAGTACTGGGGAATTGAATTTAGGCCATCGGGCTTTGCAAGCCAGTGCCTTTAACTGCTGAGCCATCTCCCCAGCCCTCAGAAGATCCTCTTGTACAACCCTACTCTTTTTTTAAATTTTTTTTAAATTTATTATTTGAGAGCAACAGACAGAGAGAGAAAGAGGCAGACAGAGAGAGACAGAGATTGGGCGCTCCAGGGCCTCCAGCCACTGCAAACGAACTCCAGATGCGTGCGCCCCCTTGTGCATCTGGCTAAAGTGGGTCCTGGGGAATCAAGCCTCGAACCAGGGTCCTTAGGCTTCACAGGCAAGCGCTTAACCACTAAGCTGTCTCTCCAGCCCACAACCCTACTCTTAACCTCTTACTTCCACCACCACTGCCCCCACCTCCAAGTAGCAACTCCTCTGTTTGATTGCTCTCATATCCATGCACATCTTAAACTAATATATATATGTATATATATATATATATATATATGTATGTATATATGTTATTTTATTTATTTATTACAGAGAGAGGCAGGTAGAGAGAATGGGTATTCCAGGACCTCTAATTACTGCAAACGAACTCCAGACACATGATCCACCTTGTGCATCTGGTTTACATGGTTACTGGGGAATTGAACCTGGGTCCTTAGGCTTCGCAGGCAAGTGCCTTAACCACTAAGCCCTCTCTCCAGCCCATGCACTTCATTTTTTTATTTTTTTTTTGTTTATTTTTATTTATTTATTTGAAAGTGACAGAGAAAGAGGCAGAGAGAGAGAGAGAGAAAGAATGGGCATACCAGGGCCTCCAGCCACTGTAAACGAACTCCAGATGCATGCGCCCCCTTGTGCATCTGGCTAACATGGGTCCTGGGGAATCGAGCCTTGAACCAGGGTCCTTAGGCTTCACAGGCAAGCGCTTAACCACTAAGCCATCTTTCCAGCCCAGCCCATGCACTTCTTTATGTACAGAATTATTACTAAGTAGTATCTAGTGTTACACAGAATGCTTTATAGCTTTATATTCAGAGCTGCCCTAAGGCATGTGGGAGCCCTGTCTATATAAACAACATCAGTTGCCCACAACGGTGTGCCCGCAGCATTCTGGCAGCCAAATCTTGTGTTGTACCTGGCCAACAGGAGTCCTCACCTTCTGAACCAGCCAAAAGGAGCAGTCTGCTCATGGTCCTTCCTAGAACCTATACTTGGCAAACCCTAAGCTGCTTGGGCATCTGATCAGCCCCAGGCATCGTGTGGAACGTGGAGGGGAAGGCAGGTCCATGCAGGTCTCTGTCACCTCTCAGAATGAGTGCTTTGCTCAGATAGTTCCTGAGAGGTGGAACCCAGGGCAGGGGCCCCATTAGCCACCACTAAGATAGGTAAGCTTTTGTAATCCATCTTCCATTCCAGCCCAGTGAGATCGATCCAGGTTGACCATCATAGCTCCAGCTCATTCTCATCACTACTTACCATTCTGTTGCACAAACAGACAACTTATTTATCCTCCTGATAACTAACATTTCATTTATTTCCAATTCTCCACTATTAAAAAAAAAAATGATGCTTTGGGTCTGTGGAGATGGCTCAGCACTTGAATGCTTGCTATGCAAGCATGAGGGCCTGAGACCAGGTGAGTTCAAGTCCTCAGTATCCACATTGACAACTGGGCATGGTCATGCACGCTTGTAACCCCAGTTCTGTGAAGAGTGGATAAAAAAATTGCTGGGGCTTGCCGACTGAAAAAAAAAAAAGCAAAAATGACAGCCATGAGCAGACAGACTCTGTTTCAGGGACTTCTTAGACCTCTATAATAAATGGTTACACACGGTGAAATGATCCCAACCATCCTGCTTCTTCAAATCTGGTTACACCTGGCTCTTTACTTTTCTACTGAATTATAAAACCTACTTTTCAAAGTCCAAGAAAAACTCTGTATTTTAATTTGAATTCAATTGAATTCGCAAGCAAGCACCTTTAACCTGTGAGCCATTCTCCCCAGCTCCTCCCACTGAATTTGTAGATCAACTTGAAGAGAAATGACATCTTTATGGAACTGTGCTTTTCTGAGTGCCTGGCATGTGTTTTCTCATCTTTTTTGCTGTCAATCTTTTGCTGTGTCTTGTAAACAGCTTACAAAGAAATTTGTCACAATTTGAAAATTCCTGTCTTTTCAGAGGCCAGTTTTGTCTGTCAACGTTGACTATTATTACTGATGTGCTGCAAGTATTTCCTGTTTGCTTCTTTCTTTTACCCTGCTTATTCTATACTTCTACTTTTCCCTTTTTCTACCTTATTTTCCAGTGCTATGAGATGTGTAGATCCCTAAAGCTCATGGGTGAGCTTCAAGCCAAAGAGAAACCATGATTCACAGGATGGTAGTCCTGAGGACTGACACCCAAGCTTGTCCTCTGGCCTCCATAAATACACATGCCTATGCCCCCACACACATATGAACATGCATGCGCACACACACACACACACACACACACACACACAATCTGATCTGGTGTTTAAGGGTTGCTTAGAATGTGTTCAGGTTGTAAGCCGGGCGTGCTGGCACATGCCTTTAATCCCAGCACTCGGGTGGCAGAGGTAGGAGGATCACTGTGAGTTCAAGGCCACCCTGAGACTACATAGTGAATTCCAGGTCAGCCTGGGCTAGAGTGAGACCCTACCTCGAAAAACCAAAAAAAAAAAAAAAAAAAAAAGAATGTGTTCAGGTTGTGAAAATCGATCAAGCAATGCACATAATTTATATACTTCTTCCTGTGATTATATCATATAATATCTTGTTCCTTTCTGGTATATTATTTTATTTTAAAATGTTTTTATTTATTTTCAAGCAGAGGGAGAACTGGAGAGAGAGAGAAATGGGCATGTCAGGACCTCTCCACTACATACAAACTCCAGATGCATGCACCACTTTGTGTATCTGGCTTTACGTGGGTACTGGGGAATTGAACCTAGGCCATCAGGCTTTGCAAGCAGCACCTTGCAAGCCCTGAGCCACCTCCCAGCCCTTATGTATCATTTTATTGCAACCACGTATCTTAAGCATACTTGTTTTACATTCTACATTTACAACATTTTTAAGTATTTAGGAATTTTGTTGATGCTAGTTTGGAATAGCTTGTTTCTATATTTTTTGAATCTTGAAGTGAGAGTGTATCTACAACTAGGGCTTATGTGTGTGGATGCTACTAGGCTTCGGTTGGGAGTGTGTCCCTCCAGAGGATCCACATTCCTTCACGTGCCCACAAGCGCTGTGAACTCGTGACCATAAGACTAACTTGTCAAACCACCAGTGCAGACTCCAACCCCAAGCCCGTACCAGTGGGGCTGCGTGGTTCCACGTTTTGGCAGTTTCTTCGCTTCCCCACCCTCAGCTCATTCTCTCTGCTAAAGGTCGTGTGCTTTTGCCTGTCGTTCTCTCCACTCTTTCCACGAGAATGTAACCCTCCCAGTGTCTTGGCGCTGTGATGTGCACCTCCCAATTTCAGCCTGCTTTCCACAGTGTTATCTACCAGCCACATACCATCTGAGCATCCGGGTTACCAGAGGGATAAACAGCCCACCATAGCCCACCACACAGATACTGCTTTACAAGGCCAGTTTTTTTTTTTTTTTTTTTTTTTTTTTTTTCCATTTGTGATCCTTGGGAATATCCTTGGTTTGTTTTTTATAGCCCCACCTTCTATAAGTATGTAGATAACATTCCTTACATTAAACCTAGAACTTTTAGGTATTCTGAATGTAAACTGTGTGCCCTTCAAATCCTGTTGTCAACTTGATGATCAGATTAGTAATCAAGAGGCACTTCTTAGGCAGGTCTGTGAGAGTGTTTCCAGGAAGGATGAACTGAGGAAGGAAAATCTTTCCCCAGAGAGGTGGTAGATGTTGCAGTCAAGTTTGCATTGCTGGTAGAAATCACCTGACCAAGAGCAGCTTGTGGGGGGGGGGGGGAAGGTTTATTTTGGTTTACAGACTTGAGGGAAAGCTCCATGATGGCAGGGGGAAATGATGGCATGAGCAGAGGGAGGGTGGACATCACCTCCTGGCCAACATCAGATGGACAACAGGAACATGACAGTGTGCCAAACACTGGCAAGGGGAAACTGGCTATAACACCCATAAGCCCGTCCCCAACAATACACTCCCTCCAGGAGGCATTAGTTCCCAAATCTCCATCAGCTGGGAACCTAGCATTCAGAACACCTGTTTATGGGGGACTCCTGAATCAAACCACCACAGTAGACTATATATATAGAAACCCCGAGAGAACTCAGAGCTGTTTCCCTAGTGGCCTATGCTACTCACTCCTTCGTGTATCTACTGTTTGAGCCGTCCTTTGTGGACACTGGGACTGATTTTCATCACTGAAGACCAGTGCTTCTCCAGACCCAGGCCTTCAGTGACAGATTGGAACTGCTGAGGCATCCAGCCTTGTGGACTGAGCAGCGACCAGCTTCTCCACCTCTACAGCCTAAATTCAGTTTCATAGTCTGAGTAGCTACCAGGTTCCTTGACAACTCAAGCCTGTAGGCTAACCCAACAAATTCCCTTTATAATACATATTCATTCTATCAGTTTTGTTCCTGTAGAAAACCCTGACTAATGCAGGATGCTTTTGGTGTTTGTTCTGAAAGTCCCAGTGCAGATCATAGCGTGATGTGTGTTGGGCTCAGGGTACTGACTCTACTATGTAGTTTCGGCAGGCTTAGTTTAGCTCAAGTCCGTATTTGGTCAGGGGAAGCTAATTTGGGCAGGAATCACAGCTTTCTTAAACCACCAGTTCTGGGGAGTTCTACAGATAATCATGAAAAGCCAGTATGCATCCTAGCTCTCCAACTTTTCAGTGATCTTTTAAATCTTTTGTTTGTTTGTTTGTTTGTTTGTTTCGTTTGTTTGGTTGGCTTTTTTGTTTGTTTGTTTGTTTGTTTGTTTGTTTGTTTTTTGGTTTTTTGAGGTAGGGTCTCACTGTGGTCCAGGATGACCTGGAATTAACTATGTAGTCTCAGGGTGGCCTTGAACTCATGGTGATACTCCTACCTCTGCCTCCTGAGTGCTGGGATTAAAGGCGTGCATCACCATGCCTGGCTTCAGTGATCTTTTAAGACACTAATTCTCCTTGTTGAAGCTTTGTAACATAGGAAGAGGACTTTTGTTATCTCCATCTGAAACTTGCCTCTCACAGACATCAAGCAATTAAAGACAAAGGGAGAAGTGATTCATAAATATGTGTAAAATAGTTTGACCACATTTATAGCTGAAGAAATGCAAACTATGAGACATTTAAATTTTTTGTCATTTATTACTATTTTTATGATTAATTTCTAATTATTTTTCTGCTTTTTTGAGGTAGTATCTCACTCCAGTCCAGGCTGACCTAGAATTCACTATGTAGTCTTAGGGTGGCCTCAAATGCATGGTGAGCCTCCTGCATCTGCCTACCAAATGCTGGGATTAAAGGCGTGTACTACCACACATGGTGTAACAGTCAGGTTCGCATTCCTGGCAGAAACCACCCCACCAAGAGCAGCTTGGGGGGGGGGGGGAAATGGTTTATTTTGGCTTATAGACTCAAGGGGAAGCTCCATAATGTCAGAGGAAAATGATGACATGAGCAGAGGGTGGACATCACCCCCTAGCCAATATCAGATGGACAAGAGGAACAGTAGAATATGCCAAACACTGGCAAGGGGAAACTGGCTAAAACACCCATAAGCCCATCCCCAACAATACACTCCCTCCAGGAGGCGTTAATTCCCAAATCTCCATCAGCTGGGAACCTAGCATTCAGAACACCTAAGTTTATGGGGGGACACCTGAATCAAACCACTACATTCCACCCCTGGCCCCCATAAACTGATATCCATATATAATATAAAATAAAATGCATTCATCCAACTTTAAAAGTCCCTATAATTTTATCAATCCCAGTCATGCTCAAACATCCCCATAATCCAAGGTCTTTTAACTGAGCCATAATACCAAAAAATCCCCTCAAAAAACCCACAGAATATGACACAGAATAAACACTCACACTGCAAAAGATGGCACTGGACATAGCAAAGAAATATTCAACCAATGCAAGATTTAAACAGGGCAAACATCAAACTCTGTAGCTCCAACAACTCTAGTCAGTGACAAATCTCCAAGTCCAATAATTCTAACCAGCAACAAGTCTCTGGAGTTCCAATTCTGCCCCTCTAGCTAGGCTACTTGCAGTTCTGGAAAACTTTGTCCAGGGCTGGCAGCTCTCCTTAACAGCCATCTCATGGTCCCAGTATTTCCACTGGGTCTCCACTACAACCCACGGTGCATCCTCATGGCTCCATCTGGTCTCCATGCAGGCATCCTGCAGACCTGCTTCACACTGCCCATGGCCATTTCCAAAACACAAGACAATGTTGCAAATCCAATGATCCTCTCTTTCCTGCATTTCTTATACTCCATAATACCAGATAGGGTGCCAATTTGTTAATCAAGGGGGGAATAAGGTAGACTTTGAAGAACAGGAAACTCTGAGCACTCAGGCCCCTTCAAAAGAGTTGACATTCTTCCTGTTGCCCCAGTGTAGGTCAGCTGGCCCAATCTCAAAGGTAGTAATCTCTCAGTTGCAGTTGAGGGGCAGCAGTTCACCCAAAGATTTTTCTTTCTCTGCCTATCCTTCTGCTTGTACCATTTCATTTCTACACAAAGCAACCCTGCACAACTTCTCAGGACATGGCCATAATAGCAAGTCTCTCACATAAACTGCTTCTAGCCCAGTCCAAGCAAAGCTCTTTCTCACCCTCATAAGACAAACCTCACAGTCCATAGTTCTTACTGCTTTCAGGTCTTTCAACTATGACCAGAATAGTCCATCAAGCTGTACTTACAGCACTGCAAGGCATCCCTTAAGCCAAGGTTTCAAATCCTTCCATATTCCTCTTGAAAATCAGTCCCAAAAGGCCAAAGCCACACAGTCAGGTGTCTAGCAGCAATCCTACTTCTCTGGTACCATCGGATCTGCTGGACCATATGGCCCAAGGGACAGAGCAGCCTTCACAGCAGCCTGGACCTGTTGAAGAGCCTTCTCTTATTCTGGGACCCACTGAAAACTAGTAGCTTTCCAAGTCACTTGATATATGGGATGGAGAAAGATACCCAAATGAAGAATGTGCTGTCTCCAAAATCCAAATAGGCCCACTAGATGTTGTGCTTCTTTCTTTGTGGTAGGAGGGGCCAGGTGCAACAATTTATCCTTCACCTTAGAAGGAATATCCCTGCATGTCCATACCACTGAACTCCTAGAAATTTCTCTGAGGTGGAAGGTCCTTGAATCTTGGATGGATTTATTTCCCATCCCCTGAAGCACATATGCTGTACCAGCAACTCCAGAGTGGTTGACACCTCCTGCTCATTTGATCCAATCAGCACAATGTCATGGATGTAATGGACCAATGTGTCACCTTGTGGAAGGGACAAGTGATCAAGATCCCTGTGAACTAATCTACAACACAGGGCTGTAGAGTTAATATAACCTTGAGGTAAAACAGTAGAGCTGGGCATGGTGGCACATGCCTTTAATCCCAGCACTGGGCAGGCAGAGGTAGGAGGAGTGCCATGAGTTCAAGGCCACCCTGAGACTACATAGTGAATTCCAGGTCAGCCTGGGCTAGAGCAAGACCCTTCCTTGAAAAACCCAAACCAAAAATAAAAACAAACAAACAAACAACAAAAAAAAAAAAACAGTAAAGGTATACTGCTGACCTGCCAGGTGAAGGCAAATTGCTTCTGGTGGTCCTTACGGACAGGTATGGAGAAGAAAGCATTTACAAGCTCAATAGCTGCATTCCAGGTGCCAGAAGATGTGTTAATCTGTTCAAGTAAAGAAACCACATCTGAGCTGAGGAAATGGTTTAGTGATTAAGGCATTTGCCTGCTGAGCCTAAGGACCCCTCTTTGATTCCCCAGGACCCATGTAAGCCAGATGCACAAGGGTGAGAATGTGTCTGGAGTTTGTTTGCAGTGGCTAGAGGCTCTGGTATGCCCATTTTCTCTCTCTCTATCTGCCTCTTCCTCTCTCTCTGTCTGTCTCTCTGTCTCTCAAATAAATAAATAAGTAATTTTTTTTGTTTTTCGGGGTAGGGTTTCACTCTGGCCCAGGCTGACCTGGAATTCACTATGTAGTCTCAGGGTGGCCTCAAACTCATGGCTGTCCTCCTACCTCTGCCTCCTGAGTGCTGGGATTAAAGGTGTGTACCACCACACCCGGATAATAAAAAAATATTTTTTTTTTAAGAAAAGAAACCACATCTGGTACAGCAGCTGCAATCGGATCAAATGAGCAGGAGGTGGCAACCACTCTGGAGTTGCTTACTGTTGCAGTCAGGTTCACATTGCTGGCAGAAATCACACAACCAAGAGCAGCTTGTGAGGGGAAAAGTTTATTTTGGCTTACAGACTCAAGGGGAAGCTCTATAACAGAAGGGGGAAAGAAGGCATGAGCAGAGGGTGGACATCACCTCCTGACCAACATCAATCAGATAACAAGAACATGAGAGTGTGCCAAACACTAGCAAGGGGAAACTGGCTATAACACCCATAAGCCCGCCCCCAACAATACACTGCCTCCAGGAGGCATTAATTCCCAAATCTCAATCAGTTGGGAACCTAGCTTTCAAAATACCTAAGTTTATGGGGGACACTGAATCAAACCACCACATTCCATCCCTAGCCTCCATAAACTGATAACCATACATGATGTAAAATGCAATGTGTTCAGTCCATTTTTAAGAGTCCCCATAGTTTTTAATCAATCCTAATGATGTTCAAACATCCCCATAATCCAAGGTCTTTTAACTGAGCTATAATACCAAAGAATCTCAAAAATATCCATAACGGCACAGAATAAACATTCGCACTGCAAAAGATGGCATTGGGTATAGCAAAGAATATTCAACCAATACAAGATTTAAATAGGGCAATATCAAACTCTGTAGCTCCAAGTCCAACAATTCTAGTCAGTGACAAATCTCCAAGTCCAATAATTCTAACCAGCAATAAATTTCTGGAGTTACAATTCTGCCCCTCCAGCTAGGCCACTCACAGTCCTGAAAATTTTCATCCAGGGTGGCAGCTCTCCTTAACAGCCACCTCATGGTCCTGGCATCTCCATTGGGTCTCCACTGCAACCCATAGTCCATCCTCACAGCTCCATCGGGTCTCCATGCAGGCATCCAGCAGACCTTCTTCACATTGCCCATGGCCATTTCCAAAACACAAGACTGTGTATTGCAAATTCAATGATCCTCTCCTTCCTGCATTTCTTATACTCCATAATACCAGGTAGGGTGCCAATTTGTTAATCCAGGGGGGGAATAAAGTAGACTTTGAAGAACACGACACTCCTTGAGCACTCAGGCCCCTTCAAAGGAGTCTACAGTCTTTCTGTTGTCCCAGTGCAGGTCAGCTGGCCCAATCTCAATGGCTATAATCTCTCATACAATTGCAGCTGAACAGGCAGCATTTTTGGCACAAAGAGTTTTTTGTTGTTGTTGCTGCTGTTGTTGTTGTCTTCTTCTTCTTCTTCTTCTTCTTCTTCTTCTTCTTCTTCTTCTTCTTCTTCTTCTTCTTCTTCTTCTTCTTCTCTGCCATATCCCTCTCCTCACACCAGTCCATTTCTACATAGTGCCACCCTGCACAAATTCTCAGAACTCGACCATAACAGCAAGTATCTCACACACACTGCTTCTAGCCTAGTCCAAGCAAAGCTCTTCTTCACCCTCACAAACCAAATCTCACAGTCCATAGTTCTTATTGCATTCAAGTCTTTCAACTCTGACCAGAATAGTCCAATCAATAGTCCAATAGTCCATCAAGCTGTATTTACAGCACTGTAAGGTTTCTTTTAAGCCAAGGTTTCAAATCTTTCCACATTCCTCTGAAAATCATCTCCAAAAAGCCAAAGCCACATAGTTAGGTGCCTAGCAGCAGTCCCACTCCTCTGGTACCGACATTACTGTTGCAGTCAGGTTTATATTGCTGAAAGAAATCACCCAACCAAGAGCAGCTTGTGGGGAAAAAAGGTTTATTTTGGCTCACAGACTCAAGGGGAAGCTCCTTGATGACAGAGGAAAATGATGGCATGAGCAGCATCAGGTGGACAACAGCAACAAGAGAGCATGCCAAACACTGGCAAGGGGAAACTGGCTATAATACCCATAAGCCCACCCCCAATAATACACTGCCCCAGGAGGTGTTAATTCCCAAATCTCCATCAGCTGGGAACCTAGCATTCAGTATACCTAAGTTTATGGGGTACACCTGAATCAAACCACCATACATAGCTATTTTTTAAAATATTTTATTTATTTGCAAGGAGAGAGAGAATGAGAGCGGGTGCAACAGGGTCTCTAGCCACTGCAAATAAACTCCAGATGCATACACCATTTTGTGCATTTGGCTTTATGTGGGTAATGGGGAATAGAACCTGGGTTGTTAGGCATTGCAGGCAAGTGCCTTAACCAGTGAGTCATCTCTCCAGCCTCTAATTTCTAAATATTTTATTCATCTATTTATTTGCAAGCAGAAAGGGAGAGAGAGAAAGGACACACCAGGGCCTCTTACCTCTGCAAATGAACTCTAGATGCATGTGCCACTTTGCGCATCTGGCTTTATGTGGATAATGCGGAATCTAACCCAAGCTGGCAGGTCTTGCAAGCAGGTGCCTTCGATTGCTGAGCCATTTCCTTAGCCCACATTACTGTTTTGTTTGTTTTGTTTTGTTTTTTTGTTTTGTTTTGTTTTTTGTTTTTGTTTTTTGTTTTTTGAGGTAGGGTCTCACTTTAGCCCAGGCTGACCTGGAATTCACTATGGAGTCTCAGGGTGGCCTCGAACTCACAGCAATCCTCATACCTCTGACTCCCAAGTGCTGGGATTAAAGGCATGCACCACCACGCCTGGCTCCACATTACTGTTTTAAAGTGATACATTTCACCCATTACTTTGCCAAGATTCCGTGATAGGAAAAACTTCAGGAAGCTCCTGCTCACTGTTTCTGCTAATACAAAACAAGTTAAACCTTTATAGATAACAGAGCTTTAAAAATGGATATGGTGGGCTGGAGAGATGGTTTAGCAGTTAAGCGTTTGCCTGTGAAACCCAAGGACCCTGGTTGGAGGCTCGATTCCCCAGGACCCACGTTAGCCAGATGCACAAGGGGGTGCACATGTCTGGAGTTTGTTTGCAGTGGCTGGAGATCCTGGTGTGCCCTTTCTCTTTCTCTCTTTCTCTCTCTCTCTCTCTCTCTCTCTCTCTCCCTGTTGCTCTCAAATAAATAAATAAAAATAAACAAAAAATGGATATGGTTCTCTCTCACCTTGCAAATAAATAAATTTAATTTCATTTAAAAAGGGGGTTGGAGAGAATGCTCAGCAGTTAAGGTACTTGCCCGCAAAGCCTAGTGACCTGGGTTTGGTTCTCCAGGACCCACATAAAGCCAGATGCACAAAGTGGCTCATGCGTAATAGGAGGGGGGAAATGATGACATCAAAATGGAACAGAGGGGCTGGAGAGATGGCTTAGCAGTTAAGGTGCTTGCAACACCAAAGGACCCAGATTTGATTCCCCAGTATCCATGTAAGCCAGATGCACAAAGTGGCACAAATGACTGGATTTCATTTGTAGGGGCTAGAAGCCCTGGTGTGCCCTTTCTGTCTCTCTTTCACTCACGCTCTCTCTCTCTCACTTTCTCTCAAATAAAATAAAAATAAATGGAAGACAGACTAGTTGGAAAGAAAGGATTCAGGGAAGGGGAGAGCCCATGAGGGGGAGAGTTTGGGAGGAGATTATGATCATGGTACATTATCTATTATGTATGAAGGTTGTCAACAAAAAGTTAAAAGAGGGCTGGAGAGATGACTTAGTGGTTAAGGCATTTGCCTGCAAAGAACCCCAGTGTGATTCCTCAGGACCCACATAAGCCAGGTGCAAAAGGCAGCACATGTGTCTAGAGTTTGGTTGCAGTGGCCGGAGGCCCTAGTGTGCCCATTCTCTCTCTCACTCCCTCTTTCTCTCTCAAATAAATAAAAATAAAATATTTTTTAAATAAAGTTAAAAAGAGTGCATGCATTTAACCCCAGCACTTGGCAGGCAGGGGTAGGAGGATCCCTATGAATTCAAGGCCACCCTGAGACTAGAGAATTCCAGGTCATCCTGACCTAGAGTGAGGCCCTACCTCAAAATATTAATTAATTAAATTAAATTAAAAGTTAAAAAGAAAGAAAAAATGCCTTTAGGTTAATTAAATAGATGTTGATATGCTCATAAGAAATGGGCAAGAGAAGTAGTATCTGCCCTCATAAAACTGCGATAAACAGCGAGACAAATATGTCAACAGGCAGCTGTGGCTGATGTGGAGGCGCGCGGGCGGGCAGCGCTGAATACGTCTCGCCGCATGGTGCTGTCCCACCGAACAAGCACTGCCACTTCAGCTTCCTCTGGCAAGTTGAGAAGCGAGAGACTGAAAAATCTCCAAAGGCTGGGACCAGCGAGATGGAGAGGGCTACAGGTGGGAAGGACCTCTGAGAGCCGGGTCTCCATTCCTTAGCAGAAGCTGTGGTGGGTGCAGACAGCACCAGACAGCACCCATGCGATTAGGTCTGTTTACCTCCCTGCCTTCCTCCAGCTGTGCTGCTGATGCTGAGAACCCCGGCTGTGGGAGCTGGAAAAGATAATTCAGAATACACGCTCCCTTGTTTTGCAGATGAAGAAATTCCCTTGGCAATATTTCTTGTTCTTCATACCTCTCCACCTGTTCTGCCAACAGAACCACGCCAGGTCATTACAAAGTTAAGTGGTAAATTCACAATAATGTGCTAATGAAGTCACCAGCCAGTGTTAAGAGCTGGTAATGACTTAATGTGTTTTCCTTCATTTACATTTTCTTACAGAAAGTTTTTAAAGTCCTGAATAACAGCAACATTAATGGACCAAAACAAACAGAAAACCAGGAAGAAAGACTTGCCCCCAGGTAGAGGGTTTGAGTATAGAGAGGACAGCCAGAAGTGGGGAGCGCTTCTCAACTTTCACCTTCCAAATCCAAACCACGTCCCCTTGACCCTGCACCTTCAAATTCTTTGCACGGACGTTTGAGGGGCGGGTGAGGGCAGCCATGTTGAGGCCGCGAAGACACTAAAGACTCTAGACAGGAGGGAAGATAAGTATGCCTCTTGCCTAACGCTGGGGTTTGAAATGATTTAATAAGCAATGTGAGGAATACAGCATCAGTGCCGATCAGAGATTTATACCCATGATTTGGGTCAGAAACTCTGTGAGACATCAAAAGACTGGCTGTCTGCTCCCCAGAGCTGGGAAGGCAGTGGGCTACCACACTCCTCCCCAGGATGGGTTGACTGGGTTCTTGGTCCTCAGGCCCATGTTCCTTTTGTTTGTTTGGTTTGGTTTTTCGAGGAAGGGTCTCGCTCTAGCCCAGGCTGACCTGGAATTCACTACGTCGTCTCAGGGTGGTCTTGAACTCATGGCAATCCACCTACCTCTGCCTCTCAAGTGCTGGGATTAAAGGTGTGCACCACCAGGCCTGGCATCTCTGGCTAGTATTTCTCATTCTACCATGTATAATGTATGTGCTGCAGGTTTCGCTAATGGAACAAAGAGGAAGAAATCCAGTTCACACTCAGCCTGCCATTCCCTGAGACATGGCCAGGTCAACAGTGGTCCAGAAAAGAACACCTGTTTTCGTGGTCTGACGAAAGGAGTGTCTGTTGGTGATAGGCACAAAGGTTTTTACATGTAGGTTAGGGGCATCTGCCTGTTTCTTGCCTCTCTGAGAGCCTGCAAAGACTGGTTGATGTCTTTGACAATAGGTAAGGGAGTCTCAGTCCCCCTAAGGATCTATGTCTCAGACCATGCCAACCAACACACAGTACTGAATTAAAAGACACACAGTGTGGAGAGGAAGTACCCTCATCTTTCAAGTCCTTTGAAGAGTGTCATTCTCCGGGGTTGGGGAGATGACTCAGTTGATAAGGTGCTGGCCTTGCAAGCATGAGAAGCTGAGCTCAATCCCCAGGACCCATGAGAAAATGCTGGTCATTGTGGCGCACACTTACATCCCAGTGCACAGGAGGCAGAGACAGAGAAGCTGAGGGCTCACCGGCCTGCCAATCTAGTCTAACTGGTGTACTCCAGGTCAGTGAGAGACTCAGTCTCAAAACAAGATGGACAGAGTTCCTGAGAATGACACCTGAGGTTGTGCTCTGGTCTCTAGCTTCCACAGGCATGTGCATGTGCGTGCACAAGTGCGCTCTCACACATGTATTAAAAAAAAAAAAAAAAAGAGTACCTACTCTCAGCATTTCTCCTCACCATTGTACTAGAGCCCCCAAATAGTGCACTAAGGCACAAAGATGAAAGTGGAAGGGTGTGCAACAGAATGAGCTGCCCAATACCGCAAACCGATTGTATTGACCTAAGGCACTTGGAAAGCTCACCAGAAAAACTCTTTCTTCACCTCTCCTTCAACTACCCAAAATAAAATATAAAATTTTCCTTTTGTAAAGGAGCTTTTCACTAGTAAAAGTCTTTGTTCCAGAAAGAAGTGTACTCTTAATCAACTTTTGTCCCCTGCAAGACTTTTATCCACTTAACAAGGTGTGATGGGCAATCTCTGTCCATTTGACATCATTTAGAATCACTGTGAAAATAAATCTCTGGGGATGTCTGTGAGGGATTTTCTAGATGAGCCTGATTGAAGTGGGAGGACTCGCCTTAACTGTGGGCGGCCCCATTCCTCGGGCGGGGGTCTCTCTGGATAGAAAGGAGAAAGCAAGCGAGTGAGCGGCAGCCTCTGCCTCTGTGTTTTCCAGCTATGGGTGCAATATGACCAGCCTGCCTCCTGTTCCTGCTGCCATTCTTCCCCTGCCACAGTGGAATGTAACCCCTGGAGACGGTAAACCAGAATGAGCCCTTCTCTTCCCTAAGCTGCTTCTTGTCAGGTATTTGGTTACAGCAATGAGTAAAGTAAGTAAACACACAAGGCAACTTTGACCCAACTTACATTCCCCCTCCCTCCCCCATATCAACCCTCTTCCTTCCTAGTGCTTGCAATGGTATAAAAGCCTCAAGCCAGGTGTGGTGGCGCAGGCCTTTAATCCCAGCACTCAGGAGGCATTGGTAGAAGGATCGCCATGAGACCCCACACAGTGACTTCCAGGTCAGCCTGGGCTAGAGTGAGACCCTACCTCGAAAAACTGAAGAAAAAAAAAGTTTAAAAAAATTGGGCATTGTGGCACATGGGAGTCCAAACTCTCTAGTTCCAGGCCAGCCTGGGATACATGAGACAATGTCTCTAAATAAATATAAATAAAAGCCGGGCGTGGTGACGCACACCTTTAATCCCAGCACTTGGGAGGCAGAGGTAGGAGGATCACAGAGAGTTTAAGGCCACCCTGAGACTCCACAGTGAATTTCAGGTCAGCCTGGGCTAGAGTGAGACCCTGCCTCGAAAAACCAAAATAAATAAATAAATAAATAAAATAAATACAAAATAAATAAACAAATTAAAGGCAGAGGTTTTCAGAGAAAATAAATTTTCTTAAAGACCAAACTCTATAGTCTACAAAACAACCACATACATGTACATAGTCACCTTAAATATGAGATAGACTGATTAAAAATAAAAGTTTGGAAATAGATATATCGTGCAAACATTAACCAAGATGAACTCCAGTAGCTATGTGTTATGGTTTGAATGTAATGGTGTTGAATGCTTGGTCCCAGCCCAAGTAACTTTCATAAATTGGATTTGGCAATTTTGGGAAAGTGTTAGATAGGGTCTATTAAAATTAAACAGTCACCTATCGTGTTACACAAAAAATTCCTTCCATAAGATATATGCTCAACAAAATTCAATGCATTTTAGGGCTGGAGAGAGAGCTCAGTGGTTAAGGCACTTGCCTGAACAGCCTAAGGACCTGAATTCAATTCTCCAGGACCCACGTAAAGACAGAAGCCCAAGATGGCACATGTGTCTCGAGTTCATTTGCATTGGCTAGAGGCCCTGGAGTGCCCATTCTCTCTATCTGCCTTTTTAGCATGCTCTCTCTCTCTCTCTCAAATAAATAAATAAAATACTTTTTAAAAAATCAATGCATTTCTTTTCTTTTTAAAAAATGCTTTATTTATTTATTTATTTAAGAGATACAGAAATAAGCAGGTAGAGAGAGAGAATGGGCACGCCAGGGCCTCCAGCCTCTGCAAATGAACTCCAGATGCATGCACCCTCTTGTGCATCTGGCTTATGTTGGTCCTGGGGAATCAAACCTGGGACCTTTGGCTTTGCAGACTTAACCGCTAAGCCATCTCTCCAGCCCAATGTATTTCTTTTCACTAAAACTATATGAATGTTCACAAAGCTTTATTCAAAATAGCATAAAACTGGAAAAGAATCCAAACATTTATGAGTGATAGAATGGATAGATTTATTGGAGTATATCTCTTTGTTAAAACAAAACATCAGGCCAAAAGCAGTTTGTGGAAAAGAGTTCATTTCAATTTACAGTTTCAAGGGTTAAGAACCACCACGGCAAGGGAAGCATAGCACAAGAAGGAAGCTGCCTCACATCGTCACAAACCAGCAGGGAAGCAGCAGAGAGCTGAGTTCTGAACCCAGAGTGGCCTGGACTAATAAACCTCAAGGTCTGCCCCAATGACACATCTCCTCCCGCAAGGCTCTATCTCCCAAACTGCTGACAGCTGAAGACCAAGCAAAACGCATGAGGGTACAGAGGAAATTTTACATTCAAAACAGCACATTCTATCCCTGACCCAATAGACTTATGATGCAAAATGCAGTCACTCCAACTTTAAAAGTCCCTATAGTGTTTACCAGTGCCAATATTGCCCAAAAGTCCAAAGTTTCATCTGAGACTCAAAGTAGTCTCTCAACTGTGAGACCTGTTAAATCAAAACCAACTTACATACTTCCATCACAATAACAGCAGAGTAGATATTACCACTGCAAAAGGAAGGCAAAGTAGCTGGGCGTGATGGCACACACCTTTAATCCCAGCACTTGGAAGACAGAGGTAGGAGGATTATCATGAGTTTGAGGCCACCCTGAGACTAAATAGTGAATTCAAGGTCAACCTGAGCTAGAGTGAAACCCTATCTTGAAAAAACAAGGGAGGCCAGGTAAGGAAACATGGGACCAATGCAAGATAGGAAATCAGCAGAGCAACATCAAGTCCTGCAGCACCATGTCCAGCATCTGGGACAGGGGATGAAATTGTTTGGGTCCCGAAAGTTTTAGTTAATTGCCTCCTCTGGCTGTGCTATTTGGTGTCCAGGAAGATCCACTTGAAGCAGACTGAGGAACTTTGCTTAGTAGCCAGTCCATAGTCCTGGCATCTCCAAAGTCTTAGGGTTTCCCCTAGAACTCATAGTTCATCTTCACAGCTCCATGCCATGGCTTCACAGGGCCTCCACACAGGGGCTTCAGTGGTGCCCTGTGGACTTCTCCAGAACCACGTTGTTGCTGTCAGGTTCTCATTGCTGGTAGAAATCACCCAACCAAGAGCAGTTTGTGGGAAAGGGTTTTATTTTGGTTTACAGGTTTGAGGGGGCAGCTCCATGATGGCAGGGGGAAATGATGGCATGAGCAGAGGGTGAGCATTACCCCCTGGCCAACATCAGGTGGACAACAGGAACAGGAGAGTGTGCCAAACATTGGCAAGGGGAAGCTGGTTATAACACCCATAAGACGACCCCCAACAAGTACACTGCCTCCAGGAAGCTTTAATTCCCAACTGCCATCAGCTGGGGAACCTAGCATTCAGAACACCTAAGTTTATGGGGGACACCTGAATCAAACCGCAACACATGTGTACTTCCTGACCCCTCTTTCCTGCATTTTTCATGTTTGAAAGCAAGCACTAGGTAGGCGATCAAATTTGTTGATCCAAGGGGGAAAGGAAACACCTTCAAGCAACTTCTTTCAGAAGAATCAGCACTCCTCCTTTATCCCAAAGGAAAGCATCTGGCCCATCCTCAGTGGTAGCAATCACTTAAAAAATTGCAGCTGAAGGCTTCAGTCTCTGGGGCTGATATCTGAACCTGCTCACATCTCTTCTGCCAAACATCCTAGTTCATGACTTCTTTATAATGCGAATCTGTTCACACTCCATGTTATCTTAAAAATATTTTCATTTCCAAGCAGAGAGTGGGAAGGGGAATGGACACACCAGGGCCCTTTGCCATTGCAAACCAACTCTAGATGCATGTGCCACTTTTTGTACCTGGCTTTACGTGAGTACTAAGGGATCCAACCTAGGCCATCAGGCTTTGCAAGCAAGTACCTTTAACCATTGACCCATCTCTCCAACCCATTTTGTTTTTGAAGCAGGGTCTCATTCTAGCCTAGGCTAATCTATAGGCTAGAATCCTAGGCATATATATGTATATGTGTGTGTATATATATATATATAATATATATATATATATATATATATATGATGAACTTGAACCTGCCATGATCCTACCTCTGCTTCCCAAGTGCTGGGATTAAAGGTGTGCACCACCAAGCCCAGCCCAATCCATTAGTTTTAATATTTTATTTATTTGTAAACAGAGAGAGAGAGACAGACAGAGAGAATGGGTGTGTCTGGGCCTCTGGCCATTGCAAATAAACTCCAGATGCATATGACATGTTGTGCATCTGGCTTTACATGGTGTTGCAGACATCTCCACATTGCTGGGATGAACTTTCAAACAGACAGTTTATGGGAGGAACAGGATTTATTTCAGGCTTACAGATCCAAGGAGAGAAGTTCCATAATGGCAGAAGAGACTGATCCAAGCAGAGAGAAAAAAAATAACAAACAGCACCACAAGCAAGCACAAAATCAAGCTATTGCAGCAGGACCCCCAGAGCTCACTATGCAAACTTAGGCTGGGATTCAGTTCCATGCACAGTGACATGCCCATCTCCCCCCTCCCCCATCATAGCAGGAGTCTGCCTGCTAGGGGCAGAGGCTGTAACATCAATTTTAATGATACCAGAATCTATGGGCGACATACGTTCAAACTTCCACACGAGTACTGGGAAATCAAACCCAGGCCATCAATATTTGCAAGCAAGCACCTTTAACTAATGAGACATCACCCCAGCCTGCAAGTTCTCAGGACATGGGCAGAACACAGTTTCTAGCCTTGTTCCTGGCAAAGTACTCTTTCCCATCTGAAACCGCACAAGCCATGTCATCACAGACTAGTTCTCTGTGCATTTAGGTCTTTCACACTCTCACCAGAATGCCCATCAAGCTCTGATTCCAGCTCTGCAAGGATTCTGTAGTCCAAGGTTCCATGTCCTTCCATATTTTACCGCAACAGGTCCAGAAGACCAGACATGACATGGCCAGGTTCACTGCAGCTAGGACACCACTTCTTGGTACCAATTTTCTGGTTACTTTCTCACTACTGGGACAAAATACCCAAGAGCAGTTTATGGAAGGAAAGGGTTTATTTCAGCTTAGTTTCAAGAGGAAGCTTCACCATGACAGGGAAAGCACAGCTCAAGCAGGAAGCTGGCTCACGTCCTCACATACCAACATCGAGGTAGCAGAGTGAGCAGCTGAGCTCTGAACACAGCAGGCTGCACTAATAAAATAAGGTGCACTCCCAGTGACACATCTCCTCCAGTGAGGCTCTGCCTCCCAAACTGCCACCCACTGGGGACCAAAGTACTGAAGCAATGGGTAATATTTTACATTCAAACCACCACAATGGTCATCTCTGGGTGATGAGTACTAACTAGGAAGGAGCAGGTAGAAATGGTCCTTTTAGCCAGGCATGGTGGTGCACACCTTTATTTCCAGCACTTGGGAGGCAGAGGTAGGAGGTGCATTGTGAGTTCGAGGCCACCCTTAGACTACAGAGTGAATTCCAGGTCAGCCTGAGCTAGAGCAAGACCCTACCTTGAAAAACCAAAATAAATAAATAAGATAAAAAGAAAAAAGAGGGCTGGAGAGATGGCTTAACGGTTAAGCGCTTGCCTGTGAAGCCCAAGGACCCCGGTTTGAGGCTCGATTCCCCAAGACCCATGTTAGCCAGGTGCACAAGGTGGCACACACGTCTGGAGTTTGTTTGCAGTGGCTGGAGGCCCTGTCGCGCCCATTCTCTCTCTCTCTCTCTCTCTCTCTCTCTACCTGCTTTTCTCGCTCTGTCTGTCGCTCTCAATAATAATTAAAATGAACCAAGCCGGGCATGGTGGCGCACGCCTTTAATCCCAGCACTCGAGAGGCAGAGGTAGGAGGATCGCCGTGAGTTCGAGGCCACCCTGAGACTCCATAGTGAATTCCAGGTCAGCCTGGGCTAGAGTGAGACCCTACCTCGAAAACCCAAAAAAAAAAAAAAAAAAAAAAAAAAGAACCAAAATAAATTTTAAAAAAAGAAAAAAGAAAGAAATGGTCCTACTGTTGGCTCCATCTCTGCTCTAATCTCTGGAATTCTCAGAAATGAGCATTAGGCCCAGTGCATCTCAGGGAATGAAGCATTGGTGGACAGCTGAGGACTCAGGAAGTGGAAGCGCCCTGTGGTGGTTTGATTCAGGTGTCCCCCATAAACGTAGGTGCGCTGGATGCTAGGTTCCCAGCTGATGGCAATTGGAAATTAAAGCCTCCTAGAGGTGCTGTATTCTTGGGGGCAGGCTTATGGATGTTATAGGCACACTCTCCTATTGCTGTTGTCTACCTGATGTTGGCAAGAGGGTGATGTCCACCCTCTGCTCATGTCAACACTTTCCCTGCCATCATGGTGCATCCCTTTGAGCCTGAAAGCCAAAATAAACCTCTTTTTGTTTTCTTTTTCTTTCTTTTGAGGCAAGGTCTCACTCTAGCTCAGGCTGAACTGGAATTCACTATGTATTCTCAGGGTGACCTCGAACTCACAGTGATCCTCCTACCTCTGCCTCCCAAATGCTGGGATTAAAGGTGTGCAGCACCACGCCCAGCTGGTTTTTCTTTTCTTTTCTTTTTTAATATATTTTAATTTTTATTTATTTGACAGAGAAAAAGAGAGGGAAAGAGAGAGAGAGAATGGGTGCACGAGGGCCTCCAGCCACTGCAAATGAACTCCAGATGCATGTGGCACCTTGTGCATCTGGCTTATGTGGGTCCTTTGGCTTTGCAGACAAGCACCTTAACCATTAAGCCACCCCTCCAGCCCATAAACCTTTTTTTCCCCACAAGCTGCTCTTGGTTGGGTGATTTCTACCAGCAATGTGAACCTGACTGCAACAAGCCCTCAGGAATCAAAGCGACCACAAGAATAGAATCATGGCATAGACCTAGAAAGGTACCCGCCTGGAAAGCAGATTCCTGCCTAAACTTCTCCTGCCTGCTGTCATTGAGCCCAGTCACGTAAGGGATGCTCCCATGGCAAGTGTCAATCATACATGGTGAGAGTCACCACCTCCAGGATGTTCAGTCCACTGCAGAGAAGGAAGCAGCATCTCCTCCTGCTGGCCAGGGTGCCCAGGAGAGAAGTTCAAGTGCCTCGCAGGTAGCAGCCTTCACTCAGCTCACAGGCAGAGAGCCCCTCATCAAGACCAACCTTGTTGCTGCTCTTGTGCAGAAGTGTGAGAAGGAGCCCCAAGGGAAGGAAGATAGGCTGAAGGTGGTCAGCAAGAAGTCCACGCTGCATGCACTTCTGACAGTCTGAGGAGCCTCTGAGCAGCTTGGAGCTGGTCTACAGCCTGCAGTAGAAGCAAGTCAATCCTAGCAGTCTCTCTGATGCCCCTGTTAGCAAGCTGGCCATCACCACTGGGGAGAATCTGAGTGACAGGAGTTTCCAAGGAAGGGTCTCCTGATGTCTCTCCTGGCTTTGATCTTCATGAAGGCCAAGCGTGCCACTGAGGAAGAGGTTTAGGAATTTCTAAAATGTGTTAGAGGCATATGCTGGGAAGAGACATTTAATCTTTGGGGAGCCACTAAAGCTCATCATGAAAGATTTGCTTTCCGAGCCGGGCGTGGTGGCGCACGCCTTTAATCCCAGCACTCGGGAGGCAGAGGTAGGAGGATCGCCGTGAGTTCGAGGCCACCCTGAGACTCCATAGTGAATTCCAGGTCAGCCTGGCCTAGAGTGAGACCCTACCTCGAAAAACCAAAAAAAAAAAAAAAAAAAAAAAAAAAAAAAAAAAAAAGATTTGCTTCAGCAAAATTACCTGCTCTACCAAGGGCCAGGCTTTAAGTTCCTATGGAGTCCCAGAGCCCATGCTGAAATGACCAAGATGAAAATATTGGAAGTTTTAGCTAAGATAACTGATGGCACTCTAAGTGCCTTCCCCACTCTGCATTAGGCTCTTGTGGGAAAGTCAGAGAGAGCAGCTGAAGCTGGGGTCAGAGTCCATGCTGAGTGAATGTCCACCAGCTACTCCTAAATCTAGCTGGACCTGAGCAATCAGCTTTATTATATTAATGTTTCTCTGAAAATTATTTCACTTTACATCTATTCTGACTAGCACATTCACTGTTGTGCTTAAGACTAAGAGCTTTGTTATTTTTTTAAATTTTTGTTTATGAGGGTGACAGAGAGAAAGAGGCATATATATATATATAGAGAGAGAGAGAGAGAGAGAGACAGAGAGAGAGCCAGCAAGCGCCCTAGGGCCTCCAGCCCCTGCAAACGAACTCCAGACGCGTGCGCCCCCTTGTGCATCTGGCTAATGTGGGTCCTGGAGAATCAAGCCTCGAACCGGGGTCCTTGGGCTTCACAGGCAAGCGCTTAACTGCTAAGCCATCTCTCTCCCCCCGGCTGGCCTCAAATTAACGGTGAGCATCCTACCTCTGCCTCCCCAGTCCTGAGATTAGAGTCTGTTTTGTTATTTTAAACCAAATTGGAAAACCTTCACTACTTGTTTTTACTAAAGTATGTGGTTATCAATGTAATTGGGATTTTCATGGAAATGTGATTTTTTTTATATACTGATGAACCATACTCTTGTTTCTCTTCAGATCTTATAAATCTTTTGCCTTTTACAATGGAGAATGAAAATACAAGTAGTTAATTTAGGCTTGCCTGCATATTTTTGGCATTTAATTTTTACAAAAAAGCAATTTTTAAAAGTTTTATTATTTATTTTGCTTTTCTCGAAGTAGTGTCTTGCTCTAGCCAAGGCTGACCTGAAATTCACTATGTAGTCTCAGGCTAGCCTCAAACTCACAGCAATACTCCTTCCTCTGCCCCCCACCCCCAATGCTGGGATTAAAAGTGTGTGTCACCACACCCATCTGTACTTCTTTTTTAAAAAATATTTTTATTTATTTATTTGAGAATAAATGCACCAGGGCCTCCAGACAAGAGGAAACCAACTCGAGATGCATGCATCACCATGTGCACCTGGCTTTACATGGGTCCTGGGGAATCAACCTGCGTCTATCGGCTTTGCAGGCAAGCGCCTTAGCCACTGAGCCATCCCTCCAGGCCTGTAATCTCCAAGATGAGGAACCATGGGTCTGGAAGGACATGTCCAGCGCGCTGATGGCCGGGACCCGTGAGGCTCAAGCCCAGGACACCAAGGCCTTTGGTCTTCCATCCACATCCACCGGAAGGCGGGAAGGAGGCCCGCGCCGTCAGTCCCAGTCCACGACGCGTTCGCTCGCCGTCTTCCGCCGCCGGGGTCCAGCGCCGCGCGCCTCCCCGGTTCTTTCCGGTGAGACGTCACACCGGAAGCGCGGGCTTCCCTTTCAAAACTGCCGCAGGGGGGAGGGGGGGTTACTCCAGGCGATGGGCGCTGCTTCCGGAAGAGGAAACCAATTAAAAAGACGCGGAATGACGTGAACGAGGGCCAGCCGCGGGCCCCGTGAGTCACCTCGGGAAGTTGAACGTTACCTTAACGGGTCCACGTCAGGCGGAAGCAGGTGTGTGCTCGGGGCGGGGCGCCCCGCCCTCAGGTGGCAGGCCCCGCCCCTCACCTGCGCGCGCAGCCCCGCCCGGCGCTCGCTGCCGACGGCTTTTATACTGCGCTATTTTTGGTCGTGCGCCGTGATTGGTCAGCCGTGGTGACGTCACGCTCGCGAGTCCCGGGGTGGCGGCGGGCTCTGCGGAGGTCAACTAATAGCTAAAGTCTGCGGGTCGATTGTGCGGGCCGGCGGTGTGGGACAGGTGCAGAGCCGTGTTGTGTTGCGGCCCCTCTGTAGCTACGGTCCAGGCTGCTGAGGGTTATGTTTTAATGAAAGAGCCCGGGACTGGAGAAATGGTTCAGCGGTTAAGGCGCTTGCCTGCAAAACGTACGACTCAGGTTCGATTCTCCAGATCCCCAGATGCATGTGGTGGAGCATGTGTCTGGAGGTCGTTTGCAGCAGCCAGAGGCCTTCTCCCCCCCCCCCTCCGTCTAATAAATAAAATATATTTAAAAAATAAAAGAGCCTGTGCCCCAAAGAGGAAGACTGAGAGCCTGACTCACACGTTGGCAGGGAGTTGCCCCATGGTAGAAAACAGGGACGCAAACTTTTCCAGACTTGAGCCTGCCCGACGTTTCCTTGAATAGTACCCCCGCCTTGTTTGCTGCCATCCTTAATTGGATCTTTTGCTAAACCGCCCTGTCGTCTTCTCCCAGCCTCATGTCAGACAGCTGCAACGCCCCCCTCTCTTCCTTTGTTGGCATCTCCTCTTCTCCAAAGCCAGACACGGCAGCACTCCTTAGCCATTGCAGAAGCGTCTCATTTGCACCACACTCCCTTACTATGATCGGAAGAACCACAGCCTGGCCTGGGTTCTGATCCTGGCTGCCCATCAACCAGGCATCATTACTTGTGTGGTTCTCAAGGCTTCTGACTTACTTTTGGTGATAGATTTTGAACTTTGGTGAGTTAGTGAATAAGCACCAAGTGTGCTTCACCAAGTATCTTATTGACACATGATAAGAAGGCTTATTGGATAGTTTGCACTCTAAGCTGGACGGGAACTTAGCTTGAAAGAGGTTCTGCCAAGGAGTAACACAGGAGGATTGCCATGAGTTTGAAGCCATCCTGAGACTACATAGTGAATTCCAGGTCTGCCTGGGCTGGAGTGAGACCCTACCTGGAAAACAACAAACAAACAACAACAAAAAAGCACACACACACAAAACCAGAAAACTGGAAACAGCTGGGCGTGGTGGCGCATGCCTTTAATTCCAACACTTTGGAGGCAGAGGTAGGAGGATCACTGAGAGTTCAAGGCTACCCTGAGACTACAGAGTGAATTCCAGGTCAGCATGAGTTGCAGTAAAACTCTACCTTGAAAGACCAAAAAAAAAAAAAAAAAAAAAAAAGCACAAACAAAAAACAGGAAGTGGAGCAGGAGAGATGGTTTAGTGTTTAAGCCTGTGAAGCCTGAGGACCTTGGTTCGAGGCCCCAGGACCCACATAAAGCAGATGCACAAAGGGGCGCATGCTTCTGGAGTTCATTTGCAGTGGCTGGAGACCCTGGTGTGCCCATTCTCTCTCTCCCTCCCTCCCTCCTTCTCTGTCTGTCGCTCTCAAATAAACAAAACAAGAAGAAAAAAAAACAGGAGGTAGAGAGATGGCTTATCAGTTAAGGTGCTTGTCTGTGAAGCCTGAACACCCAGGTTTGATTTCCCAGTGCCCATATAAGCCAGACACATCTAGAGTCGTTTGCAGTGGCTAGAGGCCCTAATGTGTCCATTGTCTCTCTATCTGCCTTTTTCTCTCTCTATTCTCTCTCAAATAAAATTAAAATATTTTTAAAAACTAAAAACAGAAACTAGGCTTTGCTAGACTTTAACAAAATTTAAAGATGTTTCTTTAAAATATAATTCAGAGAATGCTTTTTCCTTTCAAAAAGGATTTCTTGTCAATTGGTTATGCATAATAGACATAACATTATTTTCAACACTACTAGTCAAAGGGAGATTTAAGAGTCTAGGGAGATGGCTCAGTGGGTAAGAGCGCTTTCCCACACAAACATGAGGGCCTGAGTTCCATCCCCAGCACCAACATAAAAGACTGGTTAAGGCTGCACACATCTGTAACCCTAGTTCCATGCGGCATGCAGACAGGAGACCCGCTGGGGCTCACTGGTCAGCCAATCTGATGAAAACAGCAACTCCAAGTTCAGTGAGAGGCTCTGTCTCAAAGAAATGAAGCAGAAGAGGGCACCCCACATTCTCCTTTGGTCCTCTGACCTTCGCATGTAAGCGCCATGTGCATATACCACACCACACATACTATGTACACACATGCATGAAGAGGGAGGTCTTTCATCTTTCAAGTACAAAACTGTAAAAATGCAGTGGGGGCCTAGAGAAATGGCTAAGCAGTTAAGGTGCTTGCTGCAAAGCCAAAGGACCCAGGCTCAATTCCCCAGGACCCATGTAAGCCAGATGCACACTGTGGCACATGTGTCTGGAGTTTGTTTGCAGTGGCTAAATGTCCTGGTTTGCCCATTTTCGCCCTATCTGCCTCTCTCTCAAAAAATAAAAAAATAAATAAAATATATATCTTTTTTTTTAAAGGTCAGTTTATTTATTTATTCTGACAGAGAAAGAGGGAGAGAGGGAGAGAGAATGGGCATGCCAGGGCCTCCAGCCATTGCAAACAAACTCCAGACGCTTGCGCCCCCTTGTGCATCTGGCTAACATAGGTCCTGGGGAATCAAACCTGGGTCCTTTGGCTTTGCAGGCAAACGCCTTAATCGCTAAGCCATCCCTCCAACCCAAAATATATATATTTTTAAATGCAATGTGTATGTGTGAGTGTTGCACATAGGGTCATGTATGTAATTACCAAACTGCAGACTTTGGGGATCCAGCCATATAGTGTCCTAAGGTATTCCATGATGATAGAACAACTTTCAGGGTATGCGTTACCCTGAGTAACTCCATTTTATCAAAGAGCAGTTTGCCCCATTTCAAGTGCTGAGGCAGAACGATTCTCCATCGTGTTTGTGCAAGTAAACGTGCGCCTTCTGCCCAGGGTAAGCCAAACTGACAAATAACATATTCATACAGGGAAATATTACCAACTATGAACTTAGCAAGTTAAATCAAGAACACATGAATATATCAAAACCATATCAGAAAAACCAGGCCAGCGAGTTCAGTGAGCATACCAGACCGAAAAATTATGTAACCCCCTCACCTAGATCCTACAAAAGGAGGGGCACCTAATACACAGGTGCATGAGCACTCACCAACCCGTCATCAGACCACCTGGTGCGTGTGCCCCCAGACCCACAGGTGATGAACTCCCCATTCTGTCCCTGAGGTTTCAGCTGAGCACAGTCCCCCTGTTTCACTCCACCCACTTGAACTGTGGTGGTCCAGGTCCAGGAAGCCTGAACCAGCTCTGTGACTGGGTCTTATATTAGTATCTCATTTAACCACCTGTCGTTACTCTCAGCTGTCTGCTTTTGCCTTCAGTAAGGCCCCTTTGAATCCTGTAGCAGTTTTGTTTTATTTTATTTTATTTTATTTTATTTTATTTTATTTTATTTATTTCGAGGTAGGGTCTCACTGTAGCTCAGGCTGACCTGGAATTTACTATGTGGTAAATTGAACTCATGGTGCTCCTCCTACCTCTGCCTCCCGAGTGCTGGGATTAAAGGTGTGCACCACCATGCCTGGCTTATATTTCTTTTTTCTTTCTTTCTTTCTTTCTTTTTTTGTTTGTTTTGTTTTTCGAGGTAGGGTCTCACTCTGTTCCAGGCTGACCTGGAATTCACTATGTAGTCTCAGGGTGGCCTCGAACTCACAGTGCTCCTTCTACCTCTGCCTCCCGAGTGCTGGGATTAAAGGCGTGCGCCACCACGCCTGGCTTTCTGTAGCAGTTTTAAGTACCCCCCCCCCTTTTAGCCATTTGGTAACTGATATATCATAGAGTGGAGTATAATGTGTGAGTTGAGAGTTAATACTAGTAAGAAGGATTCAATTTTTTTTTTAATTATGGGTGCCAGTGGCTACAAATACCAAGTGAAATCAGTAATACTTGGCAAATTAGTCAACAAAATTGATGTACATTGTGTTTTTGTTATTCAGTCAGTTCAGATGTTGTGGAAAAACAAATGTGTTTGTCTATGTTTCTGACATAGCTCAGTCAGGACACAAACTGTTACACATCCAAAGATGTTTTAATTGAACTGATTTCCAGACGTTTACAAGGTATTAACTAAATGGTTTGAATTTAAGTGGAATTATTCTTTCTTGACTCAAAAGCATGTGACAGTGCTGGAGAGATGGCTAAGAGAGTTAAGGCACTTGTCTGCAAAGTCTAATGACCCAGTTTTGCTTCCCCAGTACCCACATAAACCCTGAGGCATAAAATGGCACATGCATTTGAAGTTTGCAGCAGCTGGAGGCTCTGATGCACCCATTCTCTCTGTCTGCCGCTCTTCTCTCTATCTCTTTCTGCTTGCAAATAAATAAATTTAATTAATTAATATTTTAGGGCTGGAGAAATAGATTACTGGTTAAGGCACTGGCCTGCAAAGCCAAAGAACCCAGGTTCAATTCCCCAGGACCCACATAAACCAGATGCACAAGGTGGCACATGCATTTGGAGTTAGTTTCCAGCAGCTAGAGGCCCTGGCATACACATTCTCAATTCTCTCTCTCTGCCTCTTTCAAATGAATAAATAAAAATAAACTATAAAAAAAATAAATAAGGCCGGGCGTGGAGGCGCATGCCTTTAATCCCAGCACTCGGGAGGCAGAGATGGAAGGATCGCCATGAATTCAAGGCCACCCTTAGACTACATAGTGAATTCCAGGTCAGCTTGAGCTAGAGTGAGACCCTACCTCGGAAAAAAAAAAAAAAGAATTGCTGTTTTTTAAAAAAGCATGTGTCATAAGCAGCATATACTGGACACTCATATGCCTCTTTGGATCATTTCATTCAACAGAAATTAAACAAGCTCATGCTTAAGGCCATACTATACTTTTTTTTAACCTATACTTTTCGATTTAGCAGTTTCACAACATTTGTACCTTAGTGATAAAAAATTAGCAGACAAGCTATACAAAAAGTGATGCTCTTAGCTACAAAAATGTAATGTACACAGAGCATGAAATATAAAAGATGGGTTGGGGGGATGGCTAAGTAGTTAAAGGTACTTGTTTGCAAAGCCTGATAGCCTGGGTTCACTTCCCCAGTGTCCATGTAAAGCCACATACACAAAGTGGCACATGTGTCTGGAGTTTGTTTGGAGTCATAGGAGGCCCTGGAATGACCATATTAATGTGCTCGCTCTCTGTCTCTCTCTCTCTCTGTCTCTCTCTCTCTCTTTCCCCTTGCAAATGAAAATATTATTTATTTGGGCTGAAGGGGTGGCTTAGGGTTAATGTGTTTGCCTGCAAAGCCAAAGGACCCCGGTTTGATTCCCCAGGACCCACGTTAGCCAGATGCACTAGGGGGTGCACGAGCCTGGAGTTTGCGGTAGCTGGGCCCTGGTGTGCCCATTCTCTCTCTCTCTCTCCCTCTTTCAAATAAATAATAATTTTTTTAAAAAAATACTGTTTATTTATGAAAGACAGAGAGAGAAGGAGGCACTTAGAGAGAATGGGCATGACAGGGTCTCTTCAGCTACTGCAAATGAACTCCAGACCCATGCACCACCTTGTGCATCTGGCTTTACGTGGGTCCTGGGGAATTGAACCTGGGTCCTTAGGCATGTATCTTAACCACTAAGCCATCTCTCCAGGGCCCCCCCCTCATTTTTTTAATTTTATTTATTTTTTATTTGTAAGCAGAGAAAGACAGAGAATGAGCATGCCAGGGCCTCTAGCCACTGCAAACAAACACCAGATGCATCATGTGCTACTTTGTGCATCTGGCTTTACATGGGTAGTGGGGGATCAAACCAGGATCATTGCAGGCAAGTGCCTTAACCACTGAACAACTTCTCCAGCCCAAATGCTTATTTATTTATTTTTGGTTTCTCAAGGTAGGGTCTCACTGTAGCCCAGGTTAACCTGGAATTCACTATGTAGTCTCACGCTGGCCTTGAACTCACGGTGAGTGTGCCACCACACTCAGCTGCCGCCGTGCCTTTCCTGCCATGATCGACTGCACTCTTGAACTGTAAGTTGAAATGAACTTTTCCTCCTTTAAACTGATTTTTGTCAGCCATTATGTCCCAGTAAGGAGAAAGGTAATTAACAGATACCTGGTGCCAACATGACTCAATGTAATGGTTTTGATTTTCCTTTTAACTAGTGTCATTGCCAGTAACAGTAATTTGGGGTATGGCTGGCTTATTTATTGGTGTGGAAGGGGGCCTGGAGAGATGATTCAGCAGTTAAAGGCAGTTGCTTGCAAAGCCTGACAACCCGGATTCCATTCCCCAGTATGCGGCGATCCCCCTGACCCGCAGGGAAGAACGACCACAAGATGAGGATCCTTCTTGATCACACTTTTATTGGAGAGCTCTTGGTTAACAGGAAGGTTGATGGCGAGGGGCGAGGAGGCAGAATGTGCAGCTGCTTTTATAGAGGGAAGTGCAATGAGGCGCCCACTGATTGGTTGCTACCAGCTTGCCACCACCAGGCGCTACGGGATAGGCTCGGGACAGGTTGAGTTAAGGCACTGCCTAATATGGAGTTGTTTACGACAGAGGAAGCACTCACCATCGGGGAGGTGGAAGGCGGAAGCTTTAGCCATATATGGAATTGTTTACCTCAACACAGACAGGAAGCCAGCGCCATCTTGTAATGGCGACTGCTTGCAGCTCCTTGCAGTTCCCCCTTCTTATTTAAACGCAACAGGCAAGGGTAGAGGTCTGATCTCTGATGCTCGAAAGGACATTGTGATGACCCCAGGCCTAGTGGCCAGCCAGGCTGGTGTCACACCCGTCCGGTACCTTTTCTCAGAGATGGGATTACGGTACCAACCCATATGCAATCAGACATGCCCTCCATGAGGCTGCTAAGAGCTCGCCCCACGTGCAATACTTTGTCTCACATCCTGAGCGTGATGAGTGCCGTGCTCCCAACACCAACCCTCTGCCCATCCTTGTGCAATGGGCACTTCAGGCCCTAAGGGTGCAAGGGCCAGGGGAAACTAGGTGCTCTTTAGGGCCGACAGCCAAATCTGGGGGGAGGACCCACACTCCAAAGCGGCAAGTGCCTGAGAAATGACCACCTTGTCCCGCCTGGTCTGGGCTCGCAGGCGGCAAACCAACCAGAGGCAAAGCACACATCCTCCCAAGCAGCATGTCAGGAACATTCCTACTCCCACCCACTCCTTGAAGTAACCAAATGCTGAAGACATCCAGGAAGCAAAGCCCTCAGCTAAACTGAGGTTTACTCTGGTGGAATTAATATGAACTATGGCTTTTCTCAATTCCTCTAGATCCATATTCTGGGCCTCAGCAGCAGAACGCAGCCAGCCCTTATTCCAATAGCCCAGTTCCGCGTGGTTCTTATTTCCTATCTTTTTTTGTTTTTGATTTTGCGGTAGCGGCTGTTCATCAAGATAGTATCTTTCCTCCCCATAGTGAGCCGCTTTTTCATCTAATTTTTCCTCCTCTTCAGAGTCTGAGTTAGTCTCATCATCTGTTTCCAGCACATTTAAATGCGCCAGGTCCTCAATGACTGGGTACAGCCTAGAGGAAGCTTTTCTGTCCCTATTGGTGGGTGAGCAATCATAAACTTCACCCATTTCTCTAAGCTCATCTTGTAAGCTTTTATCCTCTTCTCCCCTTTGCATTTTCTTTTTTGTTTCTTCCCTTTTCCTAGGCCTGGCTGGGGTTTCCCCATTTGTATCTGACTCAGAAAGACTATCCTGATGCCTTGCCAACGCTCTCCGTCCCTGTCTAATAATGTCTGTGTGGCTACCTTTACTTAGACAAGAATGAATAACAAAGGCAATAAAAAACAAAACCCAGAAGGGAAGGAAAACGGCAAGGATCAGATTAAAGTCCAGGTCAGAAAACTGCATGACTGGGGATGACTTACCGACGTCTTCCTCTCCGTGTGTCAAGTTCTGAATCCTCTTCGACCCCTCGCCTGGTGACCACAAGGCTCCCGGCGTCCCGGGTTTCGGCACCAGTTTGCGGCGAGCCCCCTGACCCACAGGGAAGAACGACCACAAGACGAGGATCCTTCTTGATCACACTTTTATTGGAGAGCTCTTGGTTAACAGGAAGGTTGATAGCGAGGGGCGAGGAGGCAGAATGTGCAGCTGCTTTTATAGAGGGAAGTGCAATGAGGCGCCCACTGATTGGTTGCTACCAGCTTGCCACCACCAGGCGCCACGGGATAGGCTCGGGACAGGTTGAGTTAAGGCACTGCCTAATATGGAGTTGTTTACGACAGAGGAAGCACTCACCATCGGGGAGGTGGAAGGCGGAAGCTTTAGCCATATATGGAGTTGTTTACCTCAACACAGACAGGAAGCCAGCGCCATCTTGTAATGGCGACTGCTTGCAGCTCCCTGCACCAGTACCCACATAAAGCCAGATGCACAAAGTGGCATATGCATCTGGAGTTCTTTTGCAGTGGCAGGAGGCCCTGGTATGCCCATTCTCTCCTTCTCCCTCTCTCTTTCTGCATCTCTCAGAAATGAATAAATATTTTAAAAGATAAATTAAAACATATCTATTGGCATGTGTGCGTGAGTCTGGGTGCACACATGGCACGGCACACATGTGGAGGTCAGAGGACAACTTTGGATATCCGTCTGCACCTTCACCTGGCTTGAGGCAGAACCTTTTGTTTACCGCTGCATGCTCTAGGCCAGCTGGCCCACAAGCTTCCAAGATTCTCCTATCTCCATTCTCCATTTTCCACAGGAGGGCTGGGACTGCCACTCACCACAGGAACCAGGGTCCAAACTCAGGTGGTCAGGATTACATAGCAAGCACTTTTATTCACTCAGCCGTCTCCCCAGTCCCACACCTTCTTTAAAAAAAAAAAAAAAAATCTCCAATAAAGTGCTGATTGAAAACCTGCCTGTCCTCTAACTCTTTACTGTTGCCCCAAAGCAAGATCTTCTGTTGACAAAACAGAGGGACCAAATAGCAGTGAGAGTGTCCTTTATTACTGCTAAGCAAAGACCATAGCCTCCACCTTGGAGCCCAAGTGACTCCTTTGAAGTAGTCAGTCACCCATCCAACAAATTCTTGGTCTCTCTCTGTGTCCTAAGCATATGTGGACAATTGTGGAAAGGTCACAGCCTGTGCTATGGAAGAGATCACAGAGACACATCTAAGGAAAGAATGCATGTGAGAAGCAGTATCTGCAATGGAGGATTTTTTTTTTTTTTTTCGGTTTGTTTGTTTTTTGGAGGTAGGATTCTATTCTAGCCCAGGCTGACCTGGGACTCACTCTGTAGCCTCAGGCTGGCCTCAAACTCGCAGCGATCCTCCTACCTCAGTGCTGGGAATAAAGGTGTGTACCACAACGGCCCGGAAGGAGTTTCACTGTGAGTACAAAGGTGAAGGGATGGAAAAGGCAAGGCCGCCCATAGGTGACACCAAGTCTCAGGATCCTAGAGTGTCAAATGAGGCGGTCAGAACAAAAATAGCTTCAGGCCCACAAAAAAAAAAAGCATCAGACCCCATCCTGCAGGCAATATGGAGCCTGAAGCAAGTAAAGAGGTTATCAGAAAAGCCACTTCCTGGAAATAGCTGACTGGCTTTTCGTGGTGGAGGACAGGATATGGGATGCAGGTCTCTGGAGTAGTGGTATTTTCCATAAAAAGTTTCTTATTCCCCCCCCCCCCATAATATATTTTACTATTGCTATCCCAGGACTAAAACTTCAGGTAAATTTGTGGAGTTTGGAGGGAAATCATTCTCTCAGAAGTCATGGGTCATTATTCTTCAATAGTAAACAAATGCTTATCAAATACGGACAATTCTACTGTAGACAGCCAGACTTCACATCCAGACTTGGCCTTCTGTCGAAGAACTACAAGTTGAAGGATTTCCTACCGATACTGAAAAGTGATGGATGAGGCTCTTGGAGGGTGACATTACAGAATGCCAGCTACTGAAAGGGTACATCTAACATCAACACTATTGCTCATGCAAAGACAGGCTCCTGCCAAAACAAACCGAAAGAAACGCATATCATAGAATGAACACCTACCGGATTGTCCAAGAACATGTGACTAAAGTCCATCACTATCTTGCGCAGGGAATCTTGAATCTTGAGCTATGAAGAGTAAAGATAAGAGCCGGGCGTGGTGGCACACGCCTTTAGTCCCAGCACTTGGGAGGCACAGGTAGGAGGATGGCAGTGAGTTCCCTGAGACCCCATAGTGAACTCCAGGTCAGCCTGGGCTCCAGTGAGACCTTACCTGGAAAAACAAAGAAACAAACAAACAAAAAGAGTAAAGATAAGAAATAGGGTCACCATGGCCACCTGAATGCCACAGTATCATTTGATGTCAGGAATCCTAAAAATGCATGACATATAATCTCTTCTCCCTGGGAGGAGTTATCATGAGGGACCTTTGCATAGCTCTTGGTCAGAGCCATCCCCAAAGCTCTTGTGGCTGCCATACCCACTGTGGATGACTGAGTAAGTCCGTGGTGACTGGTGTGGGATCGCTGATGGAGCAACATCGCACAGGTGCCTGGGAGCATCCTAGGCAGTTGCTGGTTCGTGCCAGTAGGAACAGAGGCCAGGATGACCAGGCCTGGGGAATGCCTGAAGTCTGCCTGTATACAGAGGGTTTCCCAGGGTGGTGGCCTAAAAGGAAATGGCCCCACAGCCTCGGGTATTTATTTTATTTTATTTTGTTAATTTATTTATATTATTTATTTTTTGGTTTTTCAAGGTAGGATCTCACTCTGGTCCAGGCTGACCTGGAATTCACTATGTAATCTCAGGGTGATCCTCCTGCCTCTGCCTCCCGATTGCTGGGATTAAAGGCGTGCACCACCGTGCCCGGCTGCCTCTGGTATTTTTGACTAAGCTTCCTACTGAAGGGGAGCTTGGGCCCAGCACCTTGCTGGTGCTGGCTGTTGTCTCTGCTATGGCTGCGTGATGAAGTGAGCCAGCTTCCTCTGCCATGGTGAAGACCCTGTCAGGCTGAAATAATTCCTTTCCTTCCAGAAGCCGCTTTCTGGTCATGTATTTGTCCCAACCACAAGAGGGTTATCTGCAGGAGGAGAGGGGGGACTTACGGGGATGGTATTGTACATATGTAAGTAGAAGAACAGATCACTGGGGGTGGAAAGGCCTAAGGGAGGTCAGGGGAAGAGACTGAGTAAAGGAAGGGTGGGGGGAAGGTTAGTCAAAATCTAAGAGGCTATGAATAAGCCATATGGAAACCTACTTTTTTGGACAACAGTGTACCCAGAAGCCATAGATTGTTACTGGAAAATTTTCAGTGCCAGGGAGGTCCCTGATACCCCCAAAACATTACAGGCCATTGCCGAGGCATTTGGCTTCCCACCAGGAATAGATGGTAAGACCCTATTGCTGAGGACTCCACATACTTGGGCTGCAAGGTTACTGAGAAATCCCGCTAGAACTGAGCTGAAAACCTCCTCCTTGTAGACCAGCTGACAAAAAGCTGAAAAAAGCTATACTGCATGCAGCTCCATGGGAGAGAGAGAAGTCATCAATGGAGATAAACAACAGTGGACACTGCAAGCCTTAAGTTTGGCCAGCCAGGCCAAATGAGCCACAGTGGGTGCAATAGTGGCATTCTGTTATGGGGGAAACCAACCACTCCCTAATTGGACTGGAGACCCGCTCCACAGGAGGGACTGTATGTCTGATACTAAAAACCTATGACAAGGAAGTCATAAGCCCTAAGACTGTAATGCCTGCTGATGTCTGGATAAATGCATATATTATGCTCACCAAACTGCCTGGCAAGCACTTCTCTTAAGGTTCATACCCATATATTAATGCTACTCTCACTTTTGGTTAGAGAAGCTTCTGTTTTCAGATGGCAATGACCTCTGGGATCACTCAAAAGGTATCATAGAGCTGGGCGTGGCCTTTAATTCCAGCACTTGAGAGGCAGAGGCAGGCTGTGAGCTCAAGGCCACCCTGAGACCACACAGTGAATTCTAGGTCAGCCTGGGCTACAGTGAGACCCTACCTTGAAGAAAAAAAAAGAGGCACCATAGTGCTGAGAATAAAAAAAGAGACAGAAGAGTGCTCAGCACTGAAACATCACTCTCACACCTTCCAAGGTTCAGGGTCCATTGCAAAAGAGGTGGCAGAACATCTGTAAGAGCCAAAGGAAGGGTAGGTCTCCTTACAATGCACTCTTCCAGACACAAAATGGCCTGGCTATCCATGACCTCGCAGTGCCTGGCACTACCTACACAAGACCATCCTAATAGGAGGAAAAGATGGTGACATCAAAATAAAAGAGAGACTGATAGAGGGGGGGGATATGATGGAGAGTGTAGTTTCAAAGGGGAAAGTGGAGGGGGCATTATCATGGTTTATTGTCTATAATTATGGAAGTTGTCAATAATAAAAAAATTTTAAATTAGACAGATAGATCTACCTTATCTTCAGAGTTAAGGAGTACAAAAACTTCCTCGGAGGGGTGTCTTTAAATATGTGTGAATAAAGATTCTTTTTCTTTCTTTGAGTTGGGGGGTCTCTCACTATATTGCCCAGCTAGTTGAACTCACATCTCCAGCAAACTTCCCACCTCAACCTCCTGAGCATTTGGAACTACAGGTGCCCTCAGGAGTTTCTTAAGGTAAGCCTAAATGCAGCTGGATATGGTAGCAAAAAGATCCTCAAAGTGAGTTCTAGGTCAGCCTGGGCTAAAGTGAAACCCTATTCCCCAAAACAAATGAACAAACAAACAAAACGACAAAGGTAAGCCTAATTGTTAATTCAGGCTATTGCTTCAAGTACCCTCTTGATGTCAGCAGAACAAGTGAATCCACTTTGTGTGTGTGTGTGTGTGTGTGTGTGTGTGTGTGTGTGTGTGTGTGTGTGGTGCGCATATCCATCTGTAGCATCCTGTGTGTATGCATGTGGAGGCCAGAGGAGAACATCCTGACTCCACTACTTATCAATGTGCTTCCTTGAGACAGAGTCTGTCACGGATTCAGCGTTTGCCATTAACAGGAGCCCCATGAGCCTCTGGTCTCTGCTTCCCAGCAGACTGGGATTGCATATGTTCATTACCACACCCACCTGCTTATGTGGGTGTTGCAGAATTGAACTCAGGCAGTCCCAGACCCTCTCAGGCTCTCATGCTTATACCAAAAGTGCTCCTACCTGCTGAGCCATCTCCCCAGCCCCTGAACCCACTTTTGGAAAAGAATACATTCAGTGGAAAACCAGGGTCTAATGGGTTTGTTGACAGGTCAAAGCCATTTGTTTGAGGATTGCATTTTATGTTCAGAGGACATATAATGAGGCCAAAGAGAGCAACTGTGGACTTTTTACTGGAATCTATGTAGTCAGTGGGGAGAGTGTGACATCATTAAGCCGAGGAAACATTTACAGCAGTATATTCTTTACCTAGACCCCGTCAGAAGTATCACCTATGACGCCAAGTGGATGACACACTCGGGTGTGTGTGCCGCTCAGCTGTGTATTACACACTTTCCCTCCAGGGAGTCCCTGGCCTCGGCATCTGCTCTTCTCTGACCACACACTGCAGATCCTGTCTCAGGCTCCTTTTGCTAGAGCCATCATGGTCCACAAAGGTCACTCTCCTTCTAGGTCCTTGCTGCCTACAAGACAAGGTTCTGGTTCTTGGTTGGCACAGAGGGCTGTTCACCACCAGCTCCATTGCTTGAATCCTTTTCCTTCACCTTCCTCTGGCCTCCTATTCCTCCCTCCACTCCAGCCAAACTAGACTCCTCCACTACCCCCAAGAGACCACTTTCTTCTCTCCCCTCTTGTCTTGACATACTTCTCTCCACACCCCCCCAACCTGACACGTCAGTTCCCCTCTTCTCCCTCTAGCAAACCTTCGCTCAACCCTAGAAGAACAGCTCGAGTCATGTCCTCGCTGAGGTCTTTCCTGTGTCTCAGAGAGAGCCAGCCAGTCCCTTGTGCTTGCTCTGGGGGTTCAGAGCACGCTGCTCTCCCATCTACTTCCATCACTCTTCATTTCCCTAATATAGTTCCAGGCTAGAGAGATGGCTCAGTGGTTAAGGCACTTGCCTGCAAAGCCTAAGGACCTGGGTTTAATTCCCTGGTATCCACATAAAGCCAGATGCATGGGGTGACACACACATCTGGAGTTTGTTTATAGTGGCCAGAGGCCCTGGCGCACCCATCCTCCATCTATTTATCTATCTATCTGCCTGTCTGTCTGTCTCTTTCTCCTTCTCTCAAATGAATAAATTAATTTAATTAAATATTTAAGCCTGGCATGGTAGTGCACGCCTTGAATCCCAGCCCTTGGGAGGGCAGAGGTAGGAGGATCGCTGTGAGTTTGAGGCCACCTTGAGAATACAGAGTGAATTCCAGGTCAGCCTGGGCTAGAGTGAGACCCTACCTCGAAAAACTAATAAATAAATAAATAAATAAAATATTTGAAAATTCAGTAATATGTTCCCTACCAATCATCCTCAATGGCCAGGAGGCAGCCCAGGGCAGGAGTCACACAGCCTGCTCACCCTGGAAACCCAGCACAGAACGCTGTGTGCAGTGCCTTGGACTGGCCCTCCGTTGGGCGCATTGGGTTTGAGTGATAATAAGGCAGCAAGGGTTTGATTCACCGTCTATCCCCTGAAAGCTTGTTTGCTTAATTCGTGCATGAATGCGTCTATGACTCAAGGAGAGAGGGGGGCGCCTGGGGAGGCCCTTCCTTCTGGTCAAGGACAGTAAGATGACATCTTTCATCTTGTAAGAGACCAAGACCAGGATGAGGAAGTCCCCGGGTGGGAGGGGCCCCCAGCCACAGTGAACTTTGCTCACAGAGGCTATTGTGGGAGCTCACAGGGAGTTAGTTCTCTCTGAGGTTGAGCTCCCCAAGTGGGTAGGGCAGGCATGGGGCTCCCCCAGAAAAAGGCCCCGGGCCAGGAAGAACAGCCCATAGGGAGTAGGTCTTTGTGGTCATTGGTGGGGAGGAAGAGCAGCTCATGTTTCTCTGCTTCTCACATGGGAAACATCTGCATGATGACCAGTTATAGAAAAGAGTAAATAAAGAACGGTGGCTGGGGAGATGGCACCAGGGTTAAAAGTGCTTGCTTGAAAAGCTTGATGGCCTGGGTTCAATTCCCCAGTACCCATGTAAAGTCAGATGCAAAAAGTGGTACATGTGTCTGGAGTATGTTTGCCACTGCAAACAAACTGGCAAGAGGCCCTACTGCCCTCATACACGTATATACATACATACATACATACATACATACATATAAATAAAAATAAATAAGCAACTAAACAAATATTAAAAAGAACAGGAGCAGTGTTACACACTAATAATGGCCACATAACAGATTCGTGGTTTCACGTACAAACACATCAGCAGAAAACACAGAGCCTTGCCAATTGGCCTGAAGATGGTTTAAAATATAGGGATGAAGAAGAGCCAACAACCTTGGGAAATCAATCACTGCTGTTTAGATTCCTGTCGTGCCATCAGTGTTCCCGGATGTTCCTCTTGGGGGGGGGGGTGCGGCCCAGCCCAGCTGGTGCATGGTGTTGCCTGATACCTTCTGGACTGTTTATCTCTAAAGGGAGTATTTGGAAAAAGCAACTGTCTGCCTTCTGCTGCCAGCCCCCTCAGCGCCTCTGTTCTTGCATATAGCTCTTGCTCCTGTGGAGGATCAGACCGGGAGCACGGGCATCAGACCACCAGTGAGTCTGTACTGTGCTGGTCCCACCTCGGATCACGTGTCCTCTTGTACCTTGGCACTCCATACTGGAACATTGCTGCAAAATGGTAGAGCTGGTTTAGAATGTTGAAAACTAATTTCTGCCGCCTTGTACTCATCTCAAGTGCCCTGATCCTCACCACTTTCACCCAGAGGCATGAATATCTCTCGTGCTTGCTTGCCCTCAGTTCTACGTCACCTCCATCTCTCTAAGTGTCATGGCTACTCTGTACTCGGAGGGCCACAAGTAGGGAGAACAAGAGGTTTTAGGGACTCATATATGTTGGAGCAAAATGACCTAGGGCTCAGAAGCCACTCATCTGCATCTGCTAATAACAAAAATAATGACAATACCAACAGAATCCTATCTACTGATGGTATCTGCTGCCAGGCCCCACACTACCCACTTTAGACATCTTTATTTGCATGTGTATATGTGGTGAGCATGTATGAATGTGTGCATGTGTTCATATGTGTGTGGGAACACATGTGTGTGCAGCTGCATGTGAGGTGGAGGCCTTAATGACAAATGTCTTCCTCAATCACTCTCCACCTTATTTATTGATACAGGATGGCTCATTATGAAGCCTGAAGGTTGCCCATTTGGCTAGGTTAGCTAGCCAGCTTGCCCAGGGATCGGCCCGTCTCCACCTCCTGTGCACCATGATTATAGGTGCAGGCACCCACGGACATACCCAGTATTTAGGTATGTACTGGAGGGCTGAGCGCGGGTTCTCATGCTTGCACGGCAAGCCCTTTGCTGACTATACCATCTCCTCGGCCCCTGGCAAAGCTGCCTGGTCACTCCACGGCTACTAAATGGTGAAGCCAGTTTCCAAGTCTTGCCTAACTTTGAGATCTTCTCCCCCTCCAAGGGCTCGGGGCAAGCTTACCTTAGGCCTTGAAGGAGGTGGCAGTCATACATGATGAGGAGTCATCAGGTCACACGGTCGCCTGAAGAGTGGATCTGTGTGATATCTTTGCCCACTCCTCCATTTAGTCTTATAACTGGACTCAGCTCAAATCCTTCTCTAGGAACTCTCCCCTCCCATGTCCCTTCTGGCGCCCTCACTACTCCAAAAGTAGGACATGGCCCAGCAACCTTGACACTGCCCAGAGGAAATTTCAGACCCTTCTGGAAATACATAGTTTTTACACGTGTATGTGTTGTAGTGTACATGTATTGTTTGTAGGCGTGTGGGTGCACATGTGCCCACATGCATGTAGAGGCCAGAATCTGACATTGACATCGTACTCAGTCACTCTCCTCTTCATTTGCTTATAAATTTTTGTTGTTTACTTTTATTTCTTTATTTGAGAGCAACAGACAGAGAGACAGAAAGAGGCAGATATATATATAGAGAGAGAATGGGCGCACCAGGGTCTCCAGCCACTGCAAACGAACTCCAGATGCATGTGCCCCCTTGGGCATCTATCTGGCTTACGTGGGTCCTGGGGAATCAAGCCTTGAACCGGGGTCCTTAGGCTTCACAGGCAAGAGCTTAACCGCTAAGCCATCTCCCCAGCCTATCCTCTTCATTTTCTGAAGCAGGGTCTCTCACTGAACCCAGAACTCACCGATTCAGCTAGACTAGCTAACCAACAAGGTCTGTGGATCCTTCTATTTCTGCCTTCCTAGTGCTGAGGTCATAGCCAGCTTTTATGTGGGTACCAGGGCTCTGAACTCAGATCCTCATGTTTGTATTTGATCCACTGAGCCAGTTCCCCAGTCCCAGAATTTACATTTTTAAAAAATATTCTCATCTATTTTTTGGAAGTAGAGAGAGATAGAAGAGATACAGAGAGAATGGGCATGCTAGGGCCTCCAGCCTCTACAAATGAACTCCAGATGCACCCGCCACTGTGCATCTAGCTTCACGTGGGGACTGGGGAATGGAACCCTGGTAGTTAAACTTTGCAGACAAACGCCTTAACCACTGAGCCATCTCTTCAACCCAGAAATTTACATTTTAACAAGGTTTGGGTGGCCCCAATGCACTTTGGACTCAGAAATCTACATCTTACACACCAGAGCCCTTAACTACCAATCCTACGGTTCTGGAGCTATCGGTTAGCGGCTTCTTGGGTTTCTTTTCTTAAGAGATTGTGAGGGGAGTGTTGGACACTGCAAAACCCTGGGTCTGTCCGGATTGCATGCTGGGCAGAGCAGAGCTGGCAGTTGAAGGTTCTTGCCCTCATAGCGATCGCTCACAGCCCTGTGGAAGGTGGTCTGGCTGTGACCGTGACCCCCAGTGATTCCCAGAACCTCTCAGGCTCCACCTTCTCCCATGTCCTTGAAGGTGCACAGCAGACAAACCCTTGTTTATGGAGGGCCCTCTGAGACCCAGCCTGGGGATCATGAAAGATGTGACAGTTTGGTTTTCTTGATGTCAAAAGAACCCAGACCCAACCCTGGAATTCTCCCCCAGGGCTGTGTCCTGGGACCCACAGCTCAGGTGTCCCAAAGGCTCAGTGCATTCTTGAAGGCACAGCCCTCAGACCCACCTCCTGCGGGCTCTGGAATTTCAGAGCCCTGTTCATAAAAGACTATGGGAAGCCTGTGGTCTCTGCCTGCTCCCTGCCCTGTTACGCCGCCCCTAGAGCTAGCTGTCGCTACCTCTTAAACAGCCTTTAAAAACACCTATTTAACATGTGGACCAGCCCTGAAAGAAAAGCTACCTATTTGCTCTTTCTCACTTCCTGTGGGAAGGGTGGGGCCCCTGGACTGCTTTTTGACAGTTGCTATGATTCACTCTGGTGGGAGTGAGGGCTTCCACAGGCAGGGGAGTGAGGTGTGATGGCTTTGGAATGCAAGTGTGGGGTCATACCTCAGAAGGGTTTGCTGATAAAGGAGAGCGGTAGGGAGCACGTAGTGAGTGAGTACGTGGTGTGTGGCATGTGTGTCTGAAGTGGGGGTGTGGTGTATGGTATGTGGAGGGGGTGTCTGTGTGTTTGGGGGGGTAATATGTACCTATGCCCTCTTCTCTCCATTGCAGAAGGTCTTCTGCACTCTGACAGCAGCTGGCAAAGCCAGTGAGGGCTGTTTTCTTTGATGAATGCCGGCTCCTGTCCTTAGGGGAGAATCAGGCTTTCCCAGGCAGGGAGTGAACACCTGGTGGGGGCAATTGACACCACGGTATCTTTTTTTTTTTTTTTTTTTTTTTGAAGTAGGGTCTCACTGTAGCTCAGGCTGACCTGGAATTCACTGTGTAGTCTCAGGGTGGTCTTGAACTCATGGCGATCCTCCTACCTCTGCCTCCCGAGTGCTGGGATTAAAGGCGTGCGCCACCATGCCCAGTGACACCACGGTATCTTGCATGGCTCCCTGTGTGTAGGGGTGGACCTGGAGGCAAGCCCAGGGAGCTTGTAGTCACCTGGGCACCACCCCAGTTCAAGGATGAAGGACTCCTGGGGCTGAGTTAGGCATCTGCGCTCACATGTGCAAGACCTTTGAGCCTTGGGCTAAGTGAACCACCAGCCCAACCCAAAACAAGGTCAAGGGGAGGGCAGAGCCTGGGAGATGGCTCCTGAATTAGGACCTCTTCTCCTTCCTCAGTTCCAGAGGTAGAGTCCTAGCCAGTTAGGAGTGTGAATTCTAGAGCCAGCCTGTCTAGGGTCCGATCTCTAGCTACACAGACTAGATACGGAGTAGTTTGGCAAGTTATTTGACCTCTCTGCCTTGTTCTTCCTCTACAAAATGTCCAATTGGAACATCTACCTCATAGGGTCGTTGTGAGGGGGAGAGGGATTCAGCGGTGTAAAGAGCTTAGAACAGTAGCTGGCACCAGAAGAATATTTAACAAATATGAACCATGATTCTTTGGAAACAAAAGTCAATGTCCTAGAATCTGGTAGTGACCTGTTAGGGGATACATGCATTGTAATCCTCTTTTTTTTGTTGTTATTTTTATTTATTTATTTGAGAGTGACATACAGAGAGAGAAAGAGGCAGAGAGAGAGAGAGAGAGAGAGAGAATGGGCACGCCAGGGCCTCCAGCTACTGCAAATGAACTCCAGACGCATGCGCCCCCTTGTGCATCTGGCTAACGTGGGTCCTGGGGAATCGAGCCTCAAACCTGGGTCCTTAGGCTTCACAGGCAAGCGCTTAACCGCTAAGCCATCTCTCCAGCCCCATTGTAATCCTCTTAAACGCAGGACACAACATTCAACCAGAGATTCTCCTACAGTCTGGGAAGGAAACAAAACTAAGATGCATCTCACTCCCTGCCAAGGGGATCCATTCTCAGATGACGTCCTGGTGTGGTAGCTCTGGTCCAGAAAACGCATGACCTTAAGGGAAAACAGTAAGCCAATGGGCTGGCATGCAGGCCTGAGTATCGCCCTTGTGTGGTGCTGGGAGTGGTACCCAGGGACTCTCACTGGCTGGGTTGACCACTATAATATATCCCCAGCCTAGACTTTCTATTTTCAGAATAATTCCATGGCCGGGAAACAGAGGGACCATCTGTTGGGGCTGGAGAGGTGGCTCAGCGGTAAAGAGCACTTCCGGTGCAAACATGAGGGCCCGACGAAGCCTGAAAGACCGCTTAGAATGCAATCGCCAGGACCCACGTAAACATCTAGGCATGACGTTTTTAATCCCAGTCTTGTGGGGAACAGAGACCAGAGAATTACTAAGGATGGAGGAAGAAAAGCAGCAAGCTCTAGGGTCAGTTAAAGACTCGGGCTCAAGTAAGAATTGGAGATAGGGGGCTGGAGAAATGGCTTAGCCATTAAGGTGCTGATCTGTGAAGCCTAAGGACCTAAATGCAGTGGCCCACCTAAGCCAGATGCACATGGTAACGCACGCATCTGGAGTTTGTTTGCAGTGGCTGGAGGCCCTGGTGCACCCATTCTCTCTCTGTGTCCCTCCCTCTCTCTAGTAAATAAATAAATAAAATACTTTTTGAAAAGAATTGGAGATAGCATGGTAGACAGTAACACTCAATGTCCCCTTCTGGCCACCACAGACAAATGAATGGGGCACCACATGGACACACATGCATACACCACACACACACACACACACACACAAGCAAAAAAGAGAGGGGGGGGGGGAATACCTGCAGGGCGTGGTGGCGCACACCTCTAATCCCAGCACTCAGGAGGCAGAGGTAGGATGATAGCCATGAGTTTAAGGCCACCCTGAGACTACATAGTGAATTCCAGGTCAGCCTGAGCTAGAGTGAAACCCTACCTTGAAAAAAAAAAAGAAAGAAAGAAAGAAAGAAAAGAAAGAGAGAGAGAGAGAGAATACATTGACAACTGTATTCCGAGTCCTAAGTTAGAGGATATGAAGGCTATAAGTATACGAGAGAGAGAGAGAGTACCCTCTCTCAAAGAGACTATCAAAACATGGGCTGGAGAGATGGCTTAGCTGTTAAGTGCGTGCCTGTGAAGACTAAGGACCCTGGTTCAAGGCTCGACTCCCCAGGACCCACGTTAGCCAGATGCACAAGGGGGCGCACGTGTCTGGAGTTCGTTTGCAGTGTCCAGCCCTGGCGCGCCCATTCTCTCTCTCTATCTGCCTCTTTCTCTCTCTCTCTGTCACTCTCAAATAAATAAATAAAAATGAACCAAAAAAAAAAAAGAGAGACTATCAAAACATGCCATTTACATTGTGATAAAATCAATAAACAAAAGAAATACAGGGATACAGGGCTGGCGAAATGGCTTAGTGGTTAAGGCATTTGCCTGCGAAGCCTAAGGACCCAGGTTTGATTTCCCAGGACCCATAAAAGCTGGATGCACAAGGGCGCACATGGGACTGGAGTTCGTTTGCAGTGGCTAAAGGTCCTGGCTCACCCATTCTCTCTATATGCCTCTGTCTCTCGTTCAAATAAATAAATAAATAATTTTAAAAAATACAAAAGATGTCAGCAGCAGCAGGGAAACAGCCCAGCACAACCACCAGCAGCCTGAGGAGTTAAGGTGTCCCTCAGGGACCTCCACTCAGGTAAAGCCAGATTCTTCACTATGTCATAGACAAGAATTGCAAGACAAGCCAGAGTGAAATAGAGTCTATCAAGTGTTTACACAGAGAGACATAGCAAAAGGATAGTAGACCATTCTCAAGACATGGGTGTGGGCTTCTCAACACAGTCACATGGAGGTGTCTTTACAATTTATATACGTACATATTTCCCTCTGACTTTTTTTTTTTTTTTTTCCGAGGTGGGGTCTCACTCTAGCTCAGGCTGACCTGGAATTCACTATGTAGTCTCAGGGTGGCCTCTAACTCAGGACGATCCTTCTACCTCTGCCTCCCCAGTGCTGGGATTAAAGGCCACCACGCCCAGCTCCCTCTGACTTTCTAACATTCCTCAAGGAATGTAATTCACAAGGTTTAAAGATTAAGTAAATCTTAAAATCTCAGTAAGGTTTAAAGATTAAGTTAAAAATATATGAACTGGTTTACATAATTTTCTTATCTTAAAGAATTTCCTTTTTAGCCGGGAGTGGTGGTGCACGCCTTTAATCCCAGCACTCGGGAGGCAAAGGTAGGAGGATCACCATGAGTTCGAGGCCATCCTGAAACTACAGAATGGGTTGTGAGTTAGAGGTCAGCCTGGGCTAGTGTGAAACCCTACCTCGAAAAAGAAAGAAAGAAAGAAAGAAAGAAAGAAAGAAAGAAAGAAAGAAAGAAAGAAAGAAAGAAAGAAAGAAAGAAAAGAAAAGAAAAGAAAGAATTTCCTTTTGTTCCTTTTGTAAGTAAACCAGTAAGGGGTTTTATGAGGTCACAAACATTCTGGCCCCAAGGAAGCAAAGCTCATTTGTTGTTTTGCCACCCTTGTTTGAGACGTTTTTAGGAAAACACACATTATCTCTACAGGAAATTTTGGTTTTATCAATTGTGTTGAGGTTTCTTGAGTCTCAATCAACAGAGAAAGCAAACTAGATCCCAGGGTGGGAATATTCCCTGTTTTTCTCAGTACTACGGCACATTTACATCAGGATTTGCTACCTGGCTTGAAATGATTAAAAACCGATCTCATCGCATGTCCACATGTAAACACATTCTGTGTTGAGAAGATGGGATTTGCTCGCAGGAGCCTGAAGACAGCCGTCGCCATCCCATGCAGCCTGCAGCCAGAGGAGAGGAGAGAGATCATCTGACCGGAGGAAGAGGCAGGATATCTCCTTAGGCAAATGATTTCTAGAGTGGCAATATAAGACAAACAAAAGAATTCAGAATAGAATAGCAGTGCCTCTCGTAAGCACTGTTTAGTATGACGGTGCATGTTCGTGTAACCGCTCACGTGTACTTCTTGTACCAAGAAATGCTCAGCTTTCATTAAACAAAAACGAACACTCTAGTTCTTTAGAGGGAAGGAATTGTTGTCACATAAAGCCTATTGCCTAGCAACCAAACATCGACTCATGGCACCTTCCAACCACAGACACACTGCCCCACCCTCCTGCAGACTCATTCCTCTTGACTTACAAATTCAAAGTTTTTTTTTTTTTTTGGCGGTGGGGGGGGTTCAAGGTAGGGTCTCGCTCTAGCCCAGACTGACCTGGAATGCACTATGTAGTCTCAGGGTGGCCTTGAACTCATGGCAATCCTCCTACCTCTGCCTCCCGAGTGCTGGAATTAAAGGCATGCACCACCACTCCCGGCTTCAAAGTTCTCTTAATAGGATTCGTGGTCAGCATAACTGGGTGTTTAGGTTCTACTGTAAAGCACAAATCAACGTGATATCCTGCCAATTTCTCAGCATTTAATCACATAGTCAGAGTCTCAGAAGCCAAGACATAAAAAAAGGGAGGACCTTTGGCCTGGATTCCTTTTCCTGCCTTTAACCTCATCCACCAACACCGATCTGGCAATGTCTCTCCCTTGCCCCTAAGCCAGGAGCTCCACAAGACCCTTCTCTGGTTTCCATACTTAGTAAGAAAATGGAACCCTCCAACATAACACCTCTTGTCAGAGTGGAAAACCCAAGTCAAGTCCCCTCAATGCCAGATTCACTTCATTGCCTGAATGCCAAGTCAAGACAAGTAACCCATGCAAACTTTCGAATGTTATGTGTAGCAGAACCACTGGGCACAATGTTGGGAAAGTGAGTTGCTAACCAACATTGTATAGCACAGAGTGTATTCAGCGATATGACTCACAGATAAGTTGCTTCACCCTGTGGACCTCACACTGGGTGTGCCATTTGCTGTAGGTGGACTTGGGCTTAACCCTTCCAGGCCTGGGCACTTCCACTTACCTTCTTTCTCCACAAAGTCCCCTACATGCTTTAAATGGCCCCAAAGGCATCTACAGAGGCAGAAACTGTCTGCCAGGGAAGGCAGCAGGATGTGGCAGACTCCGGAGACGAGTAGCTCAGCTATCAGCAGGGCACTGACTATGGGGAAATGCAAATTTCAGCAGTTCAGCAATCAAGCCCAGCAATTAGGCCTTAAGAAAGTGTGGCTGTGTCTCTCTCTCGTTATGTAAGCAGTTTTATACTCAAGAGGAGCTCAGTATCCCCTGAGATTAAGCAAGTCGTCCTCTCCCATTTATGACCTTCCCACGTGGCTTTGCAGTGCTAAAGATCAAGCAAGGGGGTCTGGAGAGATGGCCCAGTGGCTAAAGGTGCTCCCTTACAAAGCTGGCTGACCAGGGTTCGATTCCCTGGTATCCACATCAAACCAGATACACAGAGTGGCACATGCATCTGGAGTTCATTTGCAATAGCAACAGGCATTGGCATCCCCACTCTCTCTCTCCCCTTGCTGTTCTTGTAAATAAATTAAAAAAAAAAAAAAAAAGATCAAGCAAGGGGCTTCACACATGCTGGGCAAGCCTTCTGTCCACTGAGCTACAACCTCAGCCTGTCAGTGTTTCTAAATCAGGTACAGCATGGGGTTTTCCTGGTCAGCTTCCCAAGGCCTTGAGCCTTTGGTGTTAACTGAAGACCTGGTTAGAAGAGGTCTGTTTATACCAGCCTATATATGTTCTGCATAAGTGTGTAAATAAACAGTGACATCAACATGATCCTACTCAGCCCCAGTCATCCAGGGCATAGACTCTCAATTTCTTCGTGATGTGAGGGTGTGTGTTCCCATCTCATGGGCCTCTGCTGAAGACCAGGCATTTTGTTTGTTTTTATTTTTCAAGGTAGGGTCTTGCTCTAGCCCAGGCTGACCTGGAATTCACTATGTTGTCTCAAGGTGGCCTTGAACTCACAGGAATCCTCCTACCTCAGCCTCCCAAATGCTGGGATTAAAGGTGTGTTCTGCCTTTAATTGATTTTTAATTAGAGTGCAATGACTTGTGATAACAGCAAGGGCAAAAATAGTCCATTTGGGCTCTGAAATGTTGGGATAGTCTTTAAAAATGTATGTGTGTGTATATATACATATATATACATACATACATATATATGTGTATATAGATTTACATATATATGTATATATGTATATGTATGTATATTTGCAAGCAGAGAGAGATAGAGAGAAGAGAGACAGAAAAAATTGGCATGCCAGGTCTTCCAGCCACTGCAAACAAACTCCAGATGCATGCAACACTTTGTGCATCTGGCTATACATGGGTACTGGGGAATTGAACCCTGGTCATTAGGCTTTGCAGGAAAATGCATTAACTGCTGAGCCATCTTTGTTTTTTTGAGGTAGGATCTCACTCTAGCCCAGAATGACCTGGAATTCACTATGTAGTCTGAGGCTGGCCTCAAACTAGCAGCAATCCTCCTACCTCTGCCTCCTGAGTGCCAGGATTAAAGGCATGCATCACCACATCCAGCATGATAGTCTTAATTGTCCTCTAGGGCTGATGATTACTGTATAAACTAGGAAAAATCTTAAGAGTCACAAGCCCACCTAAGAGAGTAGGAGAGTTCTAAGAGGAAAATTCATTTCTTCATCACCTGAGCACCAACCTATATCAGTGGTACCCCCAAGCCTCAAAGTGAAGACCCCTAGAATTTGTCTATCCTTAAGAAGCACAGAAGGGCTCAGAATCTATGGGGAAACGCTACCTGAGAGACCTCCAACTCTAACTTTTCCCCCAGTGACTTCAGACAAGGTACTGCACATATCTTACACTTTTCCCATACAATGTAAGACCACCTCAGTCTCAAGTTCTAGGGGTTTATTCCTACTTAAAAATGTTAACAGTGACTGGGGATGTATCTCAGTGGTAGAGTATTTGCCTAATATTCATACAGGCCCTGAGTTCAGTCTTCAGAATAATAATAATAATAGTATTGTTAGCTCTTTTAGTACACCATCTGGTTGTTACTCAGGAAGTTCTAGTTGGTTATTAATAAGTGAACCACAGTATGGGATTATCAAGTGAACTCTGAGTTTGGGAGGATTGGCCAATTTGGTCTGTGTATTAGCTTGCTGCAGTTGCTATGACAAAATGCCACAGATTGGGTGGATGAAGTGATAGAAATATATTTTCTCTTCATTCTGTAAAATAAAAGTCTGAGATCAAGGTGTCAGCAGAGCTGATTCCTTCTGAGTTCTCTCTCACAGCCTTGTAGATGACTGTCCCCTTCCACCTCTGTATCCTCACATGGCCTTCCCTCTTCATTGGTCTATATCCAAATTTTCTTTCCTATAAAGACACCAGCCATGTTGGCTAGAGATCTTATTTTAATTAATTCACTTCTTTTTGAGTTTTCAAGATAGGTAGGGTCTCACTCCAGTCCAGGCTGACCTGGAATTCACTCTGTAGTCTCAGGGTGGCCTCAAACTCACAGCAATCCTACCTCTGCCTCCCAAATGCTGGGATTAAAGGCGTGTGCCACCATGCCTGCCTAAACCACTTCTTTAAAGGCCCTAGTTCCAAATACAGTCACACCCTGAGGTATGGGGACTGGGACTTCGACATAAGTTGTTTGTTTGTTTTTTTTTAACATAAGATTTTTTTGTAGATGTGGGTAACACAATTTAACTCAGGATGGTTTTGGAAAACTTATCTACTTTGGTTGGGCCTTTTCTAGAAGGTGTGATAAGCTTTGAGGAGAAAGAGAATTCTTTGGTCTGCTCTACCTATTGTCACTCCACTTTCCAGGAGGCATATGGCAGAACTAGCTGGCACCTAGCACAAGTGGCCTTTATTGTTAACCGGATCCTTTAACACCCACTGTTACCAACATATACAGCCCCACCTGTTATGACCTTAACTGTGCCCCTCCCCCACAGATTCCTATGCTATAGTCCTAACACTTCAGAATAGGACCTTTTTAGACCTAGGGTCTTGATAGAGGTCATCAAGTTTAAAATGAAGTCATTAGGGTGACTAATCCAATATGGCTGGTGTCATAAAAGAGCAAGTATGGACCAAGAGTCACACATGGTGGGGAGAGGATGTGAAGACACAAAGAGAAAAATGGCCATCTCTTTTTGTTGTTGTTGTTGCTTTATTTTGTCAAGGTAAGGTCTCATTGTAGCCCCGGGCTAACCTGGAATTCACTATGTAGTCTCAGAGTAGCCTCGAACTCACGGTGATCCTCCTACCTCTGCCTCCCGAGTGCTGGGATTAAAGGTGTGCGCCACCCGGCCGGCTGAAGATGGCCATCTCTAAGCAAAGAGAGAAGCCTGGAAAAGGAAACTTCCCTCAGGAGGAGCCGCAGCTACACATGCCTTGCTCTTGACTCCAGAATGGTGAGGAAACATGATTCTGTTACTTCAGCCATGCAGTCGATGTTTCTTTGTCATAGCAGCCCCAACAAACTCATACTCCACACTTCCTGCATGTACTTGACAAGCACTTAGTTGACATCTGTGGTACACTGGGCCTGAAGATATGAGAAGAATAAAATATGCTCAACACCTTTAAGAAGTTTATGAGCTTTAGGAAAAATAATTGCATTACAAAATTTGGTGGGGGAGCCAGGCGTGGTGGCGCACGCCTTTAATCCCAGCACTTGGGAGGCAGAGGTAGGAGGATCGTTGTGAGTTTGAGGCCACCCTAAGACCACAGAGTGAATTCCAAGTCAGCCTGGGTCAGAGTGAGACCTACCTCAAAAAACCAAAAAAAAGGGCTGGAGAGATGGCTTAGCAGTTAAGCACTTGCCTGTGAAGCCTAAGGACCCCAGTTCGAGGCTCGATTCCCCAGGACCCATGTTAGCCAGATGCACAAGGGGGTGCATGCGTCTGGAGTTCGTTTACAGTGGCTGGAGGCCCTGGCGCACCCATTCTCTCTCTCTCTCTCTCTGTCTGCCTCTTTCTCTGTCACTTTCAAATAAATAAGTAAATAAACCAAAAATAAAAAAAAAATTGGTGGGGGGGCTGGAGAGATGGCTTAGTCATTAAGTGCTTGCCTGTGAAGCCTAAGGACCCCGGTTCGAGGCTCGATTCCCCTGTGGCACATGCATGTGGAGTTCATTTGCAGTGGCTGGAGCCCCTGGCGTGCCCATTCTCTCTCTGTCTATCTGCTTTTTTCTCTCACTGTTGCTCTCAAATAAGTAAATACAAATTTTAAAAAAAAATTGGTGGGGGCTGGAAAGATGGATGGCTTAGTGGTTAAAGGAGCTTTCTTCCCATGCCTGCTGGTCAGGGTTCTATTCCCAATACCTACATAAAGGCAGATGTACAAAGTGGAGTGCATTTGGATGGTAGGAGGCCCTGGTGTGCCCATGCACACATAAGCTCTCTCTGTCTCTCAAATAAATACAAAAATAAATGGATGGTTCAATGTGCTTGGTGTTTCCTTTATTTGTAAAGTGGGAAATCTGTTTTCAGCTTTTATTTTAATTTCCTGACAAAAGCAGCATTCTTGACAGGGTGTGGTGGCGCACATCTTTAATCCCAGCACTCAGGAGGCAGAGGTAGGAGGATCACCGTGAGTTCAATGTCCGCCTGAGACTACATAGTGAATTCCAGGTCAGCCTGGGCCAGAGGGAGACTCTACCTCGAAAAACAAAAAAACAAGAAAGAGCATCCTTCAGATCTCCCACCTGACTGTCAAAGCCACCTCCCCCTCTCCCAATCTCATCCAACAACCTAATCCTTCTTCCACACAGGATCTGAAAGTTTGAGGAAAAGGTAACTCAAATCCCGACAGAGCTCAGCCCACCCCTGCCCCTCTAGCTAAAAGCGGCTGAGTCACTTTCCAACCATCTGACATGTTCACTTCCTGTGCACAGAACCCTCTAGAACCTCGGTCCTCTGCTGCAAGCCACATTTCTTTCCTCCCTTGTGCTACTTCCTCTACCACCTTCCCAATTTCATGCAGTCCTTTCTTCCAGAGAGCTTGGGGCAAATCAAAATTTTCTTGTGTTTGTGCAATTCTTTGCTGACTGTAAGTTCCACAGAAGCGTGTCTATAGTAGTTCACTATAATATCCTTACAGCTTGAGCACATTGGAGAAGCTTGATAAATCTTAGCTAAATCCACGAATACATGAGTGAATGGAGCAACACTGATGCCTGGCATTTTGGATCTGAGAAAGAGAAATATTTGGAAAAAGTACAGGGGCCCCGTCAGTAAACTGTTGTATAAGCATGAAAACCTGAGCGTGAACCCCAGAACCCACATAAATATGTTGGGTATGATGTGACGAAGTGGCTGGCTCAGTGGATAAAGTGGTTACCACACCACTGTGAGGACTAAGTGTGGGTCCCCCAGCACTCTCATAAGTACTGAGTGAGTATGGCAACCCACCTGTAACCCCAATGCTCAGAGGTGGAGAACAGTCCTGGAGGGCAAATTGGCTGGCTAGACTAAGGAGAATTATGAAGCTCTGCGTTCAAGTGAGAGACGGCCTCAGGAAAGTGAAGAGTGACTGAGGGCAGATGCCATCACCACCCGCCACGTGCACCCCCACACATGCAGATCGATGCCTGCACATGCACCCACATGCTTATGAACATGCGTACACACATGTGTAGACAACACACACACACACAACTACGCCAGGCATCGTGGTGTGTGCTTGTAACCCAGCACTGGGGAGGTGAGGATGGCCAGATCCTTAGGTCTCAATGGCCAGGCTGTCTAGCCTAATTGACGAGCTTTAGGCCAATGAGAGATCCTGTCTCACAAAAAGATGGACAGTATTCTTGAGGCATGTGAGCCAAGGCTGTCCTCTGGCTTCTATATGCCTGTTCTTGCATGTGCCTGACCATCCACATACATGCATACGTGCGTACACACACACATATAAAAAGGTACAGTAGGGCTGGAGGGACGGATTAGTGGGTAAGGCATTTGCCCGCAAAGCCAAAGGATCTAGGTTCAATTCCCCAGGACCCACGTAAGCCAGATGCACAAGATGGTGCATGCTTCTGGAGTTTGTATACAGCAGCTGGAGACCCTGGCGCGCCCTTTCCCTTTTTCTGTAACACACACTCTCTCTCTGCCTCTTTCTATCTGTCAAATAAATAAATAAAAGTAAAAAAGTAAAAAAGAAAAAAATTTTAAAAAGGTGTGGGCTACCATGCCTGGTCAAAAAAAAAAAAAAAAAAAGGTATAGTATTAGTAAATATAGGTGAGACTAATACATATTTGAGTATTTATGGAAACAAATTTTTCACAAACTTGCTTATCATTACAAAGCTCCCCTTCTCTGAGAAAATTAAATTTCTCCTGTCTTCTCTGAATATATTTCCTAAATATCTACTTAATTTTAAAAATAAATTTCATCAACTTAAAAATATTTATTTATTTACTTGCAAGCACAGAGAAATAGAAGAAAGGCAAAGAGAATGGATGCCCCAGGGCCTCCAGTCACTGTTAACAGATTCCAGACACATGTGCTACTTTGTGCATTCGGCTCCACATGGGGAAACAAATTTGGGTTGTTTGTTAGGGGCTCTGCAGGAAAGCGCCTTGACTGTGGAGCCGTCTCTCCAGCCCCTACTTAATATTTTATTCACTGCAAAGTCTCTCACTACACTTTTAGAAGGTCTTTAAGCAACTCTCATTTGTTTTTATGTCTTTTTTTGCAAGGTAGGGACACACTCTAGCCCAGGCTGACCTGGCACTCTCTCTGTAGTGCAAGGCTAGCCTCGAACGCACAGTGATCCTCTTACCTCTGCCTCCCAAATGCTGGGATTAAAGGCGTGTGCCACCACACCAAACAACTCTCATTTTTTTGAGGGGCAGGGGGTTTAGAGGTAGGGTCACCCTCTAGCCCAGACTAACCTAGATTTCATTATGTAGCCTCAAGGTGGCCTTGAACTCACAGCAATCCTCCTACCTCTGCCTTCCAAGTGCTGGGATTAAAGGCATGTGCCACCATGCCCGGCTCAATCACTTCTTTAAAGGCCCTAGTTCCAAATACAGTCATACCCTGAGGTATAGGGACTAGGACTTCAACAGAAGATTTTTTTATGGATGTGGGTGACACAATTTAACTAACAATGGCTAACTCTCATTTTTGTAGACAATCAGACTCTAGTTGACTAATGACAAGCTACCAGATTTTATTTCTGGACTTAGGCTGTTTTAAACCTTTCATATTTAACTTAATCGAATATTGAATGAGTTTGAAGGAACTGTAGGGCAAAGGTGCAACTTTCCACGAGGGCCATGATTGATCTACCAAATGTTTGATGGGATAAAGAGGATTATGAGTACAGAGGCCCAACCCTGGAAGAGTTCGCAATCTACCTCAGCACACACGTAAGTGTAAACAAATACTATGGCTGTGAGATAAGTGCAACCAGAGGAATGTGCAAAATGCTATCAGCTTCACAGGACCAATGAGAACACAAGGCTTACACAGTTACAACTCCCAACCTTTCAAAACCTAGCACAACTGGAGAAGGAAATAGAGACAGATTGGATCGTGCCAACTGTCCGGTAACAGAAAAACTACTTTGATATCGGCCCTCCCTGCCCTTTAGAAAAAAGTAAACTGGCGGGCTTCCCCATGCTGCCAGCTCTGGAGAGCAAATGACATTTTGTTGTTGTTGTTGTTGTTGTTTTTTGAGGTAGGGTCTCACCCTGGCCCAGACTGACCTGGAACTCACTATGTAGTTCCAGGGTGGCCTCAAACTCATGGCGATCCTCCTACCTCTGCCTCCCAAGTGCTGGGACCACCACGCCCGGCACAAATGACACTGTTCCTGTCATGACCTTGAGTTTGCTGTCCTCTTTGCCCCCTCCAGGATATCATTCTTCTTGAACTCTGTGGTTGGTGTTTTGGCACTGAGTTCCCCAGGGGAGATGAATTAATGTTCCCTAAAACCAAAACCATCTGACTTTTCGGTGAATCCTTCTTGATTTCTAAACTGATTAAAAGTGTAGACTTTAAGCTGGACATGGTGGTGCACACCTTTAATCCCACCCTGAGACTACCTAGTGAAGCCCAGGTCAGCCTGAGCTAGAGTGAGACCCTACCTCGAAAAACCAAAGAAAAAAGAAAGAAAGAAAGAGAATTTGGGCTGGAGAAATGGCTTAGCAGTTAAAGCACATGCCTGCGAAGCCCAAGGACCCCAGTTCAATTCCCCAGGACCCACGTGAGTCAGATTGGATGGTAGGAGGCCCTGGTGTGCCCTGCACACATAAGCTCTCTCTGTCTCTCAAAAAAATACAAAAATAAATGGATGGTTCAATGTTTTGGGTTTTTTCCTTTATTTGTAAAGTGGGAAATCTTTTTCAGCTTTTATTTTAATTTCCTGACAAAAGCAGCATTCTTGACAGGGTGTGGTGGCGCACATCTTTAATCCCAGCACCAGGGGGCAGAGTGGGAGGATCACCGTGATTTCAATGTCCGCCGAACTACATAGTAAATTTCCAGGCAGCCGGGGCCAGAGGGAGACTCACCTCGAAAAACAAAAAAAACAAGAAAGAGCACCTTCAATCTCCCACCGACTGTCAAAGCCCCTCCCCCTCTCCCAATCTCATCCAACAACCTAACCTTTTTCCAACGGGACTGAAAGTTTTGAGGAAAGGTAACTCAAATCCCGACAGAGCTCAGCCCACCCCTGCCCCTCTAGCTAAAAGCGGACTGAGTCACTTTCCAACCATCTGACATGTTCACTTCCTGTGCACAGAACCCCTCTAGAACCTCGGTCCTCTGCTGCAAGCCACATTTCTTTCCTCCCTTGTGCTACTTCCTCTACCACCTTCCCAATTTCATGCAGTCCTTTCTTCCAGAGAGCTTGGGGCAAATCAAAATTTTCTTGTGTTTGTGCAATTCTTTGCTGACTGTAAGTTCCACAGAAGCGTTGTCTATAGTAGTTCACTATAATATCCTTACAGCTTGAGCACATTGGAGAAGCTTGATAAATCTTAGCTAAATCCACGAATACATGAGTGAATGGAGGCAACACTGATGCCTGGCATTTTGGATCTGAGAAAGAGAAATATTTGGAAAAAGTACAGGGGCCCCGTCAGTAAACTGTTGTATAAGCATGAAAACCTGAGCGTGAACCCCAGAACCCACATAATATGTTGGGTATGATGTGACGAAGTGGCTGGCTCAGTGGATAAAGTGGTTACCACACCACTGTGAGGACTAAGTGTGGGTCCCCCAGCACTCTCATAAGTACTGAGTGAGTATGGCAACCCACCTGTAACCCCAATGCTCAGAGGTGGAGAACAGTCCTGGAGGGCAAATTGGCTGGCTAGACTAAGGAGAATTATGAAGCTCTGCGTTCAAGTGAGAGACGGCCTCAGGAAAGTGAAGAGTGACTGAGGGCAGATGCCATCACCACCCGCCACGTGCACCCCCACACATGCAGATCGATGCCTGCACATGCACCCACATGCTTATGAACATGCGTACACACATGTGTAGACAACACACACACACACAACTACGCCAGGCATCGTGGCGTGTGCTTGTAACCCAGCACTGGGGAGGTGAGGACGGCCAGATCCTTAGGTCTCAATGGCCAATGTCTAGCCTAATTGACGAGCTTTAGGCCAATGAGAGATCCTGTCTCACAAAAAGATGGACAGTATTCTTGAGGCATGTGAGCCAAGGCTGTCCTCTGGCTTCTATATGCCTGTTCTTGCATGTGCCTGACCATCCACATACATGCATACGTGCGTACACACACACATATAAAAAGGTACAGTAGGGCTGGAGGGACGGATTAGTGGGTAAGGCATTTGCCCGCAAAGCCAAAGGATCTAGGTTCAATTCCCCAGGACCCACGTAAGCCAGATGCACAAGATGGTGCATGCTTCTGGAGTTTGTATACAGCAGCTGGAGACCCTGGCGCGCCCTTTCCCTTTTTCTGTAACACACACTCTCTCCCTGCCTCTTTCTATCTGTCAAATAAATAAATAAAAGTAAAAAAGAAAAAAAAATTTTAAAAGGTGTGGGCTACCATGCCTGGTCAAAAAAAAAAAAAAAAGGTATAGTATTAGTAAATATAGGTGAGACTAGTACATATTTGAGTATTTATGGAAACAAATTTTTCACAAACTTGCTTATCATTACAAAGCTCCCCTTCTCTGAGAAAATTAAATTTCTCCTGTCTTCTCTGAATATATTTCCTAAATATCTACTTAATTTTAAAAATAAATTTCATCAACTTAAAAATATTTATTTATTTACTTGCAAGCACAGAGAAATAGAAGAAAGGCAAAGAGAATGGATGCCCCAGGGCCTCCAGTCACTGTTAACAGATTCCAGACACATGTGCTACTTTGTGCATTCGGCTCCACATGGGGAAACAAATTTGGGTTGTTTGTTAGGGGCTCTGCAGGAAAGCGCCTTGACTGTGGAGCCGTCTCTCCAGCCCCTACTTAATATTTTATTCACTGCAAAGTCTCTCACTACACTTTTAGAAGGTCTTTAAGCAACTCTCATTTGTTTTTATGTCTTTTTTTGCAAGGTAGGGACACACTCTAGCCCAGGCTGACCTGGCACTCTCTCTGTAGTACAAGGCTAGCCTCGAACTCACAGTGATCCTCTTACCTCTGCCTCCCAAATGCTGGGATTAAAGGCGTGTGCCACCACACCAAACAACTCTCATTTTTTTGAGGGGCAGGGGGTTTAGAGGTAGGGTCACCCTCTAGCCCAGACTAACCTAGATTTCATTATGTAGCCTCAAGGTGGCCTTGAACTCACAGCAATCCTCCTACCTCTGCCTTCCAAGTGCTGGGATTAAAGGCATGTGCCACCATGCCCGGCTCAATCACTTCTTTAAAGGCCCTAGTTCCAAATACAGTCACACCCTGAGGTATAGGGACTAGGACTTCAACAGAAGATTTTTTTATGGATGTGGGTGACACAATTTAACTAACAATGGCTAACTCTCATTTTTGTAGACAATCAGACTCTAGTTGACTAATGACAAGCTACCAGATTTTATTTCTGGACTTAGGCTGTTTTAAACCTTTCATATTTAACTTAATCGAATATTGAATGAGTTTGAAGGAACTGTAGGGCAAAGGTGCAACTTTCCACGAGGGCCATGATTGATCTACCAAATGTTTGATGGGATAAAGAGGATTATGAGTACAGAGGCCCAACCCTGGAAGAGTTCGCAATCTACCTCAGCACACACGTAAGTGTAAACAAATACTATGGCTGTGAGATAAGTGCAACCAGAGGAATGTGCAAAATGCTATCAGCTTCACAGGACCAATGAGAACACAAGGCTTACACAGTTACAACTCCCAACCTTTCAAAACCTAGCACAACTGGAGAAGGAAATAGAGACAGATTGGATCGTGCCAACTGTCCGGTAACAGAAAAACTACTTTGATATCGGCCCTCCCTGCCCTTTAGAAAAAAGTAAACTGGCGGGCTTCCCCATGCTGCCAGCTCTGGAGAGCAAATGACATTTTGTTGTTGTTGTTGTTGTTGTTTTTTGAGGTAGGGTCTCACCCTGGCCCAGACTGACCTGGAACTCACTATGTAGTTCCAGGGTGGCCTCAAACTCATGGCGATCCTCCTACCTCTGCCTCCCAAGTGCTGGGACCACCACACCCGGCACAAATGACACTGTTCCTGTCATGACCTTGAGTTTGCTGTCCTCTTTGCCCCCCTCCAGGATATCATTCTTCTTGAACTCTGTGGTTGGTGTTTTGGCACTGAGTTCCCCAGGGGAGATGAATTAATGTTCCCTAAAACCAAAACCATCTGACTTTTCGGTGAATCCTTCTTGATTTCTAAACTGATTAAAAGTGTAGACTTTAAGCTGGACATGGTGGTGCACACCTTTAATCCCACCCTGAGACTACCTAGTGAAGCCCAGGTCAGCCTGAGCTAGAGTGAGACCCTACCTCGAAAAACCAAAGAAAAAAGAAAGAAAGAAAGAGAATTTGGGCTGGAGAAATGGCTTAGCAGTTAAAGCACATGCCTGCGAAGCCCAAGGACCCCAGTTCAATTCCCCAGGACCCACGTGAGTCAGATGCCCAAGGTGGCGCACACGTTTGGAGTTCATTTGCAATGGCTGAAAGCCCTGGTGCGCCCATTCTTTCTCTCTCTATCTGCCTCATTCTCTCTCTCAAATAAATAAAAATAAAATTAAAAAAAAAAGAGAGAGAATCTAGTTCTTGTTTCCATGAGGTCACCTCTGTGGAGACCTGCAGACCTGTGGGCCTGCCAACAACCCTGACATGGCTTCTCAGATATGCTGCGTTCCCATCTGCAGATGGCGATGATTCAGACCCACTCCCGCCATTATTTTCAGGTATCTAAGGGCAGCTCTGTGGCAGAATGCCTTTCATGTGTCGTAAAACCGTATGTGTTTTCGACCTTCCGGCTTGCTAGCACTTTTGCTAGATTTTCGAGTCTGTACAACTTCCCACATATGTGAGGCCCAAGATATAGAGATATTCCACTTCTCACATGAGGGTATGAAAGACTTTGAGAAAACAACTTCAACATAATGTTCTTTTTATTAACATTATTTTTAAGATTTTATCTTTATTTTATTATTTATTAGAGACAGAGAGAGAGAGAGAGAATGGGTGCCCCAGGGCCTCAAGCCACTGCAAATGAACTCCAGACGCATGCGCCATTATGTGCATCTGGCTTACGTGGGACCTGGAGAATCAAGCCTGGGTTCTTAGGCTTCACAGGCATGTGCCTTAAGTGCTAAGCCATCTCTCCAGCCCTAATGTTCTTTTTTTTTTTTTAAGAATTATTTATTTATTTTCAATCACAGAGAGATAGAGAGATAGAGAATGGGCACACCAGGGCCTCCAGCTGCTGCAAAGGAACTCCAGATGCATGCATCACTTTGTGCATTTGGCTTTATGTGGGTACTGGAGAATTGGATCTGGGTCATTAGGCTTTGTGGGAAAGCACTTTAAGTCTGAGCTATCTCTCCAGTCCTCAAGATAATGTCCTAGAATATTCTTGAATATTCTAGATAACATAATCAGTACTCAATGATGTGTGCCCTTTCAAAAAAAAAGTGTCTGTTACTACTCAGTCATTATCTGCTCATAGAATTCAAACTAATTTAAATCTAAGATCAATTATAATTTAAGTTTATTTCTAGCAAAAAAAAAATCTAAAATGCAATATAAAAGCAGAGGGAGGACTTGTGTGTGTATGTGTGGAGGGGGAGGGACCAGCAAGGAGGAGATGGAGGAGGGGGAGAGCAGTGGGGAAGGGGGACAAACAAAAACAAAGTGTGCTGGGCGTGGTGGCAGATGCCTTTGATCCCAGCACTCGGGAGGCAGAGGTAGGAGGATCACCTTGAGTTCGAGGCCACCCTGAGACTGCATAGTGAATTCCAGGTCAGCCTGGACTACAGTGAAACCCTACCTCAAGAAAAAAAAAAAAAAGTATAATAGGATATAACCCATCATTTTCAATGCTAACTTAAATAATAATAATAAAGAGAGAAGAGCGGGACATGGTGGTTCATGTCTTTAATCAGCACTTGGGAGGCAGAGATAGGAGGATTGCTGTGAGTTTGAGGCCAGCCTGGGACTACAGAGTGAGTTTCAGGTCAGCTTGGGCTAGAGTGAGACCGTACCTAGGAAACAAAACAATAACAACAAAAAACAAACAAACAACAAACAAACAAAAAACTTAAGGGGGTTAGGAAGAAGGTTCAGCAGTTAAGGGCACTTGCTTGCCAAGCCGACCTAGGTTCAATTCCCAAGCTGTTCACCCACACGGGTTGCAAAAGAGAGGCACAAGTGTCCAGCATTCCTTTGCAGCAGCAAGAGGCAGTGGCACATGTCAACCCCCCGCCCCCCCTCGTGCCGTAGCACACATGCAAATAAATCAATAAATTTTAAAATGTCTTCAAAGTGGGGATGGGGGTGTAGCTCAGTTGGTAGAGTGCTTGCCTAGCATTCACAAGGCCCTGGGTTCGACCTCCAGCACCACCTAAGTCAGATGTGGCAGGACATGCCTCTCACCCTAGAAATCAGGAGTTGAAAGCAGGAAGATCAGCAATCCAAGCTCACCTGTTGACTCCCTGGTCTAGAGGTAGGCCTGCCACCTAGGATGTGTCAGAATTCAAGCTCATCCTCAACTGCATAGAGAGTTCAAGGCCAGCCAGAGTTACATGCAACCCTGTCTTGAGCAAAACAGGAGGTAAGGAATGAGGAAGGGAAAAGAATAATAAACTTCAAGGTTCCCTGCAAATTTAAAGTTTCCTTTTGCTGTTGATGTCCACAGATTAGCTTAATGTTACCCTTTAAATAATGAAAGAGTAGTACATCTAACATCTCTATAACTTGACACAGAATTGTCATTTTTCCCCCCATCAAACTGAAAATTCCTGGAAAGAAAGGAATGAGGTCATTTGATTATAGTTCCTTCTCTGCTTAGCTCATATCTGGCTCTCCTTGATGGCTCTTGAATGAAGAGCAGCTTAGACCAGCAAGAATAATTCAAGTTATGGGCTGGAGAGATGGTTTAGTGGTTAAGGCATTTGCCTGCAAAGCCAAAGGATCCCGGTTTTATTCTTCAGGACCCACGGAAGCCAGATGCTTAAACGGGGCACATGCATCTGGAGTTCTTTTGCAGTGGCTAGAGGCTCTGGCGTGCCCATTCTCTCTCTCTCTCTCTCAAATAAATAAATAAAATAATAAAGAATAATTCAAGTTATTATTCAAGTAACAGTGAGATGAATTCTATTCATGTCAATTTATGCCACTACAACCCTTGGTTCTCTTTGGGATAGACTGAATATCTTCAGTGTGATCTTGAAATAATCTAACATTTTTAAGATATAGTGGGGTGGGGGGGGGCGCTGAAGAGATGGCTTAGTGATTAAGGCACTTGCCTACAAACCCTAAGGCAAGCTTCGATTTCCCAGGACCCCCATAAGCCAAATGCACAAGGTGACACATGCATCTGGAGTTTGTTTACAGTGGCTAGAAGCCCTGGTGCATCCATTCTCTCTCCCTGTCTATCTCATAATAATAAATAAAAAATCTTTTTAAAAGACTTTTATAGGGTTTATTTTTACAGGCTCAGGGGTAGTGAGCATTCACCAAACATGGGGCAATGAAATACACCCATGTTTTTACTCTGTGACAGAAAATCCACAAGGTCAAGAAAAGCAACCTATCCCACCAGGCGTGGTGGTGAACATCTTTAACCCCAGCACTCAGGAGGCAGAAGGTAGGAGGATCGCTGTGAGTTTGAGGCCACCCTGAGAGTACATAGTGAATTCAGGTCAGCCTGGACTACAAAACCCTACCTCAAAAAAACAAAGAAAAGAAAGAAAGAAAGACAGGTAAGGCAACCTAGGGCTTTAGGTTCAATTCCAGTACTAAAAATAGAAATCACAGTGGTAGCCAGGCATGGTGGTGCACGCCTTTAATCCCAACACTTGGGAGGCAGAGGTAAGAGGATCACTGTGAGTTCTAGGCCAGCATGGGCTACAGTGAGATCCTACCTGGAAAAACAAAGTAACAAACAATAAAATCACAGTGGTATTATGAATTTTATAGGTATGGGCACCTGCCAACAGTAATATCTGTTTGCTGGATGCCATCCAAGGTACAGTTAAAATTTTAGGTACTTTTTAAACTGAAAAATCAAATGTTCTCCAGAGCCTCCGTATTTGTTGCAGGGCTCATTGGTAAAATTATGAGGTAGCTTTTGATAATATCTATCCAAGCTTCTGAACTTAGAATTTAGCATTTTTACAACACTCTACTGTTATTCGATAGTTCACTAGACAAGGTAAATGATTGCATGCCCAGTATTGTATTACAGGGTTGCCTTACCTTGCCTAGTAAATGCATATGCAATAAATAGATGCAGAACTAGAATAGAAAAAGTTGTTTGTGGGCTGGAGGGATGGCTTAGCGATTAAGGCACTTGCCTACAAAGCCTAAGGACCCAGGTTTGATTCCCCAGTACCCACGTAAGCCAGATGCACAAGATGACACATGTGTCTGGAGTTCATTTGCAGTGGCTAGAGGACCTGGTATGTCCAGTCTCTATCTGCCTTTCAAAGAAATAAATTATAAATAATAAATAAATAATTTATAAATAATAAATAAATATCTGTCTCTCTTTCAAACAAATTACACACACATATGTTGTATATGTGTGTGTGGTGTGTATGCATGCTCATATGTGTGTGGTTACATTTGTAAGTGTGCACATGTGGAGGCCGGAGATTGACAGTGAGTACCTCTCTCTATTACTCTATCTTATTTATTTTTTAAGTATTTATTTTTATTTATTTGAGAGAGAAAGAGAGAGAGAGAGAGAAAGGGAGAATATGGGCACATCAGGGCCTCCAGCCGCTGGAAACTCCAGCTGCATGTGCCCCCTTGTGCATCTGGCTTACATGGGTCCTAGGGAATCCAACCTGGGTCCTTTGGCTTCACAGGCAAACTCTTTAATCACTAAGCAATCTCTCCAGCCCACTATCTTATTTACTGAGACAAGGTCTCTCACTGAACCCAGAGCTCACCAATTGAGCTAGAGTCACTAGCCACTTTGCTCCAGGGATCGGGTCCGCCTGTCTATACTTCCCTGGTGCTGGGACCATAGGTATGAGCCACCATACCTGACATTTTGTGTGTGTGTGTTTGTGTGTTTTGTTTTCAAGCTAGGGTCCCACTCTAGCCCAAGCTGACATGGCACTCATTCTGTAGTTCCAGGCTGGCCTTGAACTCACAGTGATCCACCTGCCTCAGCCTCCCAAGTGCTGGCATTAAAGGCATGCGCCACCACACCTGACACACCTGACATTATAACTATATCTATATAGAGAAGAGAGAGACAGATAGAATGGGCATGCCAGGGCCTCCAGCTGCTGCAAACTCCAGACACATGCACCACATTGTGCATCTGGCTGTACATGGTTATTTGGGAACTGAACCTGGGTTGTTAGGTGTTGTAGGCAGGTGTCTCAAAGGCTGAGCCATCCCTCCAGCCCACGCCTGACTTTTAAATTTTTATTTATTTAATTGAAAGAAAGATGGAGAGAGAGAGAATGGGCATGCCAGGGCCTCCAGCCCCTGCAAATGAACTCCAGACGTTTGTGCCCCCTTGTGCATCTGGCTAACGTGGGTCCTGGGGAATCGAACCTGGGTCCTTTGGCTTTGCAGGCAAATGCCTTAACCACTAAGCCATCCCTCCAGCCCTTACTTTTTTTTTTTTTTTTTTTTACACAGGCTCACTATTGCTCAGGCTGGTCTTGAACACCTGGGCTCAAGAGAGCCTCCTGCCTCAGCCACCCAGCAGCAGGGCCCGCAGGAGAATGCGGACTGATTGTAACCATCAGCAGCGAGGTAGATTCAATCTGCCGCATCCTGAGCTTGCTCTTCTCTGCTATTGGTCCTGGCGTGGGCCTTGCTCCTGATCCAGCCCGATTGTCTTCTAACAGAGGAGGACTTCAAGCATACTGCTGATTGCCCTGAGAATGTGACTCTTTATTCTTTGACCTCATCACCCTTTGTGCCTCTCTCGGGTTATCTGTGTGTATCTGACCCTTGGCCCTCATGCTAGGCTGGAAGACTCAAATCCAACAATCAACTGCCCATGTCTTGAGGTGTGTCTTGGTGTTATGTACAATGATATGTTTCCAAAACGTGTGGTTCCTGGATGAGATCCTGTTACTACCTTCTTTTTTAAAAAGAAAAATGTATTTTAGGATTGGGGAAATGGTTTAGTGGTTAAGGCACTTGCCTGTGAAGCCTAAGGACCCAGGTTCGATTCCCCAGAACCCATGTAAGCCAGATGCACAAGGTGGTGCATGCGTCTGGAGTTCATTTGTAGTGGCCCGAAGCCCTAGTGCACCCATTCTCTCTCTCTGTACCTGCCTCTCACTCACTCACATACACACACACTCTCTCAAATGAATAAATAAAATATCTTTTTTTTAAAAAAAATTAATTTGGGGCTGGAGGGATGGCTTAGCGGTTAAGGCATTTGCCTGCAAAGCCAAAGGATCCTGGTTTGATTCTCCAGGACCCAAGTAAGCCAGATGCACAACTGGGTGCATGCTTCTGGAGTTCGTTTGCAGTGGCTGAAGGCCCTGGCATGCCCATTCTCTCTCTCTCTTTCTCTAACAAGTAAAATAAATTCTTTTTTAAAAAATTAATTCTACTTGCAGGTTGGGTCTCACTCTAGCCCATGATGACCTAGAACTCACTCTGTACCCCAGGGTGGCTTCCAATGGTGGTCCTCCTACCTCAGCCTCCCAAGGGCTGGGATTAAAGACGTCTACCACACTGGACTTCGCTGTCTTCTGAAACTCTGCAGCTTGCTTCAGTATGTCTCCTCGAGACCATTTCTGTATAAACCTCAGGATTTTTTTTTGTATTAGTTATGTACACAGTGTGTATACAGTCATGTTGGTACCATCGTTAGCCTCCTCCCTGTCCTCCCCACTCCGCAGGGACCCTCCTTACTGGGGAATGTGGGTCGTGCATTGTGGGGTTAGCCATCAGTTATGGGTAAGAGGCAATGTCTCTGTGCATAATGTCCCAACGTGTGGCTCTGACAATCTTTCCAGCCCCTCTTCCGCGAATTTCCCTGAGCCATGTTGGGTTCGTTTTAGGTCTGCTTCAGTGATGAGCTCTTGGGAGCCTCTGTGTCTCTGGATCTCTGGTGTGGTAGGAGTTGAGTGCTCTCTGTGTCGATCTCCTTCACCCTTGTGCTGGTGCCAAAACCTCAGGATTTTCTACCGTGGGAGAATTTGTCTTACTCTTGGTCACAGGACACATGCTGGCTCTGTTTGTGCCTCAGGAAGTAGTGGGGCGTAACTTGAGGTGCTCACGAAGTATGCAGAAGCTAAGTGGTGCCAAGTGTGACCTACAGCAAAGGAACTCCGCTGAGCCTTATTCTCTTATTTCTAGTAATAATTAGTAGATTTTCCCCGCCCCCACTTCTGATTGTATCAATAAAAACCACAGCAAAGCCACGCTGGGAAGGTGCTGTGCTGCACGTTCTGGAAATGTACTTCAAGGTTGGCACGAATGGGACATGACTACTAACAGCTGCCATTTGCACTGGGTTCTCTGACAGGGCGGTTTTATCACCTCACCTCACAGAGACTGTTGTTGAGGTCACCCGGCTACTCAAAGCAGAGTTCTGTTTCAGACCCAGGCCTCTGATTCCAAACACTGGGTTGTGTCCACCTCCCCGCCCTTTCTGCTGGAGAACCTAGGTTTCCACGGACAGCAGGAAGGCCACAGGAGCTGGAGAGCATGCTCTGGTGGCCGGCTTGCAGGCTAACCTGAGACACCTTGCTTCAGAAGGCTGCCCGGCTCTCCTGCCTCAATTTCCCAGCTACACACACACATGCACACACATACCTGGCCTCAGGTAACAGACACTAGGGCGTGGAGTCCCTGCTTGTCCCATCTTCATGTTCCCACACAGCCAGCCAGGATTCCACGATGTGGGAGTGGGAACCAGAGTCTCCTTGCCACGAGGGCAGGGATGGGCCTGTTACAGTGACCTCAGCAATTCCCACGATGCCGAGGATGCAGGCGGCGTCTCTGGGGGTCACTGGCCACTGCTTCTCCCTCTGGAAAAGCTCCATGGGCCAGTGTTCAGTGGCTGCCAACTTAGTATCTATTAGAGGGACTGGTGACAAGCATTCATTCATCGACATCTGCTGTGTTCAGCACACTGTCCTGGTCATTCACTGTGTGCATGAATGAACTCTGATAATTACACTGTGTGCATGAACAGACTGTGATGATCACACTGTGTGCATGAATGGACTCTAATAATGACAGTAACTCTAGGTATTGTAGTGATCTAACAGGTGAGAAAAGACAGATTGCTTAGGGATCCTGCTCAGGTGTGTATTCAAGGAGTGATGGCAAACCCACATCTGTCTCACTCCAAAAAACCGCCCAGCTGTAGGCCACGACTTGGTGTTGTGAAGGAACATTCTAGACCTATTATTGGTTACAAACGTGTGTGTGGATTTGTGTTGCTGGCCTGACCCTACCCCCCACCCCTGCAGACCTCAGACTATGACTGTTGCCATTACCTTCTCATGGCTGGGACAAAACACCAACCAGAAGCAGCTGGTGGAAGGAAAGGCCTTTACTGTGCTCTACGGTTTCGAGGGGAAGTTTCATCACGGCGGGGAGAGCGTGGCAGAGCAGACATCTTGTCACATCAGCTGGGAAGAAGCAGCAGCAAGAGTGAACTCTTTTTTTTTTTTAATTACTCTTTTGTTGTTGTTGTTTTTCACTTTTTAAATTTTATTTATTTATTTGAGAGGACAGAGAGAGAGAGAGAGAATGGGCATGCCAGGGCCTCCAGCCCCTGCAAATGAACTCCAGACACATGCGCCACCTTGTGCATCTGGCTTACATGGGTCCTGGGGAATCAAACCTGGGTCCTTTGGCTTTGCAGGCAAAGGCCTTAACTGCTAAGCCATCTCTCCAGCCCAAGAGTGAACTCTGAACCCCTAGTGGGCTGGACTTATTAAAAACCACAAGGCCTGCTCCCAGTGACACTTTTTCTCCAGTAAGGCTCTTCTTCCCAAAGGTTCCACAATTCTCCCAAGCTGCGGACATTTCATTTAAACCACAACCATGACCTTATTTGGAAATAGGATTGTTGTAGATATAAATTAGTTAAGATAACATAAGGTCATAGTAGACTGGGATGGGCACCTTAGTGTAACTGTACTGGGCTATAAAAAGATAAGGTATTGGGCTGCAGAGATGTTTTAGTGGTTAAGGTGCATGCCTGCAAAGCCTAAGGACCCAGGTTCGGTTCTCCAGGTCCCATGTAATTCCAGGCCTTTAGCTTCTAGAACTGTGAGATAAGAAACATGTTTTATTTTTATTTTATTCGGGAGAGGTAGAGAGAGAGAGGCAGATAGAGAGAGAATGGATGCACCAGGGCCTCCAGCCACTGTAAAAAGAACTCCAGATGCATGTGCCACCTTGTGCATCTGGCTTATGTGGGTCCTGGGGAATCAAACCTGACCTTGCATGCCAGCACTTTAACTGCTAAGCCATCTCTCCAGTCCTAAACATCTGTTCTTTGAGCCATTCAGAGTGTGGCTCTGGGAAACTGATGTGAACTTGACTTGGGGAGGGGGTAGGAGAAGAGGGTGATGTTTAAAGCAGATGTCTTTATATTTAAGTCTGACAGGGGAAGCAGGATTCCGGAAGGGAGAGGCCAGGTCCCGGGGGATGCAGAGTACATCTGGGGAGAGGCAAGTTCAAGAAAAGGCACAGCGGATGGACTGTCCCCGATGGCCCAGGCGAGGGAAGCCTGTATGACTGAGGCAGGGGTGGGGGGTGAGTGTGAGAGACAGGGGGCATGCCTGAGTATGGAGGGCCATGTGCTCCCGCAGAGGATTCTGGACAGGACTTCTGAGCCAGCAGCTGGCTGGCAGTAGGTCAGCCTTCTCAGCGTTGCCTCGTTACGCCGTGTGGAGTCCAAGTTTTCTCCTCTGGACGCAGGACCTGCCACTCTGTCCAACATTCTGCCAAACACCACAGGGGTGGACAAGGTTTTCTTCTCTGATGAACTCTGTGCTTACAAGTCCTGGGCTCTCTCTCTTTGCCATGTTTCTGGGTACAGCAGCCCGGTCAGGAGGGACCGTCTACTCATTTTAGCAGTCCTTTCCCAAATCCTAGATAGAGTCCTTCCTCTGTACAAGGGCCTATGCTCCAAGGGGTGTCCCCACTACTGAGCCTCCAGGCACCAGCTCCTGGGGCTGCCTGTGCCCCTTGCACAGTGGCTTCCCCTCCCTTCCTGCTCCCCTTAGGGTGCCTGAGGCTCTGTTGGCCCCAAGCCTCTGGGTCTCCAGGTTGCAGTGTTTCCTAGCCGCCGTCTCCCTAGGCTGCACCAGCAGGCACTGGCCTGTGACATATTGCTGAAGATCTGCGAGCAGAAACATGGGAGATCTCAGCTGCAGCTCTGCCCGCTGAGTCAGTGCAGAAGTCAATAATAAGTCACACGGAACCCAGGCCAACCTGAGAGGGGCCGGATGAGTACCTGTTGGTTCAACGAATGGGTCAAGGGATGGCACGCGGAGATGATTGTCCAGGGCAGAGGTGTAGCCCGCGTAGTCGTCTCGCCAGCAAGAACGCACGCGGACACCAGGATCCTTCTGCAGCAAGCGTTTATTGAACAGATGAAAGAGGAAGACCCAGCGCCCCCGAAATGGCGCCGCTTATATAGCCCCTAGGTGGCGTGTACTCTGCTGATTGGCTGCGCGCTCATATGATGCTCATATGACGCTCATATGCCCGGGCTGGGCAGTGACTTGGCGCGCTTTTGCCACTTGCACATGCGCTATTCTCACCAGGGCCGAGGCCGGATGTCAGCGCCATAATGGCGGTCACCTCTCGGCTCTCTACATCTCCCCCTGTTTGTTTTAATAAGATGACAACTGCCTCATAGCCCAGCCAGCGCAGCACCAAACAACCCTATGCTCGATCAAGCAAATTCCTTCCTTGGGGAATAAGCGATCAAGAGCTCACTCCCTCACCTTATCAGGTGCAATGGTGACAAGTCCTCTGAGTGCAAAGGCCAAGGGAGAGACAAAAAGGGGAGTTAACACCCATCCCTGTGCAATGGAATATTGTTCCTGGGGGTGCAAGGGCTGTCAATCTCATATTTTGGTGCTGCAGCCACTTAGGCAAGGGCTGATTAGACTTAGATCTCCCATCGACTCAGTGCAATGGGCTAAACCCTTGAGGTGCATCGACTGAGGGTCTCAGTCTAATTAATTAACCAAATTTCAGGAGATGATCCCTGTTCCATAGCCACAAGTGCTTGCGCAATAACGGCCTTGTCACATTGCTATTGAGCTCTGAGCTTGCAGAACAACCAAAGCAGGAACACTAAGCCACAACATAGGGCTGCACCAAACAGCGCCACTCCCACCCATTCCTTAAAGAAAGAGAAGGCTGAAGAAATCCAGGATGTCAGGCCCACAGCTAGGGAGGGGTCAACTCTAGTAGAATAGGGTCTTCATAATGCATCTTGTCCACTTCTTCGGCTCCCGCACAGGATCTCGATGATTCGTCAGGTATCACAAGTCTACGTGTTAGGCGTTCTGGTAGCCAGAATGGATTGTCTTCTTCCTGTGGAAAAACACAAACAGCTCCCCTGGATCTTATTAAAATAGGATCCGGGCCTCTCCATTGACCAGTCAAAACATCTTTCCACTTAACCATCTCCTGTGGCCTGTTAGGCTCTGAGCAATGACGGTCAGCCGCCGAATGGCCCTGACTGTCCAAATTTAAAAAATTAAGAGTAAAGAGTGCTATGGATATAGTCACTCGTGGGACTGAGGGCAGAGCCTCATCGACTCCCCCTTTTTGTTTTATTAAATAAGACTTTAGAGTGCGATGAGCCCGTTCTATAATACCCTGTCCTTGAGGATTATATGGGAGACCTGTCAAATGGGTCACTCCCATCTGGTGACAGAACTGTCCAAATTTTTGAGAAGTATAAGCTGGTCCATTGTCAGTTTTAAGAATTTTGGGCTTCCCCCAGGCACTCCACGCCTCGAGGCAGTGTTGAATAACATGGGCTGCTTTCTCCCCGGTTAATGGGGAAGCAAACATAACTCCAGAACAAGTATCAATGGAAACATGTAAATATTGTAATTTGCCAAAAGATGGGACGTGAGTAACATCCATCTGCCAAATTTGTAATGGGCGAATTCCTCTGGGATTAAAGCAAGGAGAGACTAAAACAATGTAAACTCAACCACCATCAAACAAACATCAAACTTCTGCAGTTCAAGTTCAATAGCCTTGAAAAGCAGGTTCCTCCTCCAGTCAACTCTTTCCAAAAGTGTTTGCATTTCTATGATAGTCTTTCCTCAGGCATCCTTTCCATTGTTTGAATGTAAAGCAGTTGGAACATCTTCCTTAAGATTGCTAATGTGTTTGACAATAGCAGGTTCAGTAACCTAAAACCAGTCTCAGTGCCTGTAATTTTAACTTGCTTGAGGTTTTCCAGCTTAAAATCTTAAATCTCTCAGTCCAATATCTCTAGCCAAGCACATCAGTCCATTACAAATTTAACCTTGATCAAACACTCTGGACCTCAGCAGCAGAACGCAGCCAGCCCTTATTCCAATAGCCCAGTTCCAACAAAGTCCTCTGCAGTCTTTCCTTCATTGCCATAGTGGCGAGTCTCTCAAGCTGCATGACTGTAAAATTAGCATCTACTCCATACTTATTAACTGATTCAGCAAGTTCCTTAATGAGGGCATACTCTACCGGTGCATGGACGCGGTCTCCATCCGCAGCCTCAAACACCGGGAAGGCTTGTAAGCACCTCCTTCTGTCCCCCTCTGAAAGGAAGGAATCTGAACAATGCTTGCCGGCATAAGGCGGAGGAGCACTGGGAATGACAGGGGCGGCAGATTGAAAAGCCGCGTGGTTCTTATCTCCTATCTTCTTTTGTTTTCGATTTTGCGGTAGCTCATCAAAATAATATCTCTCCTCCCCATAGCAAGCCGCTTCGCCATCTAATTCTTCCTCCTCGGAGGGACTAAGATCCTCAGACTCTGAGCTATCAATTCCTAAAGCCTCCAATTCTTTTATCGGATAAAGAAGCCTCCTTTTTGGACTTCTCTTTTCCCTCTCATGTTTCTCTCCCAGGGCGTCTTTTCCCTTGTCTTTTCTTTCTGTGGACTTAGTGTCCGCGGAAAGGCCTTTTTTCTTAGAGACGTCTTTTTCTTTTTCCTCAAGGGCCCCTAAACTTTTATCCCGTTCTGTTTCTGACATGCTGTCTTGTAGCTCCGAATGTGAGGCTCCCATGTTCACAAAGAAGAGAACGAGAGCCACCATCACAATAGGGAGAGCAAAAATTGCTCCTACCAATTTGGATGAAAGATGAGACAAGTCAAGACCAAACATGCCTCTCAGAACCTACCTTAGTGCTGCAGTTCTGAATCCTTCCCCGTGAATGGGGGGTCTCCTCGGCGCCGGCGATGACAGGCACCCGGCGTCCCGGGTTTCGGTACCAGTTGTAGCCCGCGTAGTCGTCTCGCCAGCAAGAACGCACGCGGACACCAGGATCCTTCTGCAGCAAGCGTTTATTGAACAGATGAAAGAGGAAGACCCAGCGCCCCCGAAATGGCGCCGCTTATATAGCCCCTAGGTGGCGTGTACTCTGCTGATTGGCTGCGCGCTCATATGATGCTCATATGACGCTCATATGCCCGGGCTGGGCAGTGACTTGGCGCGCTTTTGCCACTTGCACATGCGCTATTCTCACCAGGGCCGAGGCCGGATGTCAGCGCCATAATGGCGGTCACCTCTCGGCTCTCTACACAGAGGGATTGAGCATGTCATTGTAGTCCAATCCCCTTGTAGATATAGCCAGGATAAGGTGGGGATCAGAGTGGGTGAATCTGTGATGCTGACCAGTCAGGGATGTCTGAAGGTTTAGGTTTAACACCGGTTCCCTTGTCTCTAGCCATACGGCAAGGATAAACTATTTATTCCCTGAGCTGGGAGTTCCTCTCCCATGGTAAGGAGATGTTAGCATCCCCCTCAGAGCAGAGATGGAAAGCAAAAGAGGAACAGAGTAGTCAGTAATGTTTATGGTTCCCTGTAGTCCGGGGATGAGTCAACAGGTGGTAGGGTCCTTACACGCTACTAGAATTCCTGGAAGAAGGGACAAAAATAAGCCAGCATGACCCACATTCTCAAAGACCCAGCTCACCTGGCGTGGTTAAAAAAAAAAAAAAAAACAGTCCAGCCAGGCATGGTGGTGCACACCTTTAATCCCAGCACTCAAGGAGGCAGAGGTAAGAGGATTGCCATGAGTTTCAAGGCAACTCTGACACTACATAGTGAATTCCAGATCAGCCTGGCTACAATGAGACCCTACCTTGAAAAACCAGAAAGAAAACAAAGTTTCCATAATCGAGGCCATCACAGAAAGCAGGGCCTTGCATAGAACTAGTGCTTGACAAGTCAAGGCTGAAGAATGCCTGAGTGAGAAATCAAAGATGAATGACATGAAGGGCCGGCTCTAAGGGAACAGGTGTGAATTCGAAGTGGAAGCTGGGTCACTCTAACACACGTCGCAGCACTAAGGTCCGGGTATCGAGTCCAGGATGGCCCTTGGGTCTGGCATGACTCAAGCTGTGTGTCAGGGGGTGAGGGGTGGGTGCAGAGACTAGGAAGAAATCTGGGAAAAGAGCAGTGGGGGCAGGGTGCTAGAAATAAAAATAGGTAGTGGCACGTCTGTCCTGGTGGAAACCAACCGCCCTCTAATTGGACTGGAGGCCCGCCCCATGGGAGGGAATACATCCCTGATACTGAAAACTTAAAACAGGGGTAGTCATGAGCCCTAGGGGTGTAATGTCTGCTGCTGTCTGGCTAAATGTATATACCATGCTTATCAAACTGTCCAGTAAGCACTTCTCTTAATGTTCATACCCTTATATTAATGCTACTCTCACTTTTGGTAGAGAATCTTCTCTTTTCACATGGCAGTGACCTTGGGACGACTCAGAAAGTGCTGGAAAGAAGTGACTGGAGTACTGAGTAATATCTCGATCACACCTTCCAAGGCTCAGGGTCTAACGCGGAGAGGTGGTGGAAAGAATGTAAGAGCCAAAGGAAGGGTAGGACTCCTTACAGTGTGCTCCTCCAGACACAAAATGGCCTGGATATCCATGACCTCACAGTGCCTGACACTACCTACATAAGACCATCATAAGAGGAGGCAAAGATCATGACAGCAAAATAAAAGAGAGACTGATTGAGATGGGGAGGGGACATGATGGAGAATGGAATTTCAAAGGGGAAAGTGAGGGGGAGGGAGGGTATTACCATGGGATATTTTTTATAATCATGGAAGATGTTAATAAAAATTTGAGAAATAAAAAATAGGGATGGACATGAGTGATTAATGTCAGGGGTTAGAGCAGAGGATGTGAGTGGGTAGCAGAGGAAAGGAGCTAAAAGGGATCCAGAAGTGTGTACCCTACATGAATGCAGATAGAATGGGAGGCCCTGGTGCCTAACCCTCAGAGGCCCTGGTGTATAAACAGCTACTGCAGTGTGGAGAAGCAGACGACACTGCCCGCTAATTCACAGGGCACACAGGCAAGGCTCGGATCCTGGCTAAGAGCCAAGGATCCTTAGCAGCAAACAGGCTTTTCTCAGATGGCCCAGCAGGCTCTGTTTGCTCTAAGATTGCTCACAACCACACGAGCTGAGTAGAAATGAAATGCCACTGTGAATTCTACAACAGAAGCATACAATTAAAAAAACGGGGGGCTGGAGAGATGGCTTGGCAGTTAAGGCACTTACCTGCAAAGCCAAAGGACTTAGGTTCAGTTCCCCAGGACTTATGTAAGCTGGATGCACAAAGTGGTGCATGCATCCAGAGTTCTTTTTCAGTGGCTAGAGGCATTGACACACCTATTCTGTCTCTCTCCTCTCTCTCTCTCTCTCTCTCTCTCTCTCTCTTTCTCTCTGCTTGAAAATAAATAAAAATATGTATAAGCCGGGTGTGGTGGCACACACCTTGGAGGCAGAGGTAGGAGGATTGTCATGAGTTAGAGGCCACCCTGAGACTACATAGTGAATTCCAGGTCAGCCTGGGCTGGAGTGAGAACCTACCTCAAAAAATATGTATATATTTACAAAAACCACAAAGCCCAGCATGGTGGCGCACACCTTTAATCCCAGCACTCGGGAGACAGAGGTAGGAAGATAACAATAACAGACAAAAGTCAAGACAAAAACATCCAATTTACCTTCCAGTGAGTTGCTGGCCAAGGAGGTCCCTGATGCCCCCAAAACATTACAGGTCATTGCCGAGGCCCTTGGTTTCCCAAAGGAATAGATGGTAAGACCCTATTGCTATAGACGCCACATATTTGGGCTGCAAGGTCACTGAGAAATCCTGCTGGAGCTGAGCTGAAAACCTCCTCCACGTAGACCAGCTCACAGAAAGCTGGAAAAAGCCACACTGCATGCAGTTCAATGGGAGAGAGAGAAATCACCAGTGAAGATACTCAACAGTGGACACCGCAAGCCTTATATTTGGCCAGCCAGGCCAAATAAGCCAACGGGTGCAATAGTGGCATGTCTGTTATGAGGGAAACCAACCAACTCTCTAATTTGACTGGAGGCCCACTCCATGGGAGGGAATACATCCCTGATACTGAAAACCTACAACAGGGGTAGACATGAGCCCTAGGGATGTAACATCTGCTGGTGTCTGGCTAAATGTATATACTATGCACATCAAACTGCCCAGTAAGTACCTCTCTTAATGTTCACACACGTATTAATACTACTCTCACTTTTGGTTAGAGAAGCTTTTCTTTTCAGATGGCAGTGACCTTGGGATGACTCAGAAGACACCATGGTGCTGAGAAGAAGTGACAGAGGAGTGCTCAGCACTGCAATATCTCTATCACACCTTCCAAGGCTCAGGGTCCATTGCAGAAGAGGTGGCAGAAAGAATCTAAGAGCCAAAGGAAGGGTAGGACTCCTTACAACATGCTCCTCCAGACACAAAATGGCCTGGATATCCATGACCTCACAGTGCCTGACACTACCTACACAAGACCACCCTAATAGGAGGAAAAGATGATGACATCAAAATAAGAGAGACGTATTGAGAGGGGGAGGGGATATGATGGAGAGTGGAGTTTCAAAGGGGAAAGTAGAGGGAGGGAGGGCATTACCATGGGATTTTTTTTTTTTTTACAATTATGGAAGTTGTCAATAAAAAAAAGAAAAAGAAAAAGAAATCCAGTTTAGGCTGTGTGTCCTAGCAGAGACCTTCATGAGATTCATTGTTGGCAGCAAATCTCTTGAAGATCCAAACTGAAAAAAGAAGAACAATGAGAAGGAAACTCGCCCCCGTGGGACTCAGATGCTCCTCTATGAGGCCACACACAGTGAGGTGTGAACACGCAGACCAGTGGACCAGAACAGAGAATGGCAGGCAGACGCAGGTACACATGGGCACTCAACATGCCATGACCGTGATGCCCAAACTCGATGGGAAAGGATGGATCGTGAGTTAAATGGAGCTGAAATACCTGTGTGAGAATAAAACTGCACCCCCTCCTCCGTCTTTTTTGAGGCAGGGTCTTACTCTACCCTAGGCTCATCTGGAATTCATTTTGTAACACTGGCTGACTTCAAACTCACAGTCACTGTGCCCTCCCCCGCCACCCCCTTTTGTTTCTTTTTGGTTTTTTGAGGTAGGGTCGCGCTCTAGCCCAGACTGACCTGGAATTCACTATGTAGTCTCAGGGTGGCCTTGAACTCATGATGATCCTCTTACCTTTGCCTCCCGAGTGCTGGGATTAAAGGTGGGCACCACCACCACGCCCAGTTTCTGTACCCTTGCTTAATTCTACGTAAGGATGAACTTTACATCCAAAGGAATTAGCATTCAAACTATGCAAGGTAAAGCTGAGAAGCAAATAGAAGAAAATGAAGGAGAGTCTCTTTCTGAAATAGGAGAGGGAAAACACTTCTAAAATTGAATGTTATAAATACAGAACTATAAACCAAAAAAAAGACAAAGAGAGGTGACAAAGAACACCGTAGACAAATTGCAGCTGACAGAGAAGATGTTTATAATGTCTAAAAGTAACAGACGCTCATGCCTAGGAAACAAGAAACTCAAAAACCAACAAGAAAACCCCAGCAGAAAAACAAGCAAAAGATCGGAACCATTTCCAAATAAGGAAACATTTGAAAGACCAAACAACAACAGAGATCTCCAGTGCCTTAGTAATCAGAGGAATATGGAGCGAAAGATCGGTGAATTACGTCATATTTTCACCAGGATGCAAAACAAGAGGGATGGGTAACAGGCAGTGTGGTGCCCTGCTGGGGGACTGTCTCAATCCACTTGTGTGCCAATAGCTTTTTACCTGGGATTGTTTTGGTTTCTGCTTCTTACCTTGCTGTTACATTTTTTTGAGGTGGGGTCGCACATGTAGGTCAGGCTGGCCTCACACGTGTCATCTTTCTACCTCAGCCTCCTGTGTGCTGACGTGATACATAGCCTGGGCTACCACACCTAACCTGATGTAAAAAAAAAATTTTTTTTTTTTCTACGTAGGGTCTTGTTCTAGCTCAAGATGACCTGGAATTCTCTATGTAATCATGTAATCTCAGGTTGTCCCTGAACTCGCAGCAATCCTTCTGCCTCAGCCTCCTGGGTGCTAGGATTAAAGGCGTGCACCACCACTGTAATATTTTTTACAAAAAAATTTCTTACAAAAATCTTTTTTTTTTTTTAAGTCAAGTTTCAGGGGAGGCATGGTGGCTCGTGCCTGTTTTCCTTGCACTCAGGAAACTGGGGTAGGAGGATCGCCATGAATTCAAGGCTAGTCTGGACTACAGAGTGAGTTCCAGGTTAGCCTGGGCTGGAGTGGCATCATTCCTCAAAAGAAATAATTTTAAAAACCCCTGACTTTCATACTGGCCTGGAACTTTTTCTTTTTCTTTTTAGGTTTTTCCAGGTAGGGTCTCACTCTAGTCCAGGCTGACCTGGAACTCACTATGTAGTCTCAGGGTGGCCTCGAACTCAGTGATCCTCCTACCTCTGTCTCCTGAGTGCTGGGATTAAAGGTGTGCTCCGCCACAACCAACTCTGGAATTTATTAGATAGCCAGTGATGACCTTGAACTTCTAATACTCCTGGCTCTATGTTCCTAGTGCAAGGGATTACATGTATGCACCACCATGATGGGTTTTCCAAGTGCTGGAGATCAAACCCAGGGCTTTGTACATCCTAGGCAAGCACTCTTCCAACAGAACCACACCCCTGACTCCCAGGATAAGATCACTAACAGTGTCCCCTTTCATCTCTAAATTTTTATTTGGATATGTTACATGGCTACCTTCCTGTGACTCAGTAATTTCATTTGTGGTCTTATGTCCCAGGAAAATTCTCCAAATCCTAGAAGAGGGCCAGGCATGGTGGCACAAGCCTTTAATCCCAGCAATCAGGAGGCAGAGATAGGAGGATCACTGTGAGTTCGAGGCCACCCTGAGACTACATAGTGAATTCCAGGTTAGCCTGGGCTAGAGCAAGACCCTACCTTGAAAAACCAAAAAGAAATCCTAGAAGACACCTTTGCAGATGATTTTAGCATCAGTGTGTATGTGTGTGTGGTGGGGGACGGGGATATATGTCACCTGAATAGTGGCTTGGGAGAGAGGACAGGTGAAGTGTGATAGGTACACACATGAAGGATGGTGCAGATGTGAGAAGCAATGGTGTTCGTGAGACCATGGCAATGTAGGTGAGCGAGTCAAACAAGGCTGAGCCACAGGGTGGGGAAATCAGAAAGAGATGTATAGCCCTTTATCATTTATATAAATCAAAATATGTGTATGAAAAGTATGTACTTTGCAGAACATGCATACAAACAAAATATGCATTTAAATACATTAAGACAATGAGGAAAAGGAATGGGGAAAATTTGCAACATAAGGACCTATATTCAGTTTGAATTGGTGGAACCTTCCAGAAAACGCCTGTGAGGCTAAGCATTCAGTGGAGCCAGCCAATGCTAGATTTCAGCTGTTATTTCGTGTTTGTTTTCTTGTGCCAGCATCTAACTGTGTAGCTAGCCCAGGCTTGCTTACAACTGGAGATGCTCCTGCCTCAGCCCCCCCCCGGGGGGGGGGGGCTGGGATTATGGGTGTGTGGCACACTTGGCTTCAGGAGTTGTGGTTAGCTGAGAACTCTTGGTGCGTGGGGACGCTCAAAGGAAAAAACAGCTGACTCGACCACAGCGGCAGACCAAAAATGTTGATTGAGCCCGCTCTGTCAGACACTGGGGTACACCTGGGGAATGAGGACACCTGTCTTCAAGGAGCCACAATCTGTCTGGAATTAGAATACATATCAGTGAAACATCTCTGCTCTCATTAGCCATAGCACAAAGACTTGGACTTAAGAAACCTCTCCTTAAATGTGCTGAGAGTTGGTACTGAATTTAGAGAGAATGGAGTCCAATGGAGAGGAAACTTGGTTCTTTAAGCAGCATTTTCAGAGGAAAGGCAGACAGGAACTGACATTTTTTTTTAATTTATTTGAGAGAGAGAGAGAGAGAGAGCGGGAGAGAAATGGGCAGGGAAAGAGAGAGAATGTGTGCACCAGGGCCTCCAGCCACTGCAAACGAATTCCAGATGCGTGCACCCCCTTGTGCATCTAGCTTACGTGGGTCCTGGGAAGTCGATCCTGGGTCCTTTGGCTTTGCAGGCAAGCGCCTTAACTGCCAAGCCATCTCTCCAGCCTGGACCTGACATTTTGATTGGAACCAATGCTCAGTATTGTTGTTTTCACTTTTGGTGAGAAAAATCTTCATTTTGTACATGGCAATAACTACTGGGGAGACTCAAGACTCATCAAGAAGTGACTGTTGAGTATCACCAAATGCAACTTGTTTATCACGCCCAACAAGGTTCAGGGAATATTGCAGAAGAGCTGGTGGAAAGACTGTACAAGCCAGAGGAAAGGAATACTTTGGAAGGCTGTCTTCTGGACATGAAGCAGCTATTGCATTCAAGCTCTCCCAGTGGTCGCTGTGACCTGCACAATATCGGGTCCATCACCACTGTGATCATGGATGATAGAGGGAGGCAAAAAAAATGAAATAAAGTAAAGAAGACATCAAACTAGAAGAGCTAGCTGGAAAAGAAGGGGTTATGTGGAAGGAGTGTGGGGGGAGGGAAACAAAAGGAAATAATGGCAGGGGATTAAGATCAAAATATATTATGTACTTGTATGAAAACTGTCAACAGAAAAAAGCTTTAAATTATATGGAGGGGAAAAGAAAGGGAAGAAAGGCAGAGTTTCTGAGTATGGGCAGTCCTGATGCAGAGCATGAGATTCCAGAGGATACGAAGGTGCCGTGGAGACAGGAGGGAAAGGGTGGTGGCGCACATCTTTAGTCCCAGCACTTAGGAGCCACAGGTAGGAGGATCACCATGAGTCTGAGGCCAGCCTGGGGCTACAGAGTGAGTTCCAAGTCTAGCCAGGCTAGAGACCCTGCCTGGAGAGGGAGAGAGAGAAAGAGCGAGAAGGAAGAGCCCTAGGAGAGGAGTTTTAGATAGAACAGAGATTGGACTCAAAGATTGCCGGTCTCACTACATCTAGGTGAAAGGCCTGACACGAAGAGTACCGAAATGTCCTGAATCCTTGAAGAAGTTTCCATTGCCCTAGGGAGGCCTCGGGCAACCTATGGCCTCCACACAGCACTCGATGAGAAACCAGTGGGCAGCAAGTGCTGCAGGCTGAAGAGGCCTAATAAACAGCACTTCTCTTCTAGAGACTTCTCTTTCTTCCCACCCTACTTCTGAGACAGAACCCGAAGGCTTTACCACTGACCAATCTACAGACGGAGATGGAAGGTGGGTGAGTGGACAGCTTAGAACCCACTGGGAGTCTAGATGAGGGTGCTACGTGGTCAGGGAAGCCCTTCGTTACCAGAGGGACATGGCAGAGGACAGACGCTATGACAGGGCTGGGAGAACTGAAACAGCCTTGAGCACCGGGTCCCAGTAGTGAGGACAGGCCACAGGTGCCCAGGTGAGCCCTCCACTACACGTTGTCCTCATGGCTTCCCTCACGCTGACACAAGCAGTGTGTCTTCCAGACAAAATCGAGACCTCCCTCAGTTAGGTGATCTTCTAGAAGATTCTGGCCAAGCTTTGGGATCAAGGAAAGAGACCCCAGAAGTGCTGGAAAAGCATCAAGACCATCAGAGGGCAGAGCTTCAGAAGAGTCTCAGACCCAGTCCGTCCACATTCCTATGGCCTTCATCCCCACCCACCAGCTAGTGCAGGCCTCCTCCTCCTCCTCCTCCAGGAAGCAGCGCTCACTACTTAGAAAAACTTCTCTGAGTGAAAAATAGCTTTTGAAAAAAAAATCCATTGACTTGTTTGTGTGTGCGCATGTGTGTATGATGTAGGCATGTATGTGTGCACGCATGCACACACCAGGAGCTCTTGCTACTACAAACGAATGCCAAACACTTGTGCCACTTTTTTTAATTTCAATTTTTATCTTTTGGTTTGTTGAGGTAGGGGATCGCTCTCGCCCAGGCTGACCTGGAATTCACTGTGTAGTCTCAGGGTGGCCTCGAACTCACAGTGATCCTCCTACCTCTGCCTCCTGAGCGCTGGGATGAAAGGTGTGTGCCACGTGCCACTTTGTGTGTGTGTGTCTGGCTTACATGGATAGAAGTAAACCCCAGGCCAGCAGGCTTTGCAAGCAAGTGACTTTAGCCACTTAGCAATCTTCCCAAACCCCCAAATAGCTTTTTTTAAAAAATCTTTTTATTTATTTATATATTGAAAGAGAGAGATAGAGACAGACAGAAAGAGTGAGTATGGGTATGCCAGTAACTCCTGCCTCTGGAAACAATGTCCAAATGCATGTGCCACTTTGTGCATCTGGTTTTATTTAGGTATGGAGGACTCTAACCCAGGTTGTCAGGCTTTGCAAACAAGTGCCTTTAACCACTGAGTCATCTCTCCAGCCTCCCAAATAGCTTTGTTTTGTTGTTGTTTTCCAAGTAGGGTCTCACTCTAGCTCAGGCTGACCTGGAATTCACTATATAGTCTCAGGGTGTCCTTAAAATATGGGCACACCAAGGCCTCTTTGAACTCCTGATGCATGTACCACTTTGTGCATCTGGCCTTACATGGATACTGGGGAATCAAACCCAGGGCTGGTATGCTTTGCAAGTAAGCAAGCAGTGTTAACTGCTAAACCATCTCCCCAGCCCCCAAAATCACTTTTGATTTGGGGTAAGCAGCTTTATCTTACTTAAAAACAATTTTGTAGCCAGGCATGGTGGCGCACATCTTTAATCCCAGCATTTGGGAGGCAGAGGTAGGAGGATCACCGTGAGTTCGAGGCCACCCTGAGACTACATAGTGAATTCCAGGTCAGCCTGAGCTAGAGTGAGACCTTACCTTGAAAAACCTTACCTTGAAGAAAAAATATTATTATTATTATTTTGTGTATGTGCCTGCAGTTCGTTTGCAATGTCAGGAGGCCCTGGCACACCTATTCTCTCTCTCTCTCTCTCTCTCTCTCGCTCTCTCCTTATGAATATAAAGTAAAGACAATAATAATTTTTACAGCTAGGTGTGGTGGTGCATACCTTTAATCCTTATATTCAGGAGGCAGAGGTAGGAGTATCACTGTGAGTTTGAGGCCAGCCTGGAACTACAGAGTGAATTCCAGGTCAGACCCTAGCTCGAAGAAAAAGAAGAGGAAAAAAAATGCATATATGTTTTTTGGTTTTTCGAGGTAAGGTCTCACTCTAGCCCAGGCTGACCTGGAATTCACTATGGAGTTTCAAGGTAGCCTTGAATTTGTAGTGATTCTCCTTCTTCTGCCTCCCAGTGCTGGGATTAAAGGCGTGCACCACCGCGCCCGGCTAAAAATATTTTTAATATGGAAGCCAACCTCAGGACAGATGTACCCACAGCCCCCAGCATGCCATGGGTGGACCTAGGAGGCACATGCAATCTTAGACAGTGAGGCAAGTGCACCTTGAGAGGAAGCCAGCCGCAGGGGTTGGTGAGGCTCTCATGCCAACACCCATGGGTGTTTTGAGTGGTCATTCCGTTGGCTCTCTGAGCCGGTGTCACTGCCCTGTGAGGAGGAGGATGGATGGGACATGGGATGGGCAGAGGAGCTGTGTAGAGAGCTGCTGTCTAGAGGCAGGACACAGCCTTGCTGGCAAGCCACTCTTCCTTGTGCAGAGGTGAGAAAGGGCCAAGTGAGGGGTCTGGCACACAAAACAGATGGCACATGCCAGGGAGGAAGAGCTTTGGTGAATCATGCAGGGTGCTGCATGAGGAAACCCCTTCCTCGAACACCCCTTCACCTAAGGACTTGAGTGACCAACATTGGTAATTCCTGAAACTGAAGCGGGACCACAGGCCTGCCTTTGTGCCTGCAGGAGATGGAGAGGCTGGGTGAGCTGGCCTGTGGCCACAGTCTCCCCGCCCCCCAACACATTACACATACAAGGAGCAGGCCCTGCCAGCAGTTGCCCAGGAGTGCCAAGCATACCCGGAATGGCAGCATTGGACTCAATACATACAACAGATGCTAAAGCAAGGCTGTGGGGCATAAGGCGGGTTGTACACACACCCAGCCTGCATGCATGTTTTGTCTGGCTTGCAGAACGTTTTGAAAAAGAACCAAAAAAAAAAAAAGAAAGTTTAATTCACTGCCAACCTTTCACAGTTGGGAGACTTCATATAAAAATGATGGTTTCAGGGTTTTCTGGAAAGTAGGACGCTTGGCACCACAGAGCCTTCATCCCAACTTGGCAAAAGCTTTTCCTCCCAGCCACCTTTCAGTGGGGCTGCTGCTGCTGCTGCTGCTGCTGCTGCTGCTGCTGCTGCTGCTGCTGCGAGCCTCCAGTGTGCCCCCAGGGGAAGGCAGGGTCCAAAGGGACCACCAATACTCACAGTTAATGGTGGAGCTGGGGCCAGACTCAGAGCTCAGGGAGCCCCATGACATGCATTCCTGAATAAAAGTCTGTGGGGTCACCTGAGGATCCAGCCTGAGGAGCTGGCTTGGAACTGCAGATCAGACAAGCGACAATGTCGATTTCATGGAAATGCAGGAGGACTCTGGTAAACCCCAAACAGCCAAAGGCCAAATTTCAATGAAGTGTAAAACTCCAGGGGTTCCCCTTGAAGCCCATTGCCTAAGGAGGGATCACAGCTCAATACATATTTGTCCAATGATGTGGGCCATGTTTCAGCTTAGGGTAAAGCATTGCTCACGATGTTATGAAGATGAAGTCATTCTGGAGGGGGACTTTACAATATCCAGAAAGATCTAGCAAGGTCACAGGACTTTCATTGCATGCTACAGAAATTTTGTTGCTTGGGTTTCATACAGAGTATACTTTGAATAAAAAAAATTCTAATTAGGGCTGGAGAGATGGCTTAGCAGTTAAGCACTTGCCTGTGAAGCCTAAGGAACCTGGTTCGAGGCTCAATTCCCCAGGACCCACGTTAGCCAGATGCACAAGTAGGCACACGCATCTGGAGTTCATTTGCAGTGGCTAAAGGCCCTGGCGCACCCATTCTCTCTCTCTCTCTCTCTCTCTCTCTCTCTCTCTCTCTCTCTCTCTCTTGCTCTCAAATAAACAATGAAAAAAAATTCATAAAAAAATCAAATTAGAAAATTTAAATGTTGTCAAACTTCCAAGTTTGCACATCAGATCTGTAGGATCTAGACATCTTTGCTGTCAGTGAGCCATTTCGCCTACCCTGCAGAGAGCAGAGGTTCTGCATTCAGTTTCATAATCTTTACAGAGCCTATCCTGTGCAATGCTCCATTCTAGGTACTAAGTCACCACGGCCAGCAAATGGTGGTCTTACCTTGGGGACGAGGGCAGGCAGGCAAGCTAATGACTTAAAATGCTTAATGTTTATGTTCTGTCATTAAAAATTCCCAATTAATAATATTTTATTTATCTGGGAAATACTGTGTTTCACATAAACTATTAACCCACACATAGCAAAGATAGAGAAGAATCTTTGAATTGTTCTTCTGGAGGGCTAAAGCAGGCTTCATGTACAGTACTTTTTTTTTTCTTTTCTTAAAAACCTGAAGCCTGGCCGGGCGTGGTGGCGCACTCCTTTAATCCCGACACTCCGGAGGCAGAGGTAGGAGGATCGCCATGTGTTCAAGGCTACCCTGAGAGTACATAGTGAATTCCAGGTCAGCCTGGGCTAGAGTGAGACCTTACCTCGGAAAAAAAAACCAAAACAAAAAACAAAAAACCAAAAAAAAAAACTGAAGCCGGGTGTGGTGGCGCACACCTTTAATTCCAGCACTCAAGAGGCAGAGGTAGGAGGATTGCTGTGAGTTTGGGGCCAGCCTGGAACTTCAGAGTGAGTTCCAGGTCAGCCTGAGCTAGAGTGAGGCCCTGCCTCAGATAACAAACAATCCCTGAAGCGGGCTGGGGAAATGGCTTAGCAGTTAAAGTTGCTTGCTTTCAAAGCTTGCCTGTCAGGGTTCTATTTCCCAGTCTGCATGTAAAGCCAGATGCACAAAGTGGTACATGCATCTGGAGTTTGTTTGCAGTGGCAGGAGGCCCTAGCATGCCCGTTCTTTTTCTCCCTTCCTCCTTCCCTTCCTTCCTCTTTCTCTGTTTCTCTCTCTCTCCCACTAATAAATTTTTTAAAAAAATTTAAGATTTCTGGGGTTGGGCATGGTAGTACACACCTTTAATCCCAGCTCTCAGGAGGCTGGGGAAGGAGGATCACTATGAGTTTGAGGCCAGCTTGACAATACATAGTGAATTCCAGGTCAGCCTGGGCTAGAGAGAGACCCTACTTCGAAAAAAACAAGTAAATAAATAGACTTGTGGTAAAGGTGGCTATGGTTACTATCCCAGTAGACTGGCAGGATGGTTCATAGGAAGGCACATTACCTGAAAACCCAGCTCATGTACTGACTAGTGGAGTTCACTTATTGGCTTATGAGTTGTGGTTTGACCGTCTACAATGCTCCAGGTGCCTTTGCAGCTACACAGGGCCCAGCAGCCAGAAAGGATGACTGGCCTTTATGCCTTTGGAGAGATGGCTTACCAGTTAAGGCGCTTGCCTGCAAACCCAAAGGACCTAGGTTCGATTCCCCAGGATCCACGTAAGCCAGATGCACAAGGCAGCACACCCATCTGGAGTTCGTTTGCAGTGGCTGGAGGCCCTGGCGCGCCCATTCTCTCTCTGCCTAACCCTAACCCTCTCTCTCTCTCTTTCTAGTTCTTTCTCACACTCTCTCTCAAATATATAAATTAATTAATTACAAAAGAAAGAACAAAGAATCACGCTGGATGAGAGTTTAGAGACAGAGTGACAGATACCATATACAGTGTGGGAAGTAGTAGGAAGAGTCAGCTTTACTTCAAACCCCAGCAGGGCTGGAAACACCCTATTTGCTATTCTAGAAATGGAATTGTGAGGTCTGCAATATGGGCTGTCCAGGGGTGGAGAGTACAATGGGGTTACAGGAAACAAGAGTTCAGGTTGATTCTAGCTTTGGAGCCAAGTAAAAGGGTTCTTGGTGGGGCAGAGAAGTAGAAAGAAGCCCAGGATGGGGCAGACATCTTTGGAATAATCAGGAACACCAGAAAGGCCAAGGTCAAGGCTGAAGCCTTGGGAGCTGATGAGATGTCATGGGAAGGGAGGATACCCAGATAAGAGCCCTGCCTGGGTAAGCTGAGCCAGAAGATGCCAGGGAGGAAGATCAGAACTAGAGGAAGGAATGCAAAAACCCCAAGAAGAGAACATGCTGAGGAAGTGCTCACATGTGTCCAAGGCTGTTGAGGAGAAGGGTAAGGTGAGGCAGGGAGGGTTAGGGCAGCAGGCCAGAAGTGAATGGTAATCTTTTCTTTTGGTTTTTCAAGGTAGGGTCTCGCTCTAGTCCAGGCTGACCTGAATTCAATATGCAGTCTCAGGCTGGCCTCGAACTCACAGTGATCCTCCTACCTTTGCCTCTTGAGTGCTGGGACTAAAGGCAGTGCACCACCATTCCCATCGTGAATAGTAATCTTGACAAGGGAATTCTGAGTATGGAAATGAGAATAATTCCTTCCATGCCAGGTGTGTCTCTTCTGTAGAGTTAGGGTATGCAAGCAGATGAGGTTTAATATTCCTTCCATTGCTTAGTTATACCATGCACTCTTAAACTGTCTGGTTTTTATTTATTTTTTCTTAAGGGACTAGATCTGGGTGTGGTGGTGCATGCCTTGAATCCCTCAGAGGCAGGAGGATCACCGTGAGTTTGAGGCCAACCTGGGACTACAGTATGAATCGCAGGTCAGCTGGGGCTAGAGTGAGAACCTACCTCAAAAAAAAAAAAAAAAAAAACAGGGCTGGAGAAATGGCTTAGTGGTTGAACGCTTGCCTCTGAAGCCTAAGGACCCCAGTTCAAGGCTCAGTTCCCCAGGACCCACATAAGCCAGATGCACAAGGTGGCGCATACGTCCGGAGTTGGTTTGCAGTGGCTGGAGACCCTGATGCGCCCATTCTCTCTCTCTCTTTCTCTCTCTCTGCCACTGTCAAATAAATAAATAAAAATAAACAAATTAAAAAAAAACAAAACAAAAATAAAACCCCCAAAAGCTAATGATTAAAAGATAAAGAAAACTATACTACAGGAAGCTATGCTATTTGGGGAGTTGTTCGTCAAACAAATTGTATGATCATAATATTCTTTTACATAAAAATTATTAAGAATATTTATGCAAATTGTTAAATACGTAAGGAAAACCATTAAAATAGAACATCCACGGCTGGCATTCTTCCTTTTTTTTTTTTTTTTTTGTTTTTTTGAGGTAGGGTCTCACTCTATCTAGTCCAGGCTGACCTGGAATTCACTATATAGTCTCTCAGAGTGGCCTAGAACTCACAGCAATCCTCCTTTCTCTGCCTCCCAAGTGCTGGGATTAAAGGCACGGCCACCACGCCCAGTGCTAGCATTCACCTATGCAAGCTATACTATCAACCTTAAACCAAGGGTTAGGGGAGATAGCTCAGTTGCTTTGCAAGCTTGAGGATCTGAGTTTGACCTCCAAAACCCACGTAACATTCCAGGTGTGGTGATATGCACTGGTAACCCCAGCACTGGGGAGACGGCGACAGGAGGCTCCCTGAGGCTTGCTGGCACATCAGTCTAGCCTTGTCTCAAAAAGAAGTAACCTAGGTCTAGGGAGATGGTTCAGTGGTTAAAAGAGCTTGCTTGCAAAGCCTGACAGCCCATGTTCAATCCCCCAGTACTTATGTAAAGCCAGATGCACAAAGTGGCGCATCCATCTTGAGTTCATCTGCAGTGGCAAAATGCCCTGGCATGCCCATCTTCTTTCTCTCTCTGCTTGTAAATGAATAAAACAAAATAAATGGGGCTGGAGAGATGGCTTAGCAGTTAAGGCACTTGCCTGCCAAGCCAAAGGATCCAGGTTCAGTTTCCCAGGGCCCATGCAAGCCAGATGCACAAGGTGGCACGTGCGTCTGGAGTTCAGTTGCAGCAGCTGGAGGCCCTGACGTGCTCATTCACTCTCTCTCTCTATCTGCCTTGTTCTCTCTCTGTCTCTCTCACATAAATAAATGAATAAGAGAATCTTAAAAAAAAAAAAAACAAATAAAATAAAAAATAGAAAAACAAAAAGTAACCTGTGTTCCTGAGGTTGTCTTCTGGCTTCCATGTACATGCCCACCCACATGCATACATGTACACACACGCACACGCACATATACACACAACTGAACCAAGACTCTCCCTAGAGCTATCTGTAAAATTCCATAAGTGTTCTAGATGCAACACACATAGACACAGCCAAGGGACACCAATCAGGCTGTCTGGACCCACTATTGTTTACACATCCTTTCACTGGCTCACGAGGACTGCTTGCCCTTCAAGAGGTCAGTAAGGAAAAGGCAGTGATATCAGGGATTTGTATATTACGTTCATAAAGCTTAATAAGGTTGCATGCTTCTAGTGGTATCATGTCAGCCAATGAAAGGCTTACTCTAGGATTGTATTTAAAAATCAATATTTCCTAGAAATATTGATAGTCCTAGAAAGAAGGCAATAAGGAACCTTTGAGCGTCCATCTTTTTTTTTTTTAATTACTTATTTATTTGTTTGAGAGAGAGGGAAATAGGTAGAGAGACAGAGAGAGACACACACAGAGAGAATGGGCGCGCCAGGACCTCCAGCCACTGTAAACGAACTGTAAATGTGTGCACCTCTTTGTGCGTCTGGCTTACGTGGGTCCTGGGGAATTGAACCTGGGTCCTTTGGCTTTGCAGGCAAGTGCCTTAACTGCTAAGCCATCCCTCCAGCCTATCCATCTTGATAAAGTATCATCGATGGCCTGTGAACCTTTGTGAAGCTTGTCTGAATGCATTGCCTCCTTGTCCTCAGACATAGTCCACAGTCCCGGTCTGGAATTTTTCTCCCAAGGTTAAGTGTTGAGAGATATTCAGATCCTTGTTTGGCCAAGGGCACTCTACATGTGTTTGTTTTCCTATTGCATATTGACTGTCCTTTCTAAGCCAGCGAAGCTAGAGATTGGCAGACTGTGAACTTGCTTTAGTTGGTTGAGATTAACCTGGCACCTGCGTGGAGACAGGCAGGGAGGTGATAGTGTCAGAGGAAATGACTGTTCTGTACAGCTTCTCCCAGCCTTGAATTGTTTCCAAAGCTATCTAAGGTGAGGGAGGCCTTTCTCCGGTTTAACCTTGCCTCAAGAACTCCAAGTCAGGTGCTCAAAGCCTTCTTCCACCTCATTCAAGGGATAGACATACAGTTATATTCCACTGCCTGAAAAACTGAAACCCTGAAATGAGACAGCAGTTAAGGTCAGCCCCTAGGACAGTATTGGGCTGGAGAGGTGGCTTAGCAGTTAAGGCACTTGCCTGCAAAGTCTAAGGACCCAGGTTTGATTCCCCAGAACCCATGTAAGCCAGGAGCACATGGTGGCGCATGCGCCTGGAGTTCATTTGCAGTGGCTAGAGGCCCTGGCACACCCATTCTCTCCCCTCCTCCCTGTCTCTCTGATAATAATATTTTGTTTGTTTGTTTGTTTTTCGAAGTAGGGTCTCATTCTGGCCCAGGCTGACCTGGAATTCATTATGTAATCTCAGGGTGGCCTCGAACTCATGGCGATCCACCTACCTCTGCCTCCTAAGTGCTGTGATTAAAGGCATGCGCCACCACACCCAGCTAAAAATTTTTTTAATATATATTTTATTTGTTAATTTATTTGAGAGAAAGAGGCAGAGAGAGAGAGAGAGAGAAAATGGGCATGCCAGGGCCTCTAGCCACTGCAAACAAACTCCAGATGCATGTGCCCCCTTGTGCATCTGGCTTACGTGGGTTCTGGAGAGTCGAACCAGGATCCTTTGGCTTTGCAGGCAAGTGCCTTAACCACGAAGCCATCTCTCCAGCCCCAATTTTTTTTTTTTTTTTAAAGAATAGAACAGTACTCATGACTCCAGGCTCCACTGCTGCCTCCCTTCAGAGGCACTGATTATAACGCACATGCCAACAAAACCACTGCTTTCAGATACAGACAGCCTCACAAAGGGTGAAGATGCACGAAGTGAGCAACATGCGTCAGGGCCCTGCTGTGTCCTCAGACACTCTCAAAATCAGGTGTGCATCAGAATAATGTGTGTGTGGGAAGGGTGTTAAAAACAGGTTCCCAGGGAACCATAATGCACAGAAGGATACCACGAAAGGGCCTTGGTGTGTGCCTAAGCTCCCCACCACGGTCCTAAGTCAGTCTCACAGACTGCCTTGGAATTCAGACTCCTAGGTTCCAACACAGATGAACATAGATGACATTTGAAAACACTTCAAAAGATACAACATAAATGGCTTTATTGCGGTGGAACAACTTGAAGTTGACTTGTAATGCTTGCAGTTATGGGAGACACAGGAATGTATATGCAAAATATAGCTTGATAGCATTACATCTTATGCAAGAAAGAATATACACATGGGCTGGAGGGATGGCTTAGCAGATAAGGCGCTCACTGCAAAGCCAAAGGACCCAGGTTCGATTCTCCAGGACCCACGTAAGCCAGATGCACAAGGTGGCACATGCTTCTGGAGTTTGTTAGCAGTGGCTGAATGCCCTGATGTGCCATTCTCTCTCTCTCTCTCATAAATAAAATAAAAATTAAAAAAGAGAACATGCACAAAAGTTGAAAATGAGCAAGTTCAATGCTTGCCTGGTGTGACTCAGCACTTAGGACTAGGAAATACAGTATTATCATCTCCACTTTATGATGAAGAGGTGGAAGCTTGGGTTGTCCCGTTTGCCCAAAGTGACTAGCTGGGAAGTACTAGAAACAGAATGTGACCTTTGCTGTTTGTTTCTAAACCCTGTCATCTTTGCATTTTTACCACATCGCCACCGGCCAGTTTTCAGAATTCCTCTGCAGGGGAAGGTTCAGAAATACTTCAGAAGGTCTTGGGTCACTGCTATTTCAAACATCCATTTAAGAAGAGCATATATTGTAAACTGAGATAAAAATTAGCTTAGATATCCTATCAGTAGTGCCTACTAAATGTGATAAGGCAATGGAGGTAGGGTGTGTTTGGAGTTATGTCCAATCTAAAATATTGTTGTGAGCCAAGCATGGTGGTGCATGCCTTTGCTCCCAGTACTCATTGCAGTGAGTTTGGTACCAGCCTGGAGCTACAAAGTGAGTTCCAGGTCAGAACTCTCTGGACTAGAGTGAGACTCTGCCTCAAAAAAAAAAAAAAAAAAAAAAAAAAGACAGGCTGGAGAGATGGTTTAGCGGTTAAGGCATTTGTCTGCAAAGCCAAAGGGCCCAGGTTTGATTCCCTAGGACCCACGTAAGCCAGATGCACAAGGGGGCACATGCATCTGGAGTTCATTTGCAGTGGCTAGAGGCCCTGGTGCACCCATATTCATTCTCTCTCTCTCTCTCTGCCTCTTTCTCTTTCAAATAAATAAAAGTAAATAAATATTTTAAAAAATCTTCTCGTGGGTGATTTATATTTTAAATTTTTTGCTTTTTATTTATTTATTTGAGAGCAACCGACAGAGAGAAAGACAGATAGAGAGAATGGGTACTCCAGGGCCTCCAGCCACTGCAAACGAACTCCAGACGCATGCGCCCCCTTGTGCATCTGGCTAACATGGGTCCTGGGGAATCGAGCCTCGAACAGGGTTCCTTAGGCTTCACCAGGCAAGCACTTAACCGCTAAGCCATCTCTCCAGCCTTTATATTTTATTTATTTGCAAACAGAGGTGGAGGGAGCAAGAGAGAGAATATGGGTACACCAGTGCCTTTTGCCACTGCAAAGGAACACTAGATGCATGCATCACTTTGTGTATCTGGCTTTATGAGAGTACTGGGAAATCAAACCTAGGCCTTCAAGTTTTGCAAGCCAGGGCTTTTAGCCAATGGACCATCTCTCTAACCTCTATCTTCCTTTTTTTCTCTTTTTCTTTTTCTTCATTATTATTATTATTATTTTGAGGTAGGGTCTCACTCTAGCCCCAGGCTGACCTGGAACTCACTATGTAGTCTCAGGGTGGCCTTGAACTCACAGAAATCCTCCTACCTCTGCCTCTCAAGTGCTGGGATTAAAGGCATGCATCACCACGCCCGGCTTCTATCTTTCATTAACTTTTTTTTTTTTAGTCAGGCTGAAGAGATGGTTTGGCGGTCAAGGTGGTTGCCTGCAAAGCCAAAGGACCCAGGTTTAATTCCCCAGGACCCACATAAGCCAGATGCACAAGGTGGTGCATGTGTCTGGAGTTTGCAGCAGCTGAAGGCTCTGGCACGCTCATTCTCTCAATTTGCTTCTCTCTCTCATTCTTTCTCTCAAACAAATAAAATAAAAAGTTAAGAAATATTTTTATTTATTTATTTAAAAGAGAGACAAAGAGGTAGAGAGTGAGTATGGCTACACCAGCAACCCCCCCCCCCCCCGCCCCATCGCTTCAGATGAACTCCACACACATGCTCCTTTGTGCATCTGGATTTCCAAGGATACTGGGAATTGAACCCAAGCGGTCAGGCTTTGTAAGCAAGCGCCTTTAGCCACTGAGCCATCTCTCCAGCCCCTTGTATCTTCCATTTTCATATTTATTTATTTGACAGAGAAAGAGGGAGAGAATGAGTGCGCTAGGGCCTCTAGCCACTGCAAACAAACTTCAGACATGTGTGCCCCCTTGTGCATCTGGATATGTGGTTCCTGGGGAGTTGAACCTGGGTCCTTTGGCTTTGCAGGCAAACGCCTTAACCGCTAAACCATCCCTCCAGCCTCTTTCATTTTAATAAAAAAGGAATTCTATTTTTTTTTTTCAGGAGCAACAGACTCCCCTGATCTGAAAAGTGGCCTCCCTGCTTGCCCAGCCTCTGAAATGCCTATAGCTGGGAGCCACTTGCTCCATACCCTTGATTGGTCACTTTGTGTGCATAGTCTCATTTAATCCTAAATCTATGTAGGAGGTGCTACTAGACTCTTCTTCCTATTAATTAGGAAACTGAGTCAGAGTTTGGAATTTTGCCCAAAGTCGCTGGCTGCTCTCTCGGGAGAGAGCCTAGTGCATACTTACTGCTGTAGGCATTTTCCAGGCGTCTTAGGACCTCATCCAGAGCGCAGCACACCCTATGAAACAGGTGCACCTTCACAGATAAGAAAAACTAAGCACCACCTACTCGACTTCCCCAGGAAAGGAATTCAAGAGCTCCGTCTCAACCTACAGTCAACATCCATCACTTGGCGGGTCAGTTAAAACCGAACCCCTTCCAGGCCTAGAACCCCTAGCTGGGGGAATCCCCTGTGGACTCCCATGATTCCTAAGTTGCCAAGGGACATTGATATTGCTTATCTCTAAGCCAGACTTTGAGAAGCAAACGCTTTAGCGCGATCCCTCTAATCATCTCACACCAGATTTCCACCGGTCACCAAGGAACAAGTGTCTAAAAAAATAATTCCCTTGATTTGCTTATTTAAGAGAGAGGAAAGGGAGAGTGAGAGAATGGGCACGCCAGGGCCTCTAGCCACTGCAACCGAACTCCAGATGCATGCACCATCTTGTGCATCTGGCTTACATGGGTGCTGGAGAATCGAACCTGAGTCCTTAGACTTCACAGGCAAGCACCTAAGGCACTTCTTCAGCGCCCCCCCCCCTCCTTGGGAACTACTAGTGACAACAACCAAAAACATTTTTTAAATTAAGTCCTAGAACTTCTGAGACAACTCCCAATGGAACTTTTTGTTACTCATGTCCAACGAGGCCACACACGAGTCTTTCAACCGCAGCAGGCAAGTGGGGAGAAGTCTTCTAGGCTTCGGTCCCTCTGGCAGACTGCGCGGGCCACGTGCGCGGGGACACCGCGGCCAGGTAGCGCGCCGGCCGCCCGGGGCAGCCCCATCCACGCGAGGCCGGGCCACAGTCCCCGGGTCTCGGGTCGCGCCGTGCAACGTGGGACCCTCGTGCGTCCCGTCCCATGGCGCAGAGCTCGCGGGCGAGGGTCTGGGTGCGCGCAGGCAGAGGTGCCCGGGGTCCCGGTCCGGGTCGCGGCCATCTTGCTCGGGACACACCTCGCCGGTCGGGCGCGGTGCAGCGAGAAGGGGCGCGGCCCGGGGACCCGCCGCGCCGGGGACGGTCTGGCGCGCGGGCGGCGGGCGCTCTCTCAGGACGCGCGGGGGCGAGGGGAGGGAGCGTGTTTGCGCGCGCGTGTGCCCAGACCGGGCCGAGGGAACCCTCGTTCCACGGGAGGGGTGCCGGCGGGAATCCCACGCGGGGGGCGAGCGCGGTGCGGTCATCGTCGGCGGCTTGGCTGCGCGACCCTGCGGTCCCCTGGACCCGGAATGGATGCGCCCCTTGTGGCCACTTCCGGGAAGTGACAGCTTATTTTTTTTTTAATTTAAAAATTATTTATTTATTTATTTATTTATTTATTTATAAGCAGAGAGAGACCGAGAGTGAATGGGCACGCCAGGGGCTCGAGCCACTGCAAACACCAGTCACATGAGCCCCCCTTGTGCATCTGCCTTACGTGGATCCTGGGGGAATCGAACTTGGGTGCTTTGGCATCGCAGGTAGACGCCTTAACCTCTAAACCATCTCTCCAGCCCTTTTCTTATTTTATCTTTTTTTGGAAAAAATAAAGAAGTGTTTCTCAGAGGTTGGGCGGATGCGGTTTCGGCCCCGGGGCAACCGTTGCTCGGCGAAGTGAAACTCGCAGCGCGCTTGTCCCCGGCCCGGTCCCCGCCCCCCGCGCCCCGCGCCCCGAGCCCCGCGCGCGCAGCCCTCGCCGCCCCGCCCCGCCCCGGACCCCGCGCGCTGGGCGGTGACTCAGCCGGCGCCGCCCGGCCGCTTCTTAAACCCGCGCGCCCAGGGCAGCGGGGCGTGTGCTCCGCCTCTGGCTCCGGACGTGTCTCCACCGCTGCTGCTGCTGCTGCACAGCCGACTCTCGCAGGGATCCAGGCGGCTACCAGCGACCGAAAATGCCCCGGCCAGTAAGTGAGCCCAGCCCGGGTCGCGTGCGCCAGGCGCGGGTGCCCGGTCCAGGGATGGTGGTGTGGGATAGTCTTTCTCCGAGGAGCGGGATCCCCAGGAATCGGGCGCTGCCCGCTCTCATGTGACCTGTTGATCCTTGGATGGGACGCCTAGAGCCCCTTTGGGATGCTTTCCTGTCGCCAGCCTTTTCCTTGGGAATTCTGTCCGACTTTAAAAGTGGCCGCTAATCCGACTGGGAAGTTTCTCAACAAGTGCAAAATGAGTGGAAGATTTTGGGGTGGCTTCCGGACAACCTACACCTGTTCTCCCGGTTCCTTCAAGTGACCGGAACCACTTTGCAAACCCACACCTTCCTGGGCGACTTGAAGGGCATTTGGGAGAGAGGAGAGGCTCTGCCCCGAGGGTAGCCTGGCCTTAGCCCCTTGCCACCAAGCCCCCGAGGCGCGGCCCTGTCGACCCGGGTAAATGCTGGGTGCTGCAGGATCCCTATCTCCGAGAAGGCTAGCCATCGACTTGAATTGCAGACGAGGCAGCCCCGGAGTCTTGATAAGGAAGCTCTTTGGCCGATCCCAGCACTGCCTTTGAACTTCAGCTCGTTAAAGTGCTGCGTGCCTGCTTCTCCGTCCCTCCTTTCTGATTGTGTTGAGATTGCTGGTGGGACCTGGCGGGGAGCGAGGGCGGGTGGAACAAGGCAGGATCTTAGTGAGTGGCACGTCTCAGAAAGTTCTTTAACACTGGTGAGCTGGGGAAGCACTGGGCAGGGTGTGTGTGTGTGTGTGTGTGCGCGCGCGCGCGCCGCGCGCACGCGCCCGTTTGCAACTTTAAAACCGTGGAGAAGATATCAAGATTCATTAATTTACTTCTAGTCGTTCAGACCAGTTGGTTCTGTAATCAGTGTTTATGTGATTTTTTTTCTACTTTGAAACGTGATGTTTTATGAAAAGAGGCCTTCAATAGAAATCTCATTTTTCTGTTAAGTTAAAGAAATTAATAGGGTAATAGTTTTGTGTGTGTGTGTGTGTGTGTGTGTGTGTGTGTGACATCATCAAGATGACTGATGCACGAGACAGAAGATTTTCACCGTACAAAAAATTCTGGAACTTAAAAGTGTGACCCATCCAAGCGCCATGATACCTGTAGTCTAAATCTGGCCTGCTACACCTTACTCAATACAGCGGAAACCAGGAGTGGTCCGGAGATTAGTTCCTCTGAGTCTTTTTATCTCACTAAAAGATTCAGTCCATTTGTTTTGTTGTTGTTTTTAAGATAGTACCCAGACAAAAAAGTTAGTAATCCATTTCTAGTCACTGCCTTTTCTTACCACCAACTGTAATTTTTTTTTATCTTTCTGTTTTTTCTCAGTTGTAAAATGTACATAGTATATAACTTATCTTCAGAACCATTTCTAATTGTGCCATTCAGTGGCATTAAATAAATTTCTGTTGTTAAACAATCACCAACGCCATTCACCTCTGGAACATTACAATACTAAAGTCACCCGTGGCGCCCGTTCAACACAACTCCCCAAACCCTGGCAACGGGTATGCTACCCTTCCCCGTGAATGGAGTATTGTGGGGGCCTCGTCGCAGTGGAATCTTCCAGTACCTCTTTTTCCTTGGCATAAATACTGTCTTCACGTTCATCTGTGTTGCACTGTGTGTCAAAATTCTCTTCCTTTTTAAGGTTATTTCTTACGGCCCTTATGCTTGAATGTCATCTTTTTGTTGTTGTTTTGTTTTTCAAGGTAGGGTCTCGCTCTAGCTCAGGCTGATCTGGAATTCACTATGTAGTCTCAGGCTGACCTCGAACTCATAGCGATCCTCCTACCTGTGCCTCCCCCAGTGCTGGGATTAAAGGCGTGCACCACCACACCAAGCATGCATGTCATATTGTTATAGGTCTTTCATGATAAGAACTTGTTTCTGACAAGTTAGCTGCTAAACTGTTGAGAAAGGAGAGTAGCCATCGCCTGTGTATGTGTCAGAGCCTCAATAACAAAGTAATTTTCTGGAAGACTATGTTTTGTATAATAGCCACAGTTACAACTTCAGACTTCTTTGAGCGATCTCCTTTTAGGTGCCGGTATGGTGAAGGAAGTCCCTACCTGCCTCAAGGGACTGTGATTCATGTTAGAGCCACCACACTGATCATGGAGAATAGGGAAATCTAGTTGGTTAGTTTTGTTTCATTGCGGGGGCGGGGGGGGGGTTGTTTGTTTCCTGCCCGTGTGAATGTTAAATGAAGCATGCATGGCAAGCTCTGTAGGTATGCCCTTCAAACAAAAGGTTATTGATTCTTTTTATTTAAGCCAAGCTAAGAATTTCATTAGGTTGCTGGAGTGCCTTTGGATGTTTCCCAGGGGTAAGGGGCAATTATAGTAAGCCGTGGATATGTGGGAATCATCGGTTTGGACTTCCACCTGGTAGTTGAGTTCTCTAAGCTGAGTAAGTGGATTGGTTTATGCATAAAACAGCACAAATGAAACAATATTCATACCCTGCTGACTAAAACGATCGGGGGTTTATCCTTCAGCGAGCAGGTGCCCCACACAGAGGGTGATAGGATTCTTGTCCTGTGGAGGCCTACAGACTGGTATTCCAACCCAGAGAGACATTTGCTTCAGTAAGACCCTGAGCAGTTCCCATGCTTCCAGAAAGGAAGAGTAAAGTGTGACTGAAGGGCAGTCAGTGGTGGGTGGGCCAACGCGTGGTTCCCTGGAGAAGCCCACATTTCAGTCGAATCCGTGGGGGAAGATCTGGTGCCTGGAGGGATGGCTGTGGCCTGGTGTCTGGTCTGGTGGTTTCCATGGCTGCTTTAGGACTCTCCCCAGTGGACTGATGGACTTAGGAGGGCTGACTGCTGCTCAGGAGCGCCCCTTGGCCTCCGGTTCCACTGGTCCCTGGGGCAGGGTACTGTGTGGCCTTCTTGGTGTACAGGGGCGGGGTTAGCATGAAGCCGGTTCAGGAAGAGTTCTTGCGCAACCCTTCCAGGCAGAGTGGCTCCTTTCTCCCTTCCTGCCTCCCTCTGTTCTCCCCAACCCGCTTTCCAGGTCTGGTAGGAAGGAGGCAGGGCAAGGAGGGGTGGGGCACTGGAGAGCCCCTCCCCCACCCCCACCACTATAGGCAAGCCAAGGCATCAAACTACCATGCCAAAACTGTCCAAAACTTCCGTGGGAGCTGCCACCAAGGTGCCTCAGTTGTCCTGACGTTAAGGGAAGTTCACCCTTCTTAGAACTCTGCAAGTGTGTTTGAAGTTCTACCCCGAGCTCAAACTTCAAGATAACTTCTCTGTTTTGTAAATGTATTCGGTGTTGCTAGGTATTGAACCCAGGGCCTCACCTCATGCTTACTAGGAAAGCACTGTAGCACTGAGCCAAGATAATTTCTGAAACTACCTTTTTGAAACTACTGTCTTTCTACTAGATTTGTTTGTTTGTTTGTTTTGAAGTAGGGTTGACATGGAATTCACTGTGTAGCGTCAGGGTGGCCTTGAACTCACAGTGATCCTCCTATCTCAGCTTCCTGAGTGCTGGGATTAAAGGCTTGGCTCTCCTAAATATTTTTATATATATTATTTATTTATTTATTTGAGAGAGAGAGAGAGAATGGGCATGTCAGGGCCTCCAGCCACTGCAAAGGAACTCCAGATGCATGTGCACCCTTGTGCGTCTGGCCTACATGGGTCCTGGATAATTGAACCAGGATCCTTTGGCTTTGCAAGCAAACACTTTAACCGCTAAGCCATGCCATCTGTCCAGCCCTCTCCTCAATATTTTAACAGGGACAGATTTTTTTTGTTTTCATTTTTTTTTTAATTTTTTTCTTCATTTTTTATTTATTTATTTGAGAGTGACAGACACAGATAGAGAGAGAGAGAGAATGGGCACACCAGGGCTTCCAGCCACTGCAAATGGAACTCCAGATGCGTGCGCCCCCTTGTGCATCTGGCTAACGTGGGCCCTGGGGAATCAAGCCTCGAACCGGGGTCCTTAGGCTTCACAGGCAAGTGCTTAAATGCTAAGCCATCTCTCCAGCCTGATTTTTTTGTTTTTAATATGTGTCTTCAGCCCTTCCCTTCACTGAGGAGGACACATGGCCCTATCCCTCCCCCCCTTCACCCAGGGCAGATGGTGAACTAGGTAGCTAAGATCTTGGCACGTGGTGGTGAGGAAGGCTGGCTAGGGCTCCTGATCTGCCATCATGGTGCTGTAAGGCATGATGAATATTTATAGCTCACCCATTAGTCCTGCAGATGCTTGCTGAGCTCCCGTGAGAGGTGTTGAGGCGCCCAAGTGGCAGGCACAGGAGTAGCTCCTGTCATCTGCATCTAAATGCAGCTCCTGCATTTAAAGTCTGGTTTGGTGACAGATGATAGTCACAGAAAACGCAGAGCTCCTGTTGGTGCCTGAAGAGGGTACACTGTGGTGGGGGTAAGACTACGAGGTGGGAAGGACAGGAGGCAATGCGGACTGTCTGAACAATGAAGGGTGTTAAATGGGGGAGGGCCACCTCCAAGCATCCTGGCCCATCAGGTTCCTGGTACCACTGCAGAGAAAAATCAGTTGGCTGTGCCTTGACCATACATACATAGGCATTTTTATCTTAACTCAAGGTTTTGACCTTCTACAAGAAGGTGACATGACCGGGTTTGCCTTTTAGGAAGTTGACTACGTTCTGGAATGTGAGAGTGTACAGGAACCAGAAGGGGTCATTGAGTGACCCATGAGAGAGATGGCGTGATAGCTTGGGCCCACGGAGGTTAAAGGGAAAGGCATTGGTGGTGGATTAGGATATGCAGGGCCAAGAGGTGGGTGGGGTGGCCTGACTTGGCTTCTGATTTGCACAGCTGACTGAGTGGTGGGGAACCAGAAAGAACCTGCTTTGTCCATGTTAATAAGGTTGAAAGAACTTCGGAAGTTTTGGCTACAACCCCATGGTGCCATTATTGGTATCCGGAGTGTAACTGGAAGAGGCAAGAGGCGATAGCTGGATGAGTCTTCAGTTGTAGAAAGACAAGGCTGGCAGAACGTAAGGTGCCCAGTCTGCCATGAGCTCTTCTCTGCAGGAAGTCCAGGACCAGAGCTTAATTTGGCAGTGGCCACTGGTGTCCCCTATTATGGGTCTTTTTAAAAAAATATTTATTTATTTGAGAGAGAGAAAAAAAAGAGTCAGATATATAGAGAGAATGAACACATTAGGGCCTTTAGCCACTGCAAATGAACTCCAGATGCATGCAGCACCTTGTGCATCTGACTCACTTGGGTACTGGGGAATCCAACCCGGGTCCTTAGCCTTAACTGCTAAGCCATCTCTCTAGCCCGGGCTCTGATTTGAAAGGGGGGAAAAGAACCTAGATGTTCCTTATGAAACCGTTCCTCTTTTCTCTCCTATTCCTTCCACATTGGACACTTTTGTTAATTATTCTAAATGATAGATAACATTGTGATTTTGTAACAGAATTGGAATAGCTTCATTAATGCTTATAGTTTGGGAAAGGAACACAGTTCCACTTAGTGAGTTATAATTCTGTTCCATAATTTCTTAATTCTGATCTTTACTTAGACTTAAACGTTTGTGTGTCTGTGACAGCTTGGAGCGTGGTACCGTGGTTAAATATGCTCATCCCCTTTTAGTGCGTGCTTGTTTCCCCTCTGATCTGAACCAAGACTCACAGATTCACAGATTGCTTTCAAAATCAGGAACGTATACTGAGTTAGACCTTTTATTTCAGCAGTAACTCAATTGAGACTTCCATTTATTCTATTCTATTCTATTTGTTTGTTTGTTTGTTGTTTGTTTGTTTTGGTTTTTCGAGGAACGGTCTCACTCTAGCTCAGGTGGACCTGGAATTCACTATTTAGTCTCAGGGTGGCCTCAAACTCATGGTGATCCTCTACCTCTGCCTCCCAGAGTGCTGGGATTAAAGACGTGTGCCACCATGCTCAGCATTACTCTATTTCTTTTTTCAAAATTAAAAAAAAATTGTTTATTTGAAAGCATAGAGAAAGAGAGAGAAGAGAGATAGAGAATGGGTGTCTCAGGGCCTCCAGCCACTGCAAATAAACTTTCAGATGCCTGTTCCACTTTGTGCTTCTGGCTTTAGGTAGGTACTTGGGAATCAAACTCTGGTTGTTAGGCGTTGCAAGCAAATGCCTTCATTGCTGAGTCATCTCTCCAGGCTCCTATTTATTCTATTTTAATTGAAGGTATGACTAACATAATAGAGAATGTCATTGAAGAGACCAAAAGGTTATATCAGTTCCCTCCTGACATCTGTCATCCATGCCTGTGGACCTAAGGAATATAAATTTAGTCCACGCATCGGTAGGGTTTTTCTTGTTTGTTTTTGTCTGTTTTGTAGTCCAAGGTATACCCAAGGATGACCTTGAATTCCTCATCCTCCTGCCTCAACCTCCCTAGTGAGACTAAAGGGTGCAGCACCATACTGAGGCTGTATTGGGGGTGGAACCCAGGCTCTTAGCTTGCTAAGCCAGCACACTACCAACTTAGCTACATCACCAGCTCGAAAGGTCTTTTAAAGAGCCATACAAAAAAAATTAATTAGATTATAATGTGGCTTAGAAATGTTTTATTACGATATTAATAGTTAGCCCGGTGTCTTGGTGCATGTCTTTAATCCCAACACTGGAGAGGTAGAGGTAGGAGGATTGCTGTGAGTTTGAGGCCAGCCTGGGACTATAGGGTGAGATCCAGGTCAGCCTGAGCTAAGTGAGGTCCAGCCTCGAAAAAAAAAGGAGCATGAACTGCTTAGTGAAAGATAGCACTATGTCTCCGTCTCCTTCTGGTAGGTTCTAGTTGTTAAGATGTCCAAATGGCTCTCCCATGAGCTATTTCCTGTATGCTTAATACTCATAGGCCATATCAGGCCTGGAGCTGGGATGGAGAAAAAAGTAGCATTGGCCTTGCTGGTGAGGAGTTCTCAGTGTAATAGGGACGTTGAGTGTGCAGGCACAGATTAGAGCGCTGTGAGGTAAGAGAGAAACGCCAGCAGTCCTCCCTGTTGGCCAAGTACTCTGGGGGATATGAGAGTTGAGGGCATTTCCCTTTATTCAGTGAGATTGTGCTGTTTGAAAAAGGAAACTTCCATTCACATTATTACCCTTTTACTTAAGAGTACCCTTGTACTTAAGAGAGCATTTAAAAAATATTTTATTTATTTATTTAAGAGAGAGAATATGGCTACACCGGGGCCTCCAGCCATTGTAAATGAACTCCAAATAAATGCATCACCTTGTCCATCTGGCTTCTGTGTGTCCTGGGGAATCGAATCTGGGTCCTTTGGCTTTGGAGGCAAGTGCCTTAACCACTAAGCCATCTCTCCAACTCAATTATTTTATTTTTTTTATTTGTTTATTAGAAAGAGATAGAGGATGAGTGTATCAGGGCCTCCAGCCACTGCAAACGAACTCCAGATGCGTGCACCCCCTTGTGCATCTGGCTTACTTGGGTCCTGGGGAATTGAACCTGGGTCCTTAGGCTTCTTCACAGGCAAGCGTCTTAACCGCTAAGCCATTTCTCCAGCCCCCCCCCCCTTTTTTTGTCTTTCTGAGATAGGGTCTTGCTCTGGCTCAGGCTGACTTGGAATTCACTATGTAGTCTTAGGGTGGCTGCCAACTACTAAGTAGTCTCAGGGTGGCCTTGAACTCACGGCAATCTTACTTCTGCCTTCTGAGTGCTGGGATTAAAGGCATGCACCACCATGCTTAGCTTGAAAAAAAAATTTTAATTTCTTAAATTTTTTTATTTACTTATTTGAAAGAGAGGGAGAGAATGGGTGCGCCAGGGCCTCCAGTCACTGCAGAACTCCAGACGCATGTGCCACGTTAGCATCTGGCTAACGTGGGTCCTTGGGGAATCGAACCTGGGTCCTGTGGCTTTGCAGGCAAACGCCTTAACCTCTAAGCCATCCTTCCAGCCTGGAAAAAAAAATTTTTTTAAAGGCAAAATAAAAACTTTCTGACTTTGACTCCATTTTTGCTGAGGGAAATAAGAATGGATGTTACTTGACAGTGGGACTGCACACAAGCCAGTACAGGTATGTCACATTTTGCCATCTTTTTGTTGACCTGAAGTTAATTTCCACAGCCCAGTTTTGTTTTCCGTTTTGCTGGAGGGCAGATAATTTCATACTGCTGTGTGCTGGTTGTCTGTGGTCAGGTGGTTGAAATCATTGTTTCCCCTTAAGGAAGGGGCAGGTGAACGAGTGTGTGTCAGTGGAATGGCCTGTGTTGCTAAGGTCTCCCAGGCACAAATGGCTTTTCTGTTTCTCAGAGTTTTTAAGACAGCAATGTACAACAGACACAAATACGGCCTGTAAAGAAAGCCTGGGCTGTTTACTCCCTGTCCCTTAACAGAAAACAGTCGCCAATCCCTTGCTTCAAAGCGAGGATAAGGTAACTATTGTTGAGCTTTTGTTATGACCTTGTGTATATTTTATGGCTAGGCCAATATTTGGAAGGAGAGCCACCTCTTTGGTTCCAGTTTTTACAGAACTGCTCTCAAAGAACAAAGCATCCATTTTATTAGTGCGCAGCCAGTGCATCCTAGACCTTGCACACACACAGGCTCCTATTGGAAAAGCCATCACCAGGGATCCGGTAGTTGGGGCTGAGGTAATATTTTAAACAAGACTGGTGTGAGTGGCTCTTCTTTGTTTATAGAGAAAGTGGCAGTATCTTGTGTCACTTGCTAAGCCATCGTCTAATGGCAGATTTTTGGCATCTGCTAAAAGCAATTTGTACCTGGTATTTAAGTTGGAAAGAGAATGCACATAAATAATTTTTTTAATGATTGAAAATTTAAAATTAACAGCTGATCTACTATCATGTGTGTGTGTGTGTGTGTGTGTGTGTGTGTGTGTGTGTGTGAATTTCTAACTGTGGACAGCTCTGTAAACCAAATAAATAAAAATAAAAGAATCATTATCGGCTTCTTGAATAAACTTTTAAACTCTTGCTTGATTGACAGATAATAGAGGATGATGGAGTAGGAAGGTGTGCCTGACTCTCAGTGGGTGATCTGAACAAGTATCTGTGGCTGGCTCTCTCTGCTCCTATGAACAAGAGCTGGCCTGCCTAGTTGTGTGTGTGTGTGTGTATGTGTGTGTGTGTACCTGGCCTTGTGCCTGGCCCTGAGGGTTCTACTTGCAACTAGGTTGGAAAAGCTTTTTTTTAAAAAATGTTTTAAAAGTTTCCCCATCCCATAATAAACATTCTTTTCCCTCCAACTTAAACAGTGTAGTGAAGCCTTGCAGTAAATAGATTTTTGCCTTGCTCTTTCTTTTCTCCTTTTACTCCCACCATGAATATTATATACACCCCTCCCACATTTAGATTGCCTGCTGTGCCCAATGCACTAGTGAACCGAAAAGAACCTTCTAAGGCATTGGATCACGGCCCTCTTCCCCACAGTCTTAACAAATGATGGCAGACCGATTTCCATCTCATGTGCATTTCTGCTCCCTGTGCACAAGCCCCGCCCTCCCTCTATGGCCAAAGGCCCAGGGCTCTCCCGAGTCTGCAGGGAGCAGTGTCCTCCTCAGCCCCTCCCTGGGGAAAGACCTGCTTTTCAATAGATACCTAATACATTTTCATCGAGCTTTGCAAAGAGATAGAGTTATGTTTTGTTCTTTAACTTACTGTTGCGTGAAGAGTTAAAATCCTTGGGTAAAGTGACTTGAGTGGGTAAGATGTGATGGCTTTTGTTTTCTTTCTTTGTTCCTCTCTCTCTTTTCTTTTTTAATTTTTACTAATTTATTTTTGGTTTTTCAAGATAGGGTCTCACTCTAGACCAGACTGACCTGGAATTCACTATGTAGTGTCAGGGTGGCCTCGAACTCTCGGTGATCCTCCTACCTCTACCTCCCGAGTGCTGGGATTAAAGGCATGTGCCACCACACCTGACTCTTTGTTTTTGTTTTTTTGTATTGACTTTGTGTTGAACTGTGAGGCAATACAAAAAAAAAAAAATGTGGTCTTGAGCAGCGCTCTTTCTCTGAGGCCTCATGTCCACGGGGATTGAGCGGACATACACCATCGCTGTGCTGGACCCCCTTAGGTACCCGCATTGCTTCTGTGGTGCTGGGGTTCTGGGAAATTATCGGAAACTGCTTGCTTGAGGGTCTGTTGATTTCCTGTACGGTGAGTCGGGGCAGCAGATCCAGCTCTGCTCCTAATGTTCCTAAAGAGAAACTCGATTGACCAATGCCTTGCTAAGAGCTTAGAGCATACATCTCAGATTGGGATCAGCCCATATGCACTAGATTACAGTATCTATTAGTTTCCCATTAAGGTGCTGTCTTGCCTCCCTGTTACATAATGAAGGGTGTTGCTCCTGGGTGCTCCCCAGAGGCATTTGCTTACATAATGCATGGCTGCTTGGGTGAGCCTCTTAAATGAGCCTTAGACAACGAGGTAGGGTAGTATTAAGAACCTGGTTGTACAGGGCAGTATGGACATAGTGTAATCATAGGGCAGCAGAATGTATGAGGATTTGGGTGAGTTTGAGGCCAGCCTGTGACTACAGAGTGATTTTCAGGTCAGCTTGGGCTAGAGTAAGACCCTACCTCAAAAAAACCTAAACAACAGCAACAAAAACCCAGCACTCCTGTACTTAGGAGGCAGAGGTAGAAGGATCGCCATGGGTTCAAAGGCCACCCTGAGACTATGTAGTGAATTCCGGGTCAGCCTGGGCTACAGCGAAACCCTACCTCCAAAAACCAAAAGAAGCCAGGCGTGGTGGTGCACGCCTTTAATCTCAGCACTCGGGAGGCAGAGGTAGGAGGATCGCCGTGAGTTCGAGGCCACCCTGAAACTCCATAGTGAATTCCAGGTCAGCCTGGACTAGAGTGAGACCCTACCTCGAAAAACCAAAAAGAAAAACCAAAAAAAAAAACCAAAAGAAAAAAAGCCCAAATAAACAAATTTTTAAAAAATTATTTACTTGAGAGAGAGAGAATGGGCACATCAGGGCCTCTAGCTACTGCAAAAAATGTCCAGACACATGTGCCACCTTGTGCATCTGGCTTATATGTATCCTGGGGAATTGAACCAGGGTCCTTAGGCTTTACAGGCAAGCACCTTAACCGCCAAGCCATCCCTCCAGCCCCCCCCCCACACACACACACGTTTTTTAGCTATAGAAAAAGCAGATGAAAGAAGAATGGTAGAGAGTTAGTGGTGTCAAAGCAAGGAGGAGGTGCACATGGTGACGCGGTGTAGTTTCTGTCTGTAATAGAGAATTGACTTCTTTAAAGTGTGTGACCGGGGAAGCAATGGGGAGATTCTTCATGTTGGTTCTTTACAAGGTACACACATCTTCCCCGGTGTGAAGAACCCAAGCACCAGGAGTTCCTGGTCTGGGGAGCTTGTCCTTGGGGTGTGGTGAGGGGGGTTCTTCATGGACCCCTGAAGCCAGATCACGTCAAACGAGACCTGTGTGACCTGATTACCGAGAGCTGTCTTTCCTTGTCCACCACATCTTAAAGATCTCTTGCCAGAATTGTGGTTGGTGTGGAAACTGGTGATGTTGTCTCCCCATAACATGACCCCACTTGTTATTCTATATTCCCCAACTTTTAGAGTTGTTTCATAAAGATGGTGCTGTGACCCAGCTGAGAACAGGACATTAATATTATTATTACTATTTTATTTGAGAGAAACAGGCAGAGAGAAATAGAAAGAGAGAGAGAGAATGGGCACGCCAGGGCCTGCAGCTACTACAGACGAACTCCAGACACGCACCACCTTGTGCATCTGGCTTATGTGGGTCCTGGGGAATTGAACCGAGGTCCTTAGGCTTTGCAGGCAAGCACCTTAACCACTAAGCCATCTCTCCAGCCCCAGGCCATTATTTTCATAGCAACTTTCTCAGACTTGAAAAATTAGAAACGAGCATAATAAAATACAAGACATCTCCTGAGTGGGCATAGTATGCAGCCATCTTAAGAGATTCTTGGACAATCTAAGTCCTGGCACTGGGGGTGGAGCTGAGGCTAGGGGAGGGAGGTGGGCAAGAAAACCCAGCAAACCAAGAGGTAGGGTGGGAATGAGTGGCCGTAAGGGCTGAATAGTGTGCACCGTGTCATCCTCCTGCTCCCAATCATGTGACTGTACGTAGTGTCATTGTGGATATGACTTCATATTTGATGATGACAAAGTTGGAAGAATTTGGTTTTTAGCTTCCTAAAACCTTGAAAGCATGAGTAGTTATTTTTGTTGTTGTTGTTGTTTGTTTTGTTTTTTAATGTTCTTATAGCCAGGCGTGGTGGCGCACGTCTTTAGTCCCAGCACTTGGGAGGCAGAGGTAGGATCGCCTCCCTGAGACTACATAGTGAATTCCAGGTCAGCCCGAGCTGGAGTGAGACCCTACCTCGGAAAACAAAACAAACAAAAAATGTTCTTCTGGGGCTAACTTATTCAAGCAAATTTTATAAACTCACTGATTCCAGTTGCATTTTTTGAGAAAGTTGTTGGTCTTACTCTGTTGGTAGGTAGCAAAAAAGACTTCATAGGTAAGTTCAAATAAATCTTGTCTACTCTTACAGGAAATAGTCTGAAGAATGTTTTTATTTATTTGAGAGAGAGAGAAACTGAGTGAATAAATATGGGCATGCCAGGGCTTCCTGCCACGACAAAGGGAATCCACACACAAGTGCCGCTTTGTACGTCTGGGAATTGAACCCAGGCTGTCATCAGGCTTTGCAAGCAAGCACCTCTGCATTTAACTGCTGAGCCATCGCTCCAGCCTTTTTTTTTTTTTTTTTTTTTTTTTGAGGCAGGGTCTCACTGTAACCCAGGCTGACCTGGAGCTCACTTTGTAGCCCAGGCTTACCTACCACACATGGCCATCCTCCTACCCCAGCCTGCTGGGATTAAGGGTGTCACACCCAGCACAGGAAAAAAGGTTCTTTAACACTGCAGAATATCCCTGCCTTACTAGGGGCAGACATTTGTCTCAGAAGCAGCACTAGATTATGTTCCTCTCTAAACCAACAGGTTAGCAAAAAGAATTAGAATGTTTTGACATTTTCATTGTTTCTCAGTACCTCCCCCTCCCAGCCCCCCCCCCCATTGGAAAGACCTCACAAACTTCTATATTTACAAAGAAAATGGTGGGCAGTGAGTTGAGTGCGCAGGCCTAGAGTTTCCCACACCGTGAGGCTAGAATTAAATCCAGGATAGCATGTAGTAGCCATCTTGACCCTGTCCTTTCTGTCTGTATATATATATAATCAACCGCATGTTTCCGTGAACTAAATCCTTGCCGATGTGACACGCCTAGTAAAAGTAAAATCAGATGTCACAGGATCAGGATTCCACAAGGTTGTAAGATAAAGTGAAAGTGACCTTGAATGGGGACTTATTTTGCCCCCTTGGGGTGGGGAGAGGAGGGCGTGGATTGATTTGTGTTTCCAGAAAGCAGAAATCTTTTGATTATTTCTTTCCCCTGCCCTATGTAATATCTGGGAGTTCTAGTTTTTATTTCCCATAGTAAATCCCAGTGTGGAAGAAGTGACCCCATTCACAGACATTCACAAGAAACTGTAAAAAAAAAAAAAAAAAAAAAAAAAATGTTACAGGTGGAAAGGCACAGGAGGAATATTTTCATAGACTGTTAGCAGATGAGAAAGTGCCATCGGGGCGGCTGTGCCACACAGGCCTGGCCCAAAGGCTGGGCACACGTTGTCTGTGTAGATCAGCGCAGGGGCTCAGCACGCTGTGTTCCCAGCCAGGTTTGGAGGCCCAGGGAAGTGACCCTCTTTAATGTGAACGCTCAGAGAGTTCCCTTCTGCTTCTCGGGGTGTGATTTTTCTCTGATCATAAGGGTACAAACAGGACTGGTTTGTCGGCTTTCTGTGTTTGTTAAGCAGTCTTGGTCTGACAGGAAGTGGGTCTGGGGGTAGGAAGTGGCTTACTTTCAGAAGCAGAAAGCTATTGAACAGGACTTGAGATTTCATTACATGCTCTCAAAGTTATGAGAATTTTTATCCTAGAATTTAGAAACACAAACTTTTCAGTTCAAAAGCTTAAAACCATTGATTTAAAGACATAATCTTAGGAATAACATTTAAAGGCTGTTCAAATGTAAGCATTTTTAAAATTTTATTTATTTATTTGCACATATGTATGTGAACGTCTGAACGCTGGTCCTGCTTTACAGGGGTGGCTGGGGAATTGAACCACAGGCCAGCAGGCTTTGCAAGTAAGTGCCTTTAACCACAGAGCCATCTCCCTAGCCCCAAATATAGAAGTGTTTTGGGGGCTAGAGAAAAGGCTTAGTGGTTAAGGCACTTGCCTGCAAAGCCAAAGGACCCAGGTTTGATTCCCCAGGAACCACGTAAGTCAGATGCACAAAGTGGCACATGTGTCTAGAGTTCGTTTGCAGTGGCTGGAGGCCCTGGTACACCCATTCTCTCTGTCTCTGCCTCTCTCTGCTTCTCTCTCTCTCAAATAAGTAAATAAATATATTTTTAAACAAAGGAGTTTTTTTTGTTGTTGTTTTTTTTCAAGGTAGGGTCTCAGTCTAGCCCAGGCTGACCTGGAATTGACTATGTAGTCTCAGGGTGGCCTTGAACTCACAGCGATCCTCCTACCTCTGCCTCCCCAGTGTTTGGATTAAAGGTGCGTGCCACCACGCCCAGCTCAACAAAGTATTTTTGATTGTCAGTTGAAAAAGTTGTATTTTGGTTTCAATTCTCAATCGTTATACACAGGTCACCAAGCCAGACATGGTGGTACCTGACTACTGCTCAGGAGGCTGAGGCAGTGGGTTGGGGTTTTGGGTTTTTGAGTCCAGCTTGCATACTGTAGAGTTTCCATCTCAAAATGAAAAAAGAAAAAGAAAAAAAGATCATCAAACTAAGCAAGATAACCTTACAGGAGGCCTACAGGAAGCCATGCCCGTACATGACAACATATAGTCACCTCCATGCTGTCACATTCATGTTACAGGGTGGTGACCTGCCATGTGGAAGTTTCTAGGCAGTTCTGAGACCCAGCTTTCTCGTTTCCTTGGTACCCTTCATATCCACTATGTATTATGAATTCAGCTTTTTGTTGTTGTTGTTGTTTTTGTTTTTGTGAGATAGGGTCTCGCTCTAGCTCAGGCTGACCTGGAATTCACTCTGTAGTCTCAGGGTGGCCTTGAACTCATGGCAATCCTCCTACCTCTGTCTCCCCAGTGCTGGGATTAAAGGTGTGCGCCACCACTCCCGGCTTGAATGGAATTCAGCTTTTACATTTTAGCTTTGTGTTGGTAGAATAGTGAGAACAGGGTCAGAGTTACCCAGTGAGTTCCTTAAAGTGCTTTTGTCCTCTGTAAAATGTGGTCAGTGCCTGAGTTCACAGAAAACTGGATTAGGCTGGCCACCCAATGTCAGGGACATACAAGATCTAGGCAGTAGTTCTTTTTCTTTCTTTCTTTTTTTTTTTGTTTTTTGTTTTTTGAGGTAGGGTCTCACTCTGGCCCAGGCTGACTGACCTAGAATTCACTATGTAGTCTCAGAGTGGCCTCGAACTCATGGCGATTCTCCTACCTCTGCCTCCCTAGTGTTGGGATTAAAGGCGTGCGCCACCACACCCGGCAGCAGTAGTTCTTTTTAATTTTTTTCTATATCTTATTTTTATATTGATTTATTAGAGAGAGGGAAGGAGAGAATGGGTTTGCCAGGGCCTTCAACTGCTGCAAACAAACTCCAGATTCATGTACCACCATATATGCATCTGGCTTATGTGGGTTCTGGGGAATTGAACCTGGGTCCTTAGGCTTCGCAGTCAAGTGCCTTAACCGCTTAGCCATCTCTCCAGCCCTAGGCAATAGTTCTTTGAACACAGAAACAATCTTGTTTTTGGTCAAGCACTGAAATATACTAGAAGTGTACAAGCATCCCAGAACTTGCTGTTAGAAGGTGTTTGTAAGTAGTAAGAACAGAAACAGAAATGCGTCATATGGAAAAACTAAACCAAAAATTGTTGTATTTGGTAAACTTCCGTTTCACCTGCCCTGCTAGCAGTTAACATTGGAGGTAGTGACCATTCAGAGCCTCTTTTTGTTTGGTTAAAATTTATACATACATTTTCCGAAATTAAGTGAAGGACCGTGCTTGTAATGACATGCTAATCTTTTGGTTATTCTTGCAGTTATATTGGTTCCTTGGACTGACCCCCCCCCCCCCACACACACACACAGGTAGAGTCTCCCTCTAGCCCAGGCTGACTTGGAATTCGCTGTGTAGTCTCAGGGTGGTCTCTGAACTCACTGTGATCCTCCTACCTCTGCCTCCGGAGTGCTGGGACTAAAGGTGTGTGTCACCACACTGGCCCAGCCTGGTTCCTTTGACCTCTTTGAGGTTACCACCTTGCTTTTCATTAGTGATTAGCACCTGGGCAAATGTGTAACTGAGGGCTTTGAAACACCTCCCTCAAGCGGGGGGGGGGGGGTGGCAGAATTGTTTTAGTCTTGAAGGTGTTAGGTTGTAGTGGGTAAGTCTTGATGTGTGCTATGGTCAGGATTTCAGTCAATTCACCCACTTGTTACATCAAACCATATGTGGGTGAACTTGAACTGTCTTGCTGGTTAACCTTCTTGTTGGGCAGCCCCCTCTCTCCCAAGGGCAGGGTCTGCAGCTCTGTCAAGGGCACCGAGGAGCCCAGACAGGAGCCCGTGCTCAGGACTCTGCCACCAGGTCCATTTCTCAGTGACTTTATATTCCTAGGAAAGTTAAAGGAACTGCAGAGCTGCAGGCCAGCACTCTGACCTCTGTGGCCGGCTGTCCAGTGGTTGCTGACTCATGTGACAAGTGGACATTTGTCAGCCCTGACCCTTGATAGTTTTATTCTTCTTATTACTTAGGCAGTACAAGGCTCCTGTATGACCAAGTATTGTATAATTATATGGGAATCTTACCATATTCTGAGAGTGTATCCTACCCATGTCTTTCTTGCCTTACTATGCTACAGACTAAATGATGTAAGACTTTTTTTTATCTTTTTTTCCTGAGGTAGAGTGTCACTCACTCTAGCCCAGGCTGACCTGGAATTCACTATGGAGTCTCAGGGTGTCCTTGAACTCACGGCGATCCACCTACCTCTGCCTCCCGGGTGCTGGGATTAAAGGCGTGCACCACCATGCCCGGCTTGAAAACTCTTTTTGTAAGAAAACTTTTATTTTTTTTGTTGTTGTGATGAACTGCCTTTTGCATCTGACAATTTTCCGCATGGGTCAAAGCTGCCTCATTCTTCTTGAGGATGCTGTTTGCAATGATGACCAGTTGTCACGTAGAGATGCGGAGAGGTCAGGAGAAAGGAATATCAATCAGTGTGATCGTCTGTCTGTGGTACTGCAGATTAGCTGCAGGGCCATGGTATTCAGACCGTTTATTTATTCTGTTGTTCCCGTGTTCTGTGCGCCTCAGGACTGTGCAGGAGGCCTGGCAGTAAAAGCTACGGCTTGTTGTGGGAGATGCTCAGTCTGTAAAGTGCTTGCTGTGCAAGCATGAGGACCCGAGTTTGGGTTCCCGGCACCCGTGTGAAGCTGGGCACGGTGGCTCACACCGGGAACCCTAGAGCTGCGTTGGCACAGATAGGTGGATTCCTAAAGCTACTGCTAGCTAGTCCAGCTGGGTCAGTGAACTCTCTAGATTCAGAAGCAAGAGACCCTGTCTCAAAAAATAAGGTGGGGAAGGGGCTCGGTGGGTAAGAGCAGTTGCTGCACAAGCATGAGGACCTCAGTTCTACCCTAGCACCCACATAAAAAGCCAGGCATGGGCTAGGCATCATGGCACACGCCTTTAATCCCAGCACCCGGGAGGCAGAGGTAGGAGGATCGCCATGAGTTCAAGACCACCCTGAGACTACATAGTGAATTGCAGGTCAGCCTGAGCTTAGAGTGAGACTCTACTTCAACGCCCCCCCCCCCAAAAAAAGCCAGGCATGAGTGTGCACACCTGAAACCCAGTGCTGAGGTGGGGGGGTGCAGAACTAGGAGCACTGTTGAGGCTGCCCATCAACATGCCTATAGCTGAAAAGTGGTGGGAGTTGCAGGTCCAGTGAGAGACAGTCGATGTCTTCCTGTGGCTTCTGCATGTGTGCACACCACATGCATTACACACACACGTGTGTGCGTTCACACACATGCTCACACCATGAATACTACACAGGGCAAAATACAAGGTGGAAAGGGCTGGAGAGATGGCTTAGAGTTAAGCGCTTGCCTGTGAAGCCTAAGCTAAGGACCCCGGTTCGAGGCTCAATTCCCCAGGAGCCACGTTAGCCAGATGCACAAGGGGGTGCACGTGTCTGGAGTTTGTTTACAGTGGCTGGAAGCCCTGGCGTCCATTCTCTCCTTCTCCCTCTCTCTCTCTCTCTCTCTCTGCCTTTTTCTGTCGCTCTCAAATAAATAAATAAAATTAAAAAAAAGAATAAGGTGGAGAGTGACTGAGGAGGACCCTCCACCACTGGTCACCATTGTCACACACATAAACAGGCATCCATTCAAACACAAAAGAGCAATAGCTTAAAGGTGTGTTGGTGTGTGGGTGTGGAATTTCTCCTGGCCCAGCCTTCCTTTGGGTGCTTGGTGACATAGAGCTGTGGGCGGTTTAGGGAAGAGCCACTGTTGCCAACTGTCAGTCGACAAGCATGTGGATGCCTTTGTCAGCCACAGTATCAGGTTGATGTTGTAACTGACATGTATATGGACTTCATTAAGTGAACAGTCCTGTTGTAAGGACTACATGTTACATTATGTATCTTCTGTGTTCTGATATTTTGTGTCTGTGTGTTTTCATATTTAATGAACAGTTGGGCATAGAGTTGTTCGTTGGCCTCCCTCTAAAATTTAATTTTATTAAAATAGCCTATACCTGAGCATGGTGACAAACACACCTTTAATCCCAGCACTTGGGAGGCAGAGGTAGGTGGATCGCTGGGAGTTCAAGGCCACCCTGAGACTACATAGTGAATTCCAGTTCAGCCTGACCTAGAGTGAGACCCTGCCTCGAAAAACAAAACAAAACAAAACAAAAAAAAAAACAAAACAAAAAACAAAAAACAAACAAACAAAAAAAAAGCTATAGACATGGAGGGAGACTTCTTAAGCTCTTTATTTATTTATTTTAGTTTTTTAAAATTTAATTTGAGAGACGGAGAGAGAGAGAGAATGGGTGCGCCAGGGCCTCCAGCCACCACAAACAAACTCCAGACACATTCACCCCCTTGTGCATCTAGCTTATATGGGTCCTGGGGAATCTAACCGGGGTCCTTTGGCTTTGCAGGCAAATACCTTAACCACTTAGCCATCTCTTCAGCCCCCCTCCTTTTTTAAAAATCCACAGATAGTCCACTTGGTTTGGGGCTTAGGCAGTGGCTGAGTTCAGGTGTCTGCATTTCTGCCCTAGGCCTGTAAAAGCTTACCAGGTCAATAGAAATGTTTTGCAGAAGTTGGTTGGTTGTTAGTAGCATGTGTAGAAAATGACCATGTGTCCGAGTAAATGCTATGACAGTGTTTGTAGCTTTTTTTTTTTTTTTCTTTTATAAAGGTAGAGTCTTGCTGTAGCCGAGGCTGACCTGGAACTCACTATGTAGTCTCAGGGTGGTCTCAAATTCAGTCCTCCTACCTCAGCCTCCCAAGAGCTGGCATTAAAGGCGTGCGTCACCATGCCCGGCTTTATAGCTTTCTTAAACATTTGAAGGGGGCTGGAGGGATGGCTTAGCGGTTAAGGCATTTAGCCTAAGAACCCAGGCTCGATTCCCCAGGACCCACGTTAGCCAGGTGCACAAGGGGGCGCGCACGACTGGAGTTCGTTTGCAGTGGCTGGAGGCCATGGCGCGCCCATTCTCCCCTTCTTTCTCTGTCAAATAAATAAAAACATTTGAAGCGGGTCAGGATTCACAGGGCATAAAACGAGGGCCCATCTGTTCTAAAGAAAACTGTCATCTAGGGCCAGCATATGGAGAGGGAGAAGCTGTGGCTTTGTGCGTGCCGGGAGCACTGGTGCTTACTGACCGCACCCTGAGCTTGGTGAAGTTGCAGCCCTTTCCCGACCGCTCATCCCAGCCCAGTTCCAGGGAACGGTTTTCTCAGGAGCTCACTGGGTGCTTCTTCTCGGGCTCCAGCTAACGCCACAGCTGAGCAGGACCAGGTGGCGGGCGCAGCTGGCCAGACTTCTTCCGCTCTGGGAAAGGGTGTGGTCGAAGATGCCCTCTCGGGCCAGATTTCATAGAACATGTGTGGTGCTGCCCATTGACTTCAGCAGGAGCAGTGCCCATGCAGACAGGGTGGTCTGTTAATCTGAGGAAATCTCTAATAAAAGGAATAGTCATTATAAAAAAGAAATTGTCAAATTGAGTTGCATACTGAGTATGGTGTGCACCACTGGAGTTCAATGCAGAGCAGCTGATTAGTAAGGAAGTCCTTACTTCTGTGGAGGGAGGGGCAGGACCTGTTAGGGAGGGTGCTGGGAGAGCCCCGCTTCTCACTCTTGTCCTGGCAGGGTGGCTCAGCGGTCAGCTCACTGTCCCAGGGCTGGCATGGCTGTCAGGGTCAGAGGAAAGTGACGTGGGAGTGGAGGTGGGAGTGTATGCCGCTGTGTGATGGCTGGTACAGCCTTCCCCCAAACATCTATAGAATGTTTTCATTTAGAGCTTAAAACAAAAAGCAGTACGCTTAATGGGATGTTTAGTTTTTAAATTTAATCTCTTTTCTTTCATCTTTGTCTCCCTAGAGATTTTGTTTTGTTATCAAATTGACCTTATGTAGTCTAGTTTTGGAGGGGACATTGCTTTTCAGCTGTTTATTTAAAGCCACTAAAAGCAATAGAGGGAGTCAAATTTTACTCCAGTGGACATCAGTTAGATCCAACAGAAGAGGTGTATCCATGCAGTGAAATATTATGTGGTGATACAAAATGAATAATGTTGATTTATACTACAACATAGATGAATTTGAAAATGCTATGCTTGGTGACAATAGCCAGTCACACACACACACACACACAAAATCACGTATTAGAAGAGTCACCTTATCTGAAATGTCCAGAATAGACAACTCCATCAAGCAGAGAATAGGTTGGTTGTTGGGGTTTGGGTGGTTAAGAATAATGGGGGAACATCAAGTTTCTTTGGGAGGTAACAGATTTCCTAAAATTAGCTGGGTGTGGCTGTGCAAGTCTGTAATCCCAGCATTTGTGAGGTTGAGGCAGGAGGATTGTGAGGTAGAGGTCAATTGGGCTATCACATAGCAAAACATTTTCTCAAAAAAAAAAAAAAACCCTAAAACAAGATAGCAGTGTTTACTGAATAATTCTGTGAATGTAACAGAAACCACTGAATGTACATTGTAAGTGGGTGAATCTTATGATATGGAAATTTTATTCCACAAAGCTGTTATAAGATAGCACACTAATGACTAAACAGGAAAATCAGAATACACTTTTGACTTAATTCTTCAGTTGAGGGAAGCAAGAGCTTGTGTAAGTCATCTGTCATCGCCCTGAGAGGTTTCCCAGTCACACTCCCTTTCGTAGGCGGACATGACCGAATCCACTTCCTATCAGAGCATTTGAAAGGCCTTATCCAAATATTTGGAGACTGTTACAAGTTGCTGAAGTGGCACCTTCAGAAGAGGTCTGGAATGTTGGAAAACAGCACTGACATTTGAAACGATAGGGAAGGTCAAGCTCCTGGGGTAATTGGGCTGATTGGATAGTTCCTGAGTTGAGAGTGAATGCTGGTGTGATAAGGTGTGGGGGGGACTCTTATCGCCAAATCCACTGCCTGAAATTCAAACATTCAAATGCTACTATTTGAATTTCCTTTCTGTTTCCAGTGACTTTCTTGATTCTTGGATATAGAAGGAAATCACTGTAATCTTTTTTTTTTTTTTTTTAGGCCACACTTTGGCTGCAAAAATCTTGAAGGTTGTCTCTCGCCTGTAAATTTGTGGAGGAATCAGTCTAGGACTTGTTCCTCCTGCTGGAGCTTTTGTCAAAGTTTGCGGTTATTCTGTAAAAATGCGAGTGCTGAGCTGGGGAGACGGCTCAGTGGTTAAAGGCACTTGATTGCAAAGCCTGCTAGCCTCAGTTTGATTCCCCAGTACACTTGTAAAGCCAGACGCACAAAGTGGTACATGCACCTGGAGTTCATTTGCAGCGACATGAAGCACTGGTGTACCCATGTGCCCATACGTTCTCTCTCAAATAAATAAATAAAAAAGGGCTGGAGAGATGGCTTAGTGGTTAAGTGCTTGCCTGTGAAGCCTAAGGACCCCGGTTCGAGGCTCAATTCCCCAGGACCCACGTTAGCCAGATGCACAAGGGGGCACACGCATCTGGAGTTCGTTTACAGAGGCTGGAAGCTCTGGCGTGCCCATTCTCTCTCTGTCTCTCTCTCTCTGCCTCCTTCTCTCTGTCGCTCTCAAATAAATAAATAAACAAACAAAAAAAATTTTTTAAATAAATAAAAATATTTAGATTTAAACATTCAAATGCTACTATTTGAATTTTCTTTATCAAATAAATAAATAGAAATATTTAAATTAAAAAAATAACGTGGGTGTAGAAGAAATATTTCAGTTTTTTTTTTTTTTTTTTTTTGGTGTGCGTGGTTTGTGTACATGTGTGTGTACCTGTGGGTACATGTGTGAGAAATCTTTAAGTTTAAAGTCTTTGAGGAAGCAGAGGTCTTGCCCAGAGGAAACCTGAACAACAGAGATTTATTTACCAAAATGTGGGAAGGAACTAGGAGATGATTTGACATAAGCCAAAACTCAGCAGTGACACATGGGTTAGAATACAGTACAAGGTTTCATTGTCATTTCAGTCTGTTTTCATTCCTCACATCCTTAGATAGCATTTTGGTAATTAAACTGGAAAGACTCAGAAATCATGCTTCCAAGTGTATTTTGAAGTCTTACTGCTTTGAGATGTTCCTGTAAAAAGCGTCACTGGGCAGAAGGGCCTGGGAATTCTGGGCCAGGCCGTTATGGGATTTCATGGTTCGCACCAGCTAAACAAAGAAGAAAAGAGAATTCGTACTTAGGTGACCTTAAAACATGGCCCCAACCCCTGTCTCTCCCCTTTCTCTTCAGAGGCTGAATAACTTCCTAGAGAACTGCACAGCCATTGGCTTGGGACGGTGCCAGAAGCCACACAAGCCAGACTTGGAAAAGATGCAGACAGTTTGAGTTGGGCGGGGGGGGGGGGGATCTTCAACTGCCCAGAGATTTCCAGCTGGAGGAGCAAGAGGGTGGGCCCTTGAGGGACCAGCCAAGGAGTTTATTTGGTTTTAACAAAGTGAACCACTGTCGATTAATTACAGTCAAGCCAGGTTGGGTAATAAGGTCTCTAAACTCTGAGGCACAGAACAGTGTCTGCCCGCAGAGTTCATTCCCCTGCTAGAAAATTGAGAACAGGCGTCTGCTCTATCTTCTAGCTTCTACCAGTAGTCTGGTTTTCTCCTCCGGCTCGGGTGATGTCATCGGCCATGCTCTGTCCCGTGTGCCCCTGAGAAGGCCAGGTAGCTCACATTCTCACCCCAACCAGCTGAGCGCATCACACCTCGCTTGCATCTAGCATGTCAGAAGAGAAGGAAGACCGCGCCCTCCTTACGCAGATCAGTGACTGAGGGCCCCGGGGCGGGGAGTGCCTCTGCTTGGGGGTCTTCACCTCTTGACACCCACTGTTCCTTCCGGTGACACCCACATTTGGCCTGTGCTCAGAAGCAGTTGAGCGACTTTTGAGAATATGGGGGTGTGACAGCTCACACCTGTATTTCATCTGAGCACCCAGGAGACCAAGGCATGGAGGATTATGAGCTCCAGGCCAGTCTGGGCCATGAAGCCAGACCCTGTCTCAACAAATCAAAACAGGCAAAGAATTACAGGTTTCTGAGCTGGGACGAGACACTCAGGGGTTGGAAAAAGCATTCTGGGGGTGGTGATTAGGAGCTGAAGTCGGGAACTACTGGGGTGTGGTAGCTGTGGAGGCTGGTCCAAGGGAGAAGATGGGACAGGTGCCTGGTTGGTGTTTGTAGACTGAATGAGTCCTGGGCATGGGAGGTGCCCGCCAACAGGGCCAGGCCTGTGTAACACTGGAGCAAAGGTGTTACACCCTTCAGTATGTGGGGTACGGTAGGTGTAAACTGAGCTAGCCTAGAATAAGAACAAGCATAATGCTCTGAAAAGGTTTACTAAGCCAAGGTTAGATACAGTCCTTGCCAATCAGCTGCCTGTTCACTTGGACAAAGATAAGATTGTGAGTTCAATCCTGATACCAAAGAACGTGTGTCTTAACATGGTCAATAGCCCTGGTGAAAATACCTATGAAGCTCAGGGCTGTTCATTTTTAAAATATATATTTTTTATTTATGTGTGTATGCTATAGGAAAATCCCATTATACACTTATTTATATAATAATTTCTGTCATTAGCAGTAGAGAATTATGGTGACTAGTTGCTTATACATTTTGACACTTTGGAACTCTAGGTCTAGGTATGAATTACTGTTTTCTGAGCTTCTCGCCCCTGTAATTCTTGAGGGTGGGAGTTTGAGACCATCTCCAAACTAGAAGGCATGCTTTCTAGCATTGTGGCGAGCCCCAGGAGGAGGAGGTCAGATGATTAACTGCTTGCTATATATACATACACATGTGATTGTGCTGCCATCAATATTGGCCTTGTGGGACCTAAATCCAGGGCCCTGCTGCAGGCTTGACAAGTGCTCTGAGCGCCATCCCCGCCCATCAATACTGCTTCTGACAATGATGTGGTCGGGGGAATTACCACGTCAATAAAAACTGCAAGCCAGGCGCTCTGCTCTTCATTCTTTCACACCGTTTGGATTTGGATTTGGGAGGCATTAAGCCTATGGACTTCGGTTCTTTGTGGGACTGTCCTCCCGCGTTTAGAACCATGCCGTCCTCCTTTATTTCTGTGGCACTGGTGTAACTCCGGCAGCGGTTTTGCATCCAGCTCCTCTGCGTTTATTAAAAACCACTCACTGCTGGGGGCTGGAGAGATGGCTCAGCGTTAAGAGTGCTTACTGCTCAAGCATGAGCATGTGCCACCACTTGAGCTCAGTTTCCCAGCACCCAGGTGAACAGCTGGCCTCTCACATTGGCCATGCACATCTATAACTGCAGGCCTACAGGGGATGGGAACTAGAGAGGCGTTGGGGTCACTGACAGTAAGCAAAAAAAATGGCAGGTCTGGGTTGAGTAAGAGACTCCCTCCTAGCTGGGCGTGGTGGCGCACGCCTTTAATCCCAGCACTCGGGTGATAGAGGTAGGAGGATTGCGGTGAGTTCGAGGCCACCCTGAGACTTCATAGTGTATTCCAGGTCAGCCTGGGCTAGAGTGAGACCCTACCTCGAAAAACCAAAAAAAAAAGAGAGAGAGAGAGAGAGAGAGAGAGACTCCTTATTAAGGAAATAACTTTATTCTCCTGTGGTCTTTTCCCATGTACACCCAGGGCATGTGTTTTTGTACACATATGCATATACTATACACGCATCACATCACACACTACACATATTCTACACACACACACACACACACACACACACACACACACAGGCGCGTGCACCAAAAACAACCCCCCACCCAAAAAAACCCCACAGTTGCTTACCAGGCAAATCTAACACCAAGGTTGTAAAAAGGAGAGCTGGAATTTGCATGTTTTCTTAATTGCTAAAGCCTGATTTCTTTCAGGCCCCTGACATATGTGTATAAGTGGCCCCGTTATCCTAGCGTAGGTGACAGATGGTAATGAAAGCTTATACTGCACTGTAGCACATTGCTAATGATGTATAAATTGGACGTAGTCCTAGTAGCATTTCTAAACACAGAGCTGTTTATCGTGCTGTGGACTAAAGCAGCATGTGTCACCTTCGTTGCAGAGGCACGATGGACGAGAAGCCCCTGCCTTGCCCCCCACCCCCCAAGGGCATTTGGAAACGGGTGGGTGGGGAAGGGTGCTTTTAGATGTTACAGTGACCATTAACGTGGGCTTAGGGGCACTAAATGTTTGCTGGTGCTTGGGGTAAGCTTCTGGGAGGATCACGTGCACTGTCCACATGCCAGTAGCACAGGGAACACTGGTGGGTCATAACAGATTGGCAGCACATAACCCCTCACTTGAAGGCTGTGGACCATGAACACAGCGCTCACCTGCCTGTTGCCTGAATTGCTTCAGCACACCTATCTCAACCTGATGTAGAGATTACACAGGTGAGATATATATATATATATATATATATATATATATATATATATATATATATGACTGTATAGGAATCTATGTTATTTTGGTACCTTTGCGGGGGACATCTTAAAATGTGTCCGATCAGACCTGGAGATTGTCCCTCTGGATGGTGGCAGTGGATGACTGAGCAGTGGACTGGAAAAGGCCTCTTCACTCTCTGGCGCTGGCCCTTCAAGGTCAGGAACCATCAGCTGCCCCTTGGACGTAGTGTCTCCGTTGAAGACTCCCTGCCAGGCATCAGTTTCCCGTGGGTATTGCAACGTGCTGTGAAGGATCCTGTGGCACGATCAGCTCAACTAAAACTTAGCAACATGACTTGTTACTGCTTCTGCCATGCACATGAAGCCCTCGAAGTGGAAGTGTGGACTTAAGAGACTCATGCAGGCCTTTCACAGCAAGCTTCATTTAAACAACAACATCGTATTTTTATCTATTATTTGTGAGGAGAGAGAAACACAGAGAGAGAAGGGCATGTCAGGGCCTCTTGCGATGGCAAAGGAACTCCAGATGCACATGCCACTTTTGTGTAGCTGGCTTTATGTGGGTACTGGGGAATCGAACCTGAGCCATCAGGCTTTACAAGCAAGGGCATTTAATCACGAAACAATCTCACCAGTCCGCCAAGCTTAGCTTTCAAGTTCACTTACTGTGCACTCCTGAGCCATAACAGCTGACATCAGCAGAAGTATTTATTATACAAACCTTTGCTTGCTTTCTCAGACTTCCGTGAGCTCTGGCCCAAACATGAACTGGATCAGAATCTTCAGGCAGCAGTACACAGCCAAATGTGGTGGCACGTGCTATGATCCTAGCATTCAAGAGGCTGAGGCAGGAGAGCTGTCCATGAGTTTGAGGCCAGCCTGGTTTATGTAGTGAGTTCCAGGCCTTCCAGGGCTACATAGAATAACCTCGTCTCAAAAACAAAGCAACAGAAGCCAGGCGTGGTGGCGCACGCCTTTAATCCCAGCACTCAGGAGGCAGAGGTAGGATCACAGTGAGTTCAAGGCCACCCTGAGACTACATAGTGAATTCCAGGTCAGCCTGGGCTAGAGTGTAACCCTACCTCGAAAAACTGAAAATAAATAAATAGGGCTGGAGAGATAGCTCAGCAGTTAAGGCTCTTGCCTGCAAAGCCTAATGGCCCATTTTCAATTCCCCAGTACCCTAAAGACAGGTGCACAGTGGTGCGTGCATCTAGAGTTCATTTGCAGCTGCTGAAGGCCCTGGTGCACCCTTTCTCTCCTCTCTCTGTTTCTATCTCTCTCTTTCTGCTTACAAATAAACACTTTTTTCTTTTTTGGTTTTTCAAGGTAGGGTCTCGCTCTAGCCCAGGGTGGCCTTGAACGCATGGTGATCCTCCTACTTCTTCCTCCTGAGTGCTGGGATTAAAGGCGTGCGCCACCACTGCCCGGCTCACAAATAAACACTTTTTTAAAAAAAGCAACATATCAAAAAAAAAGAAAAAGCGAGTACATTTTTCATTCCTACTAGTGTGCTTTCTTTAGTGCTCAGGATGGCTGACCCAGTAGCTCAGAGAGGAAGAAAAGTGCATCTGGACCCTGCGTGGTCACCTGCTCCCCACACTTGAGGTTGGCGTGCCATGTCCTCAGTGTAGATGGTTTGGACTATAACTTACCTGACTTCAGAGCTGGCTTTTCTATCTCTGACCTGTGTCCATAATTAAATGAGATTCATGCTTTAGTTTATGCTTCATAATGGCCATTTTTTGAAATAAAAGGAGTTATTGCTAGCAGAAAAAAAAATACACACTTAGGGTTGGAATTAAAGGTATGTGTCATCATGCTCATCTTAGGGCTTTATATATATATAAATTATTATATTTATTGAGGGAAGTAGAGCCAAGGAAAGGCACCCACTTGGCTAGAGATCCCATGTAGAGGGCCTGGGAAAAAGAGTGGAAAGAAAAGAGAAAAGGAAGTTCAAGGAGCTCCTGCCATGTGGGGAGCTGGAGGGGATAAAGGAACCCATGTGGAGAGTAAGGGCTAGGGGGCCCAGCCATCCTGAGGGAAAACCCACAGCTGGAAATTCCCAAGTGATCAGAGAGAGCAAGAGAGCACATGGCTTTATATTTTGATATGACTAAATCTTTGAGTCATTTTTAACATTTTTATTTATTTACTTGAGAGAGAAAGACAGAGAGCAAGAGAGAGAGATTGGGTGCACCAGGGCCTTTAGCTGCTGCAAACTCCAGATGCATGCACTACCTTGTGCATCTGGCTTACATGGGTCCTGGGAAATTGAACCTGGGTCTTTTGGCTTTGTAGGCAAGCACCTTAACTGCTAAGCCATCTCTCCAGTCCCAAAAGACAAAAATGTTTCCAGTTCTTTTCAATTTTTCTTTAGTTTCATTTTTATTTATTTATTTGAGAGAGGGAGAGGTAGATAGATGATAATGAAAGAGAGAGAGAGAATATGGGCATGCCAGGGCCTCCAGCCACAGCAAAGGAACTCCAGACGCATGCTCCACCTTGTGCATCTGGCTTACATGGGTCCTGGGGAATTGAACCTGGGTCCTTTAACTTTGCAGGCAAGTGCTAAGCCATGCTAAGCTCTCCAGGCCTAGTCTAATCTTGCTTTTCAGTCAATGCCAGTGTTTCAATTTGTGGCTGTGGGGAAACAGTTCTTTAGAGTCTGGATGGAGGCTTGTGCCTCTCCTGTACCAGTGAGCCTTTGAGCTGAAGGTATCCTGTACGTATGTCAAAGCATCGCTCAGTTTTCAGTCTTTAACATTGAGGGAGGTGGAGGGGGTGGATGTTTTGTGACGATGAATTCTGTCCCTGGGGTGGGAAATCTGTGTGTGGTGCCCTGGCTAGATCTGGGGACTCCTGTGGTTGGCTAAGAGTGAGTGCGGTCAGTCCCCAGCCCTCCCGATGTCACCTGTGTTGGGGGGAGGTTACCAAGGCACCTGTCAAGTGGGGAGAAGCAGGCTTCTCTTGCTGCTGTGTGGCGGTGGTATTTCCCTGTGACCGTGCGAGGGGTGTCCTTGCGTGTCTGGGTTTTCTCAAGGGAGAAATTGGAAAACTGCCTTAAAATTAGTTTTTCTGTTTGTTTTTTAAAACCACACTGAAGTGACAGAAGAAACGTTGTAAGGCCTTCCCATCACTTGGACACCTCGGATCCCTGTGACCCTCCATCCTATACTACTCCCCGTCTTTTATCTAAATCGATCTCACACTTTTGCATTGACAGGCTTCGTGCCATTTTGCTTGCCACATTTTTTTTTTTTAATTTAGAAGCAGTTTTCCTTATTTCAACTGCATAATTACCATGTTAAATATCTGGGTGACAGGCCCCTGTGTTCACCACACCATTTCTCTCTCCAACATGTCTTCCATTGACCCCCGCCTCTGGTGGCTCAGGGGCTCGAACTGCCTCCCCTGGCCGTGGTGGTGGGGGTCATGAGGCGCGTGGAAAAACACATTACCAAAGGTTTCTCGGCAAAGCCACTTAGGCTTAAGTGTGAATGTGGGTTTTGAAAGCAAAGAGGCCGGGGCATTGGAGCTCAGATTTTGCACTTGGCGAGGCTTCGAGCAGCTGTCGCCATTCAGGGCTTGCTTGCGGCAGGTGTTTTGTGACTCACATGAAGACAGGTGTTAAGGAAAACACGCAAATGCCACACTGCCAAGTGGCTTTGGGGCCCCTGTGGAAGATGGAGGAGGCCACCGGTGCAAAGAGAACTCAGTTACATGTGATTCCTCCCGTGCTGTCTTTCAGATCAACGTCCGCGTGACCACCATGGATGCGGAGCTGGAGTTCGCCATCCAGCCCAACACCACTGGGAAGCAGCTTTTCGACCAGGTTGGTGTCTGACCTTGAGAGAGGGAATTATCACATACAACACTACATCCAAATCACTTTGTTTTCTAAGTGAATTTCCTTGTTTTATTCTCCTGAGGCAGTTGATGAAAAGTGTCTTTGAAAAGGTAAAAGTCCCATTCAATGTCATAGTGACATTATTTAAAAGAAAAATGTCAGGGTATTTTTATTTAATAGTTATGTGTTTGTTTTTTTTTTTTTCAAGGTAGGGTCTCACTGTAGTCCAGGCTGACCTCAAACTCACAGCGATCCTCCTACCTCTGCCTCCGAGTGCTGGGATTAAAGGCATGCGCCACCATGCCCAGCTTAATATTTATTTAAATATTGTTTCCCCCTTAGTAATAGCTATTCCAAAAGCAGCCTTGTCTAACGGCTCGGTCTTCCCCAAAGTGGGGCACAGTGCATTATTTGGCATTATTTTTACAGTTTTGTGTCACAGGTCACTGTTGAGTCTTTCTCTGCACAAGACCAGCTAATAAATACTTCTGGCTTGCAGACCATGCAGTCTGTGGCATAACTGTTCAACCTCGCCATTGGAGTGAGTGTGGTGAGAGATTTCCCCTAAACCATTTAAAGAAATAGAGACCCATTCTTAGCCTGTGGGCTGCACAGGTAGTCATTCAGACCAGCTTTGGCCCACGGGCTGGAGCTGTCTGCCTCGGCTTTATTTAGAAACCTCCTTTGTGGTTCAGACAGAACCAGCTTTGCAAAGAAGAGCCCCATGACGTGGGTGTCGTGACGCCTGTCAGTCTTGGACGGTTCCAAATCCATCACGCTCTGTGCTCTGCTTTCTTTTCTCGTGATATTCTACGGCACATTGGTTTTTTTGGTTTTTTTTGTTGTTAAATTTTACTTACTTGATTATTTATTTGAGAGAGGAATTGGCACACCAGGACCTCTAGGTGCTGCAAATGAACTCCAGACGTATGTGCCACTTTGTGTATCTGGCTTTAAGTGGGTACCGGGGAATTGAACCTGGGTCCTTTGGCTTTGCTGACAAATGCCTTAATCTCTAAGCCATCTCCCCAGCCCATAATTTTTATTTTTTAAGTTTTTATTTATTTAGTTATTTTTGAGGCAAGGGTCTTGCTCTAGCCCAGGCTGACCTGGAATTCACTTTGTAATCTCAGGGTGGCCTCAAACTCATGGTGATCCTCTTACCTCTGCCTCCCAAGTGCTGGGATTAAAGGTATGCGCCACCATGCCTGGCTTTATTTTTTATTTTTATCAGAGAGATAGAGAATGGGCATGCCAGGGCCTCCTGCCACTGCAAATGAACTCCATATGCATGTGCCACTTTGTGTATCTGGGTTTACATGGGTTCTGAAGAATCAAACCTGGACCCTCAGGCTTTGTAAGCAAGTGCCTTTAACCACTGAGCCATCTCTCCAGTCCCAGCAGCATGTTTCTTTTTTTTTAATATTTTATTTTTATTTATTTATTTGAGAGAGAGAAAGAGGCAGAGAGAGAGAGAGAGAATGAGAATGGGCGTGCCAGAGCTTCCAGCCACTGCAAACGAACTCCAGATGCATACACCACCTTGTGCATCTGGCTTACATGGATCCTGGGGAATTAAACCGAGGTCCTTTGGCTTTGCAGGCAAATGCCTTAACCACTAAGCCATCTCTCCAGCCCACATATTGTTTCTTAACAAAACATTTGTATGTGGTTCATTCCAATAGGTAGCTCTCACAGCAGATGACTTGGTTTTAGTAAGCAATTGTTCCAGTAGGTTATTTATTTATTTGAGAGAAAGAGACAGATAGAAAAAGAATGGGCACACCAGGCCCTCTAGCTGCTGCAAATGAACTCCAGATGCATGCGCCACCTTGTGTATCTAGCTTATGTGGGTACTGGGGAATAGAACGTGGGTCCTTAGGCTTCACAGGCAAGCGCCTTAACTGCTAAGCCACCTCTCCAGCCCTCCAGCATGTTTTGAATGATTCTCAGATGGAATTGAGTGATGCCTCTAGCATGCACCTCAGGGTTGGTCTTAGAAAACCCAGTCCTCTTTGCTCTCTTTTTGTTCCTCTGCCTAACTGTGTGGACTAAATGGGCCCAGACAGCGGCAAGGAGTATGCCCAGGATCCCCGCGTGGTGCTGGCCAGCAGCTTGGGTCACTGGTGGACATGCCACATCTCACCCTCAACACCCTGGCACTCACTCAGGTCTACAGAAGCTTTCTGGAGATGGCAGGGCAGGCGCATGCACGCGTCTGCACCTCTCTAGGCAAATGGCAGAGATGGGTAAGAGCAGCGAACCACCGTGAGGCCTCTGATAACTGGTGGAACAATTCCAGGTTCCAGAGAGCAGAATCCACTTTGCTGGGCTAAGTAAATTCTGCCTGGGGACAAGGGTCCAGAGGCACAAGACCAGAGATGAGTCACCAGGCACTTGAGCCAGAACCTGCCTTCCTGAGCAGCCTCAACCGCAGTGGGGCAGTGCTCCAATTCAACAGCAGACCTGAACATGAGAGACATGAGAGCGCTTGCTTTGGGAAACCTGGAAGGGGGGATCTTAGCATGTTCCCCCGCCCCACCCATGCTTGATCCCATCTCCCATCTTCCCTGGCCAGTGAGCACAAGGTAATGTCGGTAGCTTTGCAGCAGAGTCGTGGGTGCCCGGGTGTGCCCAGGCCAACCCTGCAGGGATGGGTGTGGTCTAGGCTGCCTGTCATTGAGACACCTGTCAGTGTTTTATTTTTATTTATTTTTTATTATTATTATTATTTGGTTTTCTGGCTGACCTGGAATTCACTATGTAGTCTTGGGGTGGCCTCGAACTCACGGCGATCCTCCTACTTCTGCTTCCCAAGTGCTGGGATTAAAGACGTACGCCCACCACGCCCGGAAACTGTTTTTTTTTTTTTTTTTTTTTTTTTTTGAGGTTGCTCTCCAGTAAGGATAGAGATATTTGCTACTCTGGATAAAGCTGGATTTAGGGTAAAATTCTAAAGGTTGCTCCCAAAAGATATTCCTAAAGGAAGTTGAACGAAACCTGTGTAGCCCAGAAATTACTATTTGTTTTTTTGAGGAAGAGTCTCACTCTAATCCAGGCTGACCTAGACCTCACTCTGTAGTCCCAGGCTGGCCTCAAACTCATGGTGATCCTCTTACTTCTGCCTCCCAAATGCTAGGGTTAAAGGCATGTGCCACCTTGCCTGACGTAAAATTATTTTTAGCTTTTTGTCTCGTTCTAGCCCAGGCTGACCTAGAACTCACTATGTAGTCTCAGGGTGACCTCAAACTCACAGCCATCCTCCCCCCTCTGCCTCGCAAGTGCTGGGATTAAAGGCATGTGCCACCATGCCCAGGTCAAAGTTATTTTGAAAGCAGAGAAGGAAACTTCAGGGTGATTGGAGAAATGAAACCATAGTTACAGAGGACTGTGATGTAAAGCATGTTCAACTCTGTGGCCTTGGTGGAACCAAGCAGAAGAGACTTTGGACACGTCCACCTTCCCCTCCCAAGTCGGCATGATGGCATCTCCTCTCTAGGAGCCTCTCCACACCCAGTGGAGACTGCGGTGTCACTGCGACTGGGCTCCACGGTGTGCTGGAGGGCCATGTGGGGGAAGAGCTGGGACTGGACAGCCCCCAGGGCTGCTTTGGGGCCAGGGGAACATAGATCTTCAGCTGTTGCTTGAAGAAGTAGACAAGTCCCTGCCCTTTGTAAAGCGTGCCATCCCCATCCAAGCCCCTTTGTGGTGGAGGTGAGGCTCCGCTCCCATGCTGCTGAGGTGTTCCTTCACGTGGGAGGACCTATGGATGGGGACACGAAGGGTCTTAAAGGCAGTGGTGAGAGGACATTCATGTAGGAATATGGGATTTCCCCATAAGCAGCATCTAGGGGATGTCGTTTTAGAAGACCATATTGATGAAAAGAAGGCCAAGTGTAACATGTCATTTGGGGCATGCCATGGTGAGGGTGCCAGGGCTCTACTGAGGACTGGTCACTGGAAATAGACTCCTGCGTGAGACGTGTGGCAGGTCAGAGCAACCAGGGATGGTTTTCAGTGGAGACTCGGAGGTCGCAGCTGCAGCGGATGGTTGCAGACTCCTATTTGCCCTTCGGCGCACACGCAGGAGTCGTCTCTGAGCCGCGGCCCCGGAAAGTCAGTGCAAGACAGGCAGCTGTGGAGAGGGCGGTCAAGTGGACGGGAGTTCTTCCCAGGCGCCTCAGGACCAGACCGAGGCTGCAGTTGGGTGGGTGATGAGGCGAGGCTAGAGTGGAGCAAATGCCTGCTTATGTGTGTGGCACTTCCTTGTGTGCCTTGGAAGTCTCCTCAGGTGACAAGGAGCTGCTTTGTGGAGAGTAAGAAGGCAGCACATGGAACGTAGACCTGCTCCTGGCTGTCCCTCTTCTCTGCCCCTGGCTGCGCAGGCACACGCGGCACATGACTTCACAAAGACCTGGGAGCAGAGTGCTGTGTGAGCCTGGCTTTCCTTCACGTCATCCCGTGATAAAATCTCGGGTACAATTAATGCACCCTCCTTGTTGGGGAGGGCTGAGCACAGAGGAGGAATGAAGAAGGCAGCCCGTGGTGTGTAATCAGCAGAGACTAGAGTGCCAGCAAACATTTGCCCCTCCCCAGAGGGAGCAACAGGTCAGGTCAGAATTTGAATGGAAATTTCAAGATAGATTATATGTGTGTATATATATATATATATATATATATATATATATATATATATATATATGTATGTATCTGGAATTCACTATGTGATTTCAGGGTGGCGTCGAACTCACAGAGCTCCTCCTACCTCTGCCTCCCGAGTGCTGGGAGTAAAGGCGTGCACCGCCACATACCCTGCTCTTCAAGTTATATCTTAAGTGTCCATGTGTCTGTGTGTGTGTGTGTGTGTGTCTTTTACAGGTGGGGGCAGGATCTTGTCTCCAACTTCCCTCTTACCTCCCTCTCCATGGTGCTGGGATTTTAAGTGTGCACCACAGAGAAAGAGTAGGCAGTTAAGGTGACTGGGCCTCTGAAAATAAAAAACACAGGAAAGTCTACACTTACTTGCTGGAAATCAAAGATGATCTGACTTCTTATCTCTTGCCTAGTTCCCTAGACTCCCTCCTGGGAGGGAGGTCTTTCCTAGGAAACATTGTGGTTGGTCAGGTTCAGCCCTGGGAACTTGGTATGAGGGCCAGCCTCTTCCTGAGACAGCTCCTAGTCCTAACTGACCAGCTCTCCCTCTGGTTCACCTGAGCCAGCAATCAGGGCCCACCACTGTAAGGGTATAAATACCTTTAGAAGGGCAAGGGGAGGGCATGCTCTCTGAGCTGCCTGACCACTTGGGAACTTCCAACTTTTGGTGAGCTTCCTCTCAGCTCAGCTGAGCCCAGGCCCAGCGGGGTGGGGGTGGGGGGGAATAGCCCTTACTCTCCACTTGGCTCCTTATCCCTTGTAGCTCCCCACATGGCAGGAGCTCTTTGAACTTTCTTTGCTTTCCATGGTTTTCCCAGACCCTCCACATGAGATCTCTAATCACATGGGTGCCTTTCCTTGGCTCTGTACTTCCCTCAATAGATATACTAATTTAATAATTATCCTTCTCAGCCTTTTTTTTTTTTTATCCAATTCTTCAATTAAAATTAGGCATGAACTTAGGGTTTAGGGTTCATGGACCTTGCTGAACTCCTAGCACTCCATTACACCACCACACCTATGTGGGTTCTGGTGTGCTCGTTCCTTTCTCCTTAAATATCAGAGGAGCTCTGTGTTTGAAGAATAGTAATCTAAAAAAGATTGAAAGATTAAAAAAAGGTTGAATGTAGTGTGTCATGAGATTTACAGTCATGTGTCCTTGACATGGCACTCGGGTTTAACGTCACCCAGGGCATTCAGCTGTCCCTGCTTTCTCTATGGCACTTATGAGAATAATCGACTTGGGGCTCTCTATAATGAGGCACTTTTTCCCCCTCATGTTGCAGGGAATTTTAACATGTGAAATCCTTGCTATGACCTACATTTGAGATCCTGTCATAGCCATGAGAATTGCACATTTCTGGAGGCCTACATGGCCCTTGTCAGACATATACCTAAATGTCCCCAAACCATTACACTATTACTACTTCTGGAATCTGCCACCATCTGCTTCCTTTCTCCCAAGGACCGATTTCCCTGTCTTTGTAAAAATGTTTTATTTTTATTCATTTGAGAGAGAGAGAGAGAGAGAGAGCGATAATGGGCACTCCAGGGCCTCCAGCCACTGCAAACAAACTCCAGATGCATCTGGCTTACGTGGGTCCTGGAGAATCGAACTGGGATTCTTAGGCTTCGCAGGCAAATGCCTTAACCGCTGAGCCATCTCTCCAGCCCCCCGATTTCCCTGTCTTTAGTAAGCCAGATTCCTGCATCAGCCGGCTAAGAGGAAGATCGCCAAGTGCTCTCCAAGTTATTTCAGCCGCTTCCCACCAGAACACCCCTGTTGGTGAACCACGGGTCCCATGGTTCCGTGTGCTCACCACAGCTTGTCCTGGTGGTTTTCACTCAGGAAAGCCTCCTGCTGTGTGAAGGAACAGAAGTGAGAGAGTTTATAAGACTGAATGGTGATCCTTGTCTGGTCAAATTTATACTAAATATATATCATTTGTGGCTGTGGCGGAACATCTTTGAGTCACGGGTTACTTGAGACAGTACAGGGAAGGCAATGCTCCTGGGAATGGCTAAGAACCTGGTGGGTGGGGGGTGACCACTGGAGGCTGTTGTCCATGTGAGGGAGTTTCTCATACCTGGGTGTCTCTCCCGCTCTCTCACACAGGTGGTAAAGACTATTGGCCTCCGGGAAGTGTGGTACTTTGGTCTCCAGTATGTGGACAATAAAGGATTTCCCACCTGGTTGAAACTTGATAAAAAGGTAAGGGAGGTTAACTATTTACAGGCTGTTAGTTGGGGAGCTGTGCTCCCGTGTGTGTCTTTTTGTTCCTTGTTGTTTGTTAAGTTTTCATAGACAGAGAGGCTGCAGGCTTCCAGGAAGGGAGGATGTGGGATGGAGTTAGATCTTGGCATTCCTCCTCATGGCTCCCGCGGTGAGGCTGGTGATGGTTAACTGCCTCGCTTTAAGTTGACCTTGGTTTTTTTTTTTTTCAATGAGATTAATCTTAGAAACCATGAATCACCCACTGTGTTGTAAGAGCCTGTTGTTGCTTTGTTTGAACCTGTGATGGATTATCTTCCAGCTCTAAGGATGGTGTAATGCCGCTCAGTTAGGAAGAGAAGACACCAGCTAGATGCGCTTTCTGCTAAGTCTCTGAAAGCTGTACTTTCCCCTCAGCCCGCTTCTTCCCAGGTCACTGTGACAAGTCAGGGCAAGAGTGGAGAAACGGGTTGGAGGGGGAACCTGCTGGGGTCAGTTCCAAGGTCCAAGGCCAACCTGCTTGGGCACAGATTCCAGAATCGAGTCACTAGTTAGTGTTGGGCATGCGGTCATTCGCAAATCCAAGTTTTCTGGGGTGATAGCCTGGTCGCCAAGAGAGACAGAATGGGTTGAGTTGCTCTGCAAGTCAGTACTTAATTTTCCACCAGAGTTATTAGTTACTGTGTGGAAGTGCTTTCAGTTGACCTTTTTTTTCTTCCTTCCAAGGTAGGGTCTCACTGTAGCCCAGGGTGACCTGGAATTCTCTATGTAGTCTCAAGCTGCCCTCAAATTCACAACAATCCTCCTACCCTAGCCTCCCGAGTGCCGGGATTAAAGGCATGTGCTACCACGGCCGGATTCAGCCGACCTTTTTTTGCTCACGTGCTGAAGCAATGAATTTCAGAGCAAATGGCTTTCTTCTGAAAGCCAGCCCCGGAGCTTGTTTGAAGTCCACTGGCCTTGCGTTGGTACTGAGAGGTTTCTTCTGTTACGCAGGTGTCCGCACAGGAGGTCAGGAAAGAGAACCCCGTCCAGTTCAAGTTCCGGGCCAAGTTCTACCCCGAGGATGTGTCCGAAGAGCTCATCCAGGACATCACGCAGAAGCTGTTCTTCCTTCAGGTGAAGGAGGGTATTCTCAGCGACGAGATCTACTGTCCCCCTGAGACGGCCGTGCTCCTGGGCTCCTACGCCGTGCAGGCCAAGTTCGGAGACTACAACAAGGAGCTTCACAAGTCTGGGTACCTCAGCTCCGAGCGGCTGATCCCTCAGAGGTGAGCAAAGGTTGCCCTGGCCCCAGGTGAGCAGGGGACTCCACCCTTGGGAGCTGAAAGGAAGGGGTGGTGTGAGAAGGAGCCAGGGACTCTGTCAAGGTCAAATGCTCCTGTAGGCTGGAACTGAAGTCGTTTCCTAAGTGCCCTGCACTAAGGAATGTCCTGAGCCAGCAGGTTCCTCTAAGGCTCTGATGATTAACTGAGACACAGCCAGGGAAGGCATTGCCCTTCCTCGTGGGTCTGACGGGTGACTGTCACCTGGGTTTCCCTGGCAGTCACGCTTCTCCTGACCTGCGTGCTTAGCTCTGCCTGGTGAATAGTAGTAACCTGACCTCTGCTGAGGCTGCCATAATTCACTGATGGTCACGGAAATGACCCCTTTGGAAGGAAAGGTCATTTAAATACCTTTCGTAACTTTCACAGCGGGGTTGGGTGTGTCTTGTTCAGAATGGTAAATCTTCGGGTTTATCGTCGCAAGGAAAAATCAGAAAGTAGAGATCAAGGAGATGGCCCAGTGGGTAAGACGCTTGCCATGCAAGCATGAGAATCGGTCCGGATCCCACATAAAGCTGGTGGCTGTAGAGGGCATCTGTGATCTCGGGGCACCCGTTGCCAGATGAGAGGCAGAGACAGGAGAGTCCTGGTGAACCAGCAGTGAATGAGAGACCCTGCCTCAAAACGAGACCGGAAGGCTGGAGGCAAGGACTAGCGTCTGCAGCTGTCCATGATGTGTGTGCACGCCAACACAAGTGCATCAGCGCACACGCACCAACCAGAAAGTAGCAGGAAAAGTCCACCGTGATTGGTTTATTTGAGAGGAGAGCGGGGGTCTGAATGCAAGTGGGAAAGTGTCCTTGTGGCTCACGTCTGAGACCCTTGGAGACGACGGCCCTGGGTCTTCTTTCTCACAATGCAGAGTCATGGACCAGCACAAGCTTACCAGGGACCAGTGGGAGGACCGGATCCAGGTGTGGCACGCGGAGCACCGCGGCATGCTCAAGTGAGTGCAGCCTTTTCAGCTTGCCTTCTTCTCGTGGGCCTCCAGTCCTAGTGCCTGGTGAGGTACCTCAGCTTAGTCAAAAGTGGAGTTTGGGCTGGAGAGATGGCTTAGTGGTTAAGGCGCATACCTGCGAAGCCTAAGGACCCAGGTTCAATTCTCCAGGTCCCATGTAAGCCAGATGCACATGGTGGCGCATGCGTCTGGAGTTCGTTTGCAGTGGCTGGAAGCTCCGGTGTGCCCATTCTCTCTCTCTCTGTCCCTCTCTCTGTGTTTTAAATAAATAAATCTTTTAAAAAAGAAAGTGGAATTTCCTTGTGGTGGGAGGAATTGGTCTTCTCTTCCTCCTCCTTTTTCTCTTCTTTCTCCTTCTTTTTCTTTCTTTCTTTTTTTCTTTTTCTTTTTCTTATTTTTTTTTTTTTTTTGGAACAAGATTCAGTAAATAAGTAAGGGGAGAAAAAAAGCAACTTAATTTAAGCCTTCAGGTCCTAAAAGCTCTCACCCTTCCTTCAGAGCAGAGAAAGTCTCATGTTTAGCATTCATGTTAGTGGAGGGGACCCTGTTCACCAGAGTTCATGGCAAAGCCTGAAGGAGGGACAGGGGACAGGTGGCTTTAAGATAGATATAAGACCACGTTCCCTGCCATGTGTGCCTCAGCGCTGTCCCAGCCTCACCGCTTCCTTGAGGTTTCGGCCTCAGAGCAGAGTCCTTGGAAGACCTTTGCTGTGGAAAACGATTGGAAGCCTACAGCTGGGCTGTCTGGAGAGGGAAGGTGTGTCTCCCCAGAAACCACTGCGAGTTTCTCCTGAGTGTGTGGGACACACTGGTGACAGGGCCCAGAACAGCATAGGTCCCCTCTAGAGTGCTGCCTGCAAGCTGTTCCAGTCCTTGATGCCCAGCTGCCATTACCTGCCCCAGGCCCTGCTGCCTGGGCTCAGCATGCAGCAGTTGCCCCATCCTGAGTGACTGGTGGGATGTGACATAGGGTGGAGGTTGCAGTTGGGATGTGGAGGCTGCACACCATCACACCCGTGTTTCCCTTCCCCTTAGAGACAGCGCTATGCTGGAATACCTGAAGATTGCTCAGGACCTGGAAATGTACGGAATCAACTATTTCGAGATCAAAAACAAGAAAGGAACAGACCTTTGGCTTGGAGTTGACGCCCTGGGACTTAACATTTATGAGAAAGATGACAAGTGAGTTTATGTTTGGAGTTGGGTTTTGGCTGGTGGTGAAAGTGGCAGTCACATGTATGAGAGTTAATTCTGAAGTGTTCGTTTAGCACTTAACAGCTGAGGGTGTAAATCTTACGGCTTTGAGACTGCGGTTGCCGTTTTGGAGGGCTGCCCGGAGGGGAACACCTTTTGCCTCCCACAAGGGGCCCCATGGAAAGGGAAGGCCCAGGCCCGGAAATCCGTGACCCCAGGACTCCAAGGCCTGTGAAGAGAAATGGAGGAGAGTGGCAAGTGCCAAAGGACTCCATCCCCTCCCTGGGCAGGGTGGACGCCTGGCTCTCAAGGCTTGTGCTAATCCAACCAAGAATATTGATAGTGTCATCAGACACTCCGGGATTCGGTCAACAGCAGCCTGCGTGTGTGAACAATTAGCTAAATCCCCTGAGCCTGCAGAAGGTGTCTAATTGCTTCACAGCAGTTACATTGTCTGTTAAGCAAGGTCTGCAAGCAGAGGGTATAAAGAGGGCCGTCTGGCGCCTGGAGCCTGGCCTCCTGTCGGCTATGGCTGCTCATGGTCACTGAGAGGCTGTGTATGCATGCTTGCATCCCCCCAGGGACTGGCATCCTGCTTCGGCAAGGGTGAGTTTTCCCTGGAAGTTACCTGCGCTGAGAGGATGTTTTGAGGCAGCTTCTGGGATTCAGGAAGCAGCAGGAGCTGGGCCTGGTAGCTCACCACTGTGATCCCAGCCCTGGCAGAAAGATTGTGAATTTATGGGCAGCCCAACGCACAGAGTGACATCCTGTGTCAAAAAACAACAACAACGAGCTGGAGAGATGCTTTAGCAGCGAAGGCACTTGCCTGTGAAGCCTGAGGACCCAGGTTTAATTCCCAAGGACCCACGTAAAGCCAGGCGCACGTAGTGCCACATGCGTCTGGAGTTTGTTTGCAGTGGCTGGAGGCCCTGCTGTGCCCATTATCTCTCAAGTAAATAACAAAACCAATAACAAGGGCTAGAGAGATGACTTAGTAGTTAAGGCACTTGCCTGCAAAGCCTAAGGACCCAGGTTTTATTCTCCAGGTCCCACATAAAGCCAGATGCACATGGTGGCGCATGCATCTGGAGTCGTTTGCAATGGCTAGAGGCCCTGGCACGCCCATTCTCACTCTCTCTCCTTTTCTCTGTCTCTATCTCTAATAAATAAATAAATAAATAAATAACAAAAGGAAGGAGAGAGGAGAGGAAAGGAAAGAATGAATAAGCAAACATCTGGTGGCATAAAAGGGAGGGGCTCCTTGGGTTCCTGCTGAGTATCCCCATGGTCCTCATTTCCCTAAGGGCCTTCCTGACAGATCCTGTGGTAGTCCTAGGCTCAGGCCCGGTGGAATGGGGAAATGCCTCTGTTGCTGCAGAATCTTCCCTGGTGCCAGCAGCCCAGAGCACAGGTACATTTCACTGGGCAGGACAAGGCCTCTGCCTCATTTTCCACACCCTCCACCTGCACCCAGGTGTGGCTGTGCAGGGCCAGAGGCAGGTTCCCGTCCCCAGAAGTTACCAACGCTCATGAGAGAAGGGTGAATTACAGGGCTTCAAGTGATAATACCATTCAGAGCATCCCGGGAAGCCAAGGAAAACCTGGAAGTGAGATGTGGGGAGCCCGAGCCTTGCTTCTGCCCCAGGTTTGCTGGGCGCAGCATTGGTGGAGAAACAAAATGTCTGAGGAAATCAAGGCGCCCAGGAGCCAGCCCACAGTTCTTCCCCGAAGCCCCTGAGTTGAGAGGCGGAGGCTCTGAGCGCAGAGGCACAGCACCCTGGTCCTCGTGGGAAACTGCCTGTGTCTTTGAACTTCATTCTCGAATGGCTAGATTTTGTAACAGAGCTGTGGCCAGGGCCGTCCAAACTGGTTTTTCCAGCTGCAGGCAAGAGCCATAGGCACAGGCTTGCTGATGTCAGCTTATAACCACCGCAGCCCACAGAAATGTTCAAATTTTTTCCCCCCAAGTAAAATTTGAACCATATATCCCACCCAGCCTGACCCTTGCTCCCCCGCATCCAATTCAGCAGCTCTCTAAATGGGCTTCAGTCTTCTCCCAGCCGGCCCGGTGGCCCTGGGCCGCTCCACGCCCGTCTCCAGCCCTTCTGAAGAGGGCACAGCTGTGTTCAAAGGAAAAGCACTTAGGTGGACACTGACATGATAAGCACTCGCCCAGACATGAACAGTGCAGGTAGAAGGATTGTTCTGGGCTCTGAGGACCAGAGCTCTGGTCTGGCTGGGCTGGGGGTCGAGTTGCCGATCTTCACCAGTAGAGCTAATGGTGAGAGAATTAGATACGCTTGATATATTGTTCATGGGAGAAATCGGACCTGCAGAGTAAGGTGAGCTGGAAGAGATTGAGCGCTCTTTTTTGCAAATAAGCAAATCCATCTTTATCGTATCCTTTTTGGAACTCAGTAGGCTGTGACTGGGAAATGTCTCCTGGGGACCCCGTTTTTGGTGGTGTATGCCACTGTTTAGTGGTAGCATGGAGTCCCGAAAGCATTTGTCTCCCCTTTCTTGACCCCTTAGCTTGGAAGAGGAGGGAGCAGATGCCCTCCCCCACCGGGCAGTAGGCACACTGAAAGAGTTGAACTGAGGCGGGCTGTAATTCTGCTTGGCACTGTCATGTACAAAAACTAAAGTAATGCTGAAGGAAATGGATCCTGCCCCTCTCCCCCCCCCCAGTTTTCCAGACCCTCCTCCCTCCTTTCCTCTTACCTTTAGCCTGTTCCGACATCACTCTTATTATAAACCAGCCGTGTAGGTAGGAGTTTCTGGCTCAGGGCTTTAACTCTTCAAGAGAGAGGTTGCCAGGGCAGCTTGTGGACAGCATGAGGACCCGTGAACTCCTTCAATACTGTTCCTCAGGGACAGACCTGCAACGTCCTGAGCGCTGATTGCGCGTCCCTGTAGCTCACCAGCCTGCAGCTGATGTGCTTCAGTGTCACTTGTGCTATCTTTACTCTCCCCTGGACATGAAAATTCAGAGCACTAACTAGAGCTCAGTATATTTTGACATAAACTTTAAATATAGTAAAATGGAGTCTTGTGTACATTTGCTGAGTTTTAACAAATAAATACACTTATAAAATCTAAACTCTGACTCGGAGAGATGGCATAGCAGTTAAGGCACTTGCCTGCAAAGCCTAAGGACCCAGGTTTGACTCCACATCCCACATAAGCCACATGCACGAGGTGACACTTGCGCAAGGTTGCACGTGCACACAAGGTGAGGTACGCATCTGGAGTGTGGTTACAGTGGTTGGAGGCCCTGGTGTGCCAATAGTCTGCCTCCCTTCCTCATCTAAAAATCTGGGCTGGAGAAATGGCTTAGTGGTTAAGGCGCTTGCCTACAAAGCCAATGGACCCAGGTTTGATTGCCCAGGACCCACGTAAGCCAGATGCACAAGGTGGCGCATGCATCTGGAGTTCGTTTGCAGTGGCTGGAGGCCCTGGTGTGCCCATTCTCTCTCTGTGTCCCTCTCTCTCTCTCTCTCCCTCCTCACTTATTTCTCTCTCAAATACAGAAAAATTTTTGAAAACAATCTAAACTCTTAACAAGACATAGAACATTATCATCACTCTGGGTAGCACATGCTTCTGTGATCCTAACTGGAACCCGGTCTGTTGTTCGTTTGAGGCACAGTAAGAGACTGTGTGTCCAAGAAGGTAGAGCACAGACACCTTAACTTTATCCTCTGATACACTCCCACACATGAACAAAACTTGGAAAGGAAAAGGGGATCTTAAAGGCTTTCATTTTCCAACTAGGGCTAAGAATTAAAGGAAGTTCTTTAACCCCAAAGTGAGTCACGATAATGCCCATGCTCGGCCCATGTGTGTTGATGCTGTAATTACGCTCGTGAGCGGCTCTGGGTGGTTATACAGGCTTTCAAAGCCCTTAAAGGATGAAGCCATGGCCATCTCAACTCCTCTGTGACCAGCTGTTGCCTGTGGCATCTGGGGAAAGCGTTGCTCTCCTAGCCTTTCCGTGCAGGAAGGACATGGGCTGAGGACACTGGCATGACCAGGCCAGTCCTCTGCTCATTTCCAGTGTCCTGGGAACTGTACATGGAATTCTATCTGTGAAAGTTCTGTGTCCCATGTGGAACAGAACATACTCCTTGCATGTCTGAGTGCTGAGCATGTTAGCCCCTGTGATGTACAGGCATAAGTGATCCTGTAAGATTGAGTTACACAGAAAGGGCCTATGCTAGAGGCTTCCACGTATGAAACAGCCTGACTCGTGTCCTGTGTCACTTCTACAGGTATGCCATGACTGCCAGGCCCTAGAAGGACTGTGTGCCATGCTTAGAAGCCCTCTTTGGCCTTCAGAGGCCACCCTGATGCCCTAACACAGCTTAGGAAAGAGAAAATGGGCACACCAGGGCCTTCTGCTACTAAGGAACTCCAGATGCTTGTACTACGTTCTGCATCTGGCTTTAACTGGGAATCGAACCTGGGCCTTCAGGCTCTGCAAGCAAACACCTTTAACTGCTGAGCCATCCTTCCAGCCAAAGACGGTTTTTTTAAAAATTTGTATTTGAGACAGAGGGAGTGTGAGAGAGAGAGAATGGGCACGCCAGGGCCTCTAGCCACTACAAACGAACTCCAAACACATGTGCCACCTTGTGCATCTGGTTTACGTGGGACTTGGAGAATCAAACTTGGGTCATTAGGCTTCGTAGGCAAGCACCTTAACCACTAAACCATCTCTCCAGCCCCAAAGACTTAAAAAAAAATTTTTTTTTTTTGAGGTAGGGTCTCACTCTAGCTCAGGCTGACCTGGAATTCACTACGTAATCTCAGGGTGGCCTCGAACTCATGGCGATCCTCCTACCTCTGCCTTCTAAGTGCTGGGTTAAAGGCATGTGCCACCGTGCCCATCTTAAAAAATACTTTGAGAGAGAGAGAGAACATGGGTGCACCAGGGCCTCTAGCCACTGCAACACCCTCCACATCCATGTGCCATTTTGTGCATCTGGCTTTTTGTGGGTACTAGGGAATTGAATTTAGGCTGTCAGGTTAACTGCTGATCCCAGGTCTGTTTCAGATGGCAGATTTGAATGGTAGTTTGAAGGATTCTCCTTACTTAGTATTATTCCTGGGGAAGTGTTGGAAGAGTAGGAAGAGGATGTGATGTAAGAAAGCAGCATGGTCTTGGAATCTTCTGATAGAAAAGGCTAGGGTTCAGGGCAGTGGTGGAATGGCATTGCTGTAGTAGGTCCTTGTGAGTTTTGGTGTTTTTATTTGAAGCAAAGAGTGATAAAGAGAGGTACAGAGACAATGGGTACATCAGGTCTTCCAGCCACTGCAAAGGAACTCCAGATGCATGTGTCACTTTGTGCATCTGGCTTTATGTGGGTACTGGGAAATCAAACCTGGGTCATTAGGCTTTGCAGTCAAGTGCCTTACCACTGAGCAATCTCTTCAGCCCCTCTTGTGAGTATTTTTGGTATAGTCTCAGGCCATTTTGGAACTGGAGGGTGACACAGGGCAGCAGCTGGGCAGACAGGAGCACACACCTCACTAGGATGAGGACCAGAGGTGTGGAATCCATCTATACCCCCGTCCACCAAGCTGCAAGCAGCTGGTTTTCATGAAGTGAAACAGTAGTGGTATTTCAACAGCACTAAGCACTTCTGTACAGAAAGGAAGGAAAGTAAGCGGCCTGGGTGGGAGAGGAAGGGTGGTGGCAGCCCAGGACCTTATGCTGAAAGGATGGATTTGGGGCTGTTAATCTGCTCTGGTATGCTTGATTAAGGATTACGGTAACATATTTGAACAGAGGAATGGGCTGGCTGATGTGGAATTAAACCAACAGACTGAAAGTAGGGGCTCTGGCACTATGAAATATGGGGTAGGGTGGGGATGTGGGAATGTGAGGAAGAGCTGTGGGAAGAGGCAAGTAGGACAGAAGGGTACTCATGATTAAGAACGGCCATTCACAGCCGGGCGTGGTGGTGAGTGCCTTTAATCCCAGCACTCGGGAGGCAGAGGTAGGAGGATCGCCATGAGTTCGAGGCCACCCTGAGACTACAGAATGAACTCCAGGTCAGCCTGGACTAGAGCGAGATCTTACCTCACAAAAAACCAAAACAACAGCAACAACAAAAGAATGGCCATTCAGTGCAGTATTACCAAGCAGGGTGACTCAATGTAGTTATGTCCTGCAAAGAGAAAACAAAGTGGGGTCACACCAAGGCTCTTAATACTTAAAGCCATCTTAACCTGGGATTGTATTGACTTTTTTTTTTTTTTTTTTGAGGCAAGCCCAACAGACTTTTTTTTTAATGCAAGAGTAAGGGAGAGAATTGGCATGCCAGGGCCTCCAGCCACTGCAATCACACTCCAGACACATGCACCACCTTGTGTGCATGTGCGACCTTGCGCACTTGCCTCACTGTGCATCTGGCTAACATGCGACCTGGAGAGTTGAACTTTGAATCCTTAGGCTATGCAGGCAAGCATCAACCCATAAGCCATCTCTCCAGCCCTGAATAGACTATTTAATAGTGGCATTTGTCATTAATTATTCTCCTTGTATTAGCTCTCTATATTTTTTTATTATAAAAATTAAGGGTAGGGTTTCCAAACATGGTGATGTTCCCCCTTAATCCCAGCACTAGGGAGGAAAAAGTAAGAGGATCACTGTGAGTTGAAGGCCAGCTTGAGAGAACATAATGAATTCTAGGTCAGCCTGGGCTAGAGTGAAACCCTACCTTGGGAAAAAAAAAAAAAAAAAAGGAGAGAAAGAGTAAATTTCCAAACGTTTCTGTTCAAGCACATAAACATCTAACCATCCCACCTCTTTTTTCCTTTTTTAACCTCAGGTTGACCCCAAAGATTGGCTTCCCTTGGAGCGAAATCAGGAACATCTCTTTCAATGACAAAAAGTTTGTTATCAAGCCCATCGACAAGAAGGCTCCTGTAAGTTCAGAAAGGTTCCACACAGAACTGCTTGACCTTCTTACAGCTGAGTGGTTCTCAGGAGAACACTGAGGTTTCTCTACGTTCCTAGGAGCCTGTACGACTCCAAGTTTCTTGTCATGGGAAGTCGGGGATGCTTTGGGCCGTGTGACTAACCACTGCAGTGGGAGGTGGGTGTGGGGACAGGATAGGTCTGCTCAGAGCTAGGTGCTGGAAGGGCTGGGGAGATGACTCTGGATGAAGTGCTTGCCTTGCAAGCGTGAGTGCCTGACTTTGGATCCCCGGATCCCAAACGCTGGGTGCCGTCATGGGCGTCTGTAATCCCTGAGCACCTGCAGGAGGGAGGCCGAAACAGGAGAATCTCCTGGGAGCTCGCGGGCCAGCTAGCCTGGCAGACACATGGCGAACGGGGCAAGATGTGGAAGGCGAGGACCGACACCTGAAGTTGTCCTCTGAATCCCACACACGCGTGCCCATGTTCACATACGTGAACACAGACATCATACATACACACGCACCATACGTACACACACAAAGCTGCATGCAGTGCCCTAAGTTCTCAAATGGCCTTCATTCCGTAGGAGAAAAGGACAGTTCAAGTCCTTGACCTTGGCCACGTGATAAGCGTTTCTCAAAATGACACATTTCTGCTGCGGCATACCCAGCTTGTACAGTGTTTACGTGGGCAGCCACTCCATCCCAGGCACGGACCTGGGGGCAGGGCCCATGCCAGCATCTACCCAGTGCCAAGCAAAGAATAAGACGATGAGACCCGTAAGTGTGAAAGACCAGAGTGTGGCTTTCAGAGCTCCCTTGAGCTTACCATGCGTGTCCAGTGCGTTGCTGGCCACCGGGGCTTCCTCACTGGCCTTGTGTGTCTTCCATGGTGATGCCAACCTGCCTTTCGGCCATGATCACTCTGCCCCAGCATGTGGTGTTCACCTTCTCACAGGTGAGACTGGCGGGCAGGCTCTCACCCTGGGAGGACAGGCCTAGGGAAGGGATAACTTCTTCATATCCTGGAATTTGTGGGTGTAGATTGTGAGCTGTCAATATCTAATCTTTTAGCTGGTGTTAGCTCAGAATATTTAAGCCAGGCATGTGACTGTGGTAGGGTCGAAATGGCATAAGAGGGCTGGAGACATGGCTTAGTGTTTATAGGTGCTTGCCTGCAAAGCCGAAGGACCGGTATTTGACTCTCCAGGTCCCACGTAAGCCAAGCACACAAGGTGACACATGCACATAGGTGTTGCATGCATCTGGAGTTTGACTGCAGTGGTTGGAGGCCCTGGAGCATCAGTTCTCTCTGTGTGTCTCTCAGTTAAAAAAAGAAAGAAGAAAAGAAAGAAATGGCACAAGAATTTATGTTACCCTCCTTAGCGCCTTGTCTGAGTGTTACCACAGTTATAGACTGGGAACGTCCGAGTTTTCATGTCACTTCTGTTCCCTGCTTACGACGCTGAGTATTAGGGAGGCAGACATGGGCTGCGTGTGTACTTAAGCTTCTTGGGACCGAGCACCACTTTGCAGTGGCAGACCTCCTTGGAACATCCCATGGTGCTGCTTACTGCCCGTGACTCTTCCCACACATGCCCTAGTCCAGCGTCATTTAAAACTAGCAGGTCTTGACATTGTTGTTTGCGAAAGCATTTTCTTTATTGAAATGTTTCCTGCTGTTTGTAAACTCTTAGACTCCTTCTCCATGGGGGAGTCACATGGTCCTTTAAAATTAAACTAGTATTTAGCATACTCTCAAGCTCCATGGTAACCATTCACATTAACATGCAGCCTCACCAGCTGAGGGTCATGGTGTACCCATGTTATATGGGCAGTGAGATTGGCACAGTTAGAAGAGCAAGGACATGGGGAGGCAGCATTGTCTGGGGCTGAGGGGTGATGAGAGGAAGTAGTGTCCTCCTCACCCTCCCACCTCACCAGGGCTGCCCAGTGGCCCTACCTAGCCTCTGTTTCACTTTGGGTAGAAGAAAGCCACATGTTCAAGTTTAAAGGTTTACATAAAAAAACAGAAGCGGGGGGCTGGAGAGATGGCGAGGTAGGGTCTCACTCTAGCCCAGGCTGACCTGGAAGTCACTATGTAGTCTCAGGGTAGCCTCGAACTCAGCGATCCTCCTACCTCTGCCTTCTGAGTGCTGGGATTAAGGCGTGCACCACCACACCCAGCTAAGGTTTTTTTTTTTTATTAAATGTTTAAAAAATAAACAAAAGCAGGGCTGGAGAGAGGGCTCAGCAGTTAAGGCACTTACCTGAAAAGCCTACAGACCTGGGTCCCATTCCCCAGTACTCACATAAAGCCAGATGCACAAGGTGGCATACGTGTCTGGAGTTCATTTGCAGTGGCTAGAGGCCCTGGTGCACCCATTCATTCTTTCCCTCCCTCCTTGCAAATAAATAAATAAAAATTTTAAAAGCAGAAGCAGAAACCCTGATGGGAGAAGGTGTGGGATTCTTATCTGGTGCCTCCTTGCAGAGGGTGCCTCGAAGCCTGCCATTTTCTTCAGGGAACTCGAAAAACCTGCTCTGGAGAACCAGCTCCATATTAAAAGCTAGCTAGCTGCTTCTGTGCCAAGTCACACAGCACGCTGGGGCCACATTCGGACTCTGAGGTGGGACCCGCAGTCCCACTCCCCTTATGGCCTGCTCAGGCGGCCTGTGAGGGGCTGAGGTAGCCCACCTGTCCCTTCCCAATAGAGCCTTTGGTGCCTGTGGCCTCCAAGAAAAGGCAGAAGGCTTTCAGGGAGCTGCTTAACCACTTCTGAGTTGTTGGAAAAGGAAGCTCAGCTGCTTCCCTCAAGCCGGCTCACCACCCAGTTCTGGTCCTCAGAGACAGGGCTTCAAGAGGGCAGCTTCCCGGAAGTCCTGCCTGGGCTTCCGGCTCCTTTGCCTGGCTGGATTGGAAGGGATTTACCTTCTTTTTTCAGTGCACTTTTCTTCACTGCTTGTTTCCGCTTCTTAGAGCCCAGATTGTCTACCAGTTGAGAAAGTTGCCCCTCAGTCTCTTCCTGTTGTGGTTTTGTGCTGAGAAGCAGTTTGGGTGCTTGAAATTAGAAGTCTTTGTCTTTATTTTTAACTTTGAGAAACTTGGCTTCCTCAAAGGCATAGGAGAAATTCCCTCTCCTCACCCACACAGCAGCCAACTTCTAGTAGTTTCGAGACCTGTCTTCTGGGCACAGGGTAGGAGCAGCTTCGTGTTAACCTGCAGTTTTGACCCTTGAAACATTTTGATGGATTGATTTTTTTTTTTTTTTCCTAAAGGGGAGTTGGTACAAATGAGTCACAATGGAACCCATTTGGGCAGTGTGCCTCTGAAACTATAACATAAGGTTGTTTTCTCTTGTGTAATGAGATAGTTGGGTAATAAAAATTCCTATTTCTCTTAGCTCTTCGGACTCCTCCCTGGGAAACCCGATGATTTAATAACCACTGTGTGTGAAACCAGAGGAGAGCCCCACCCAGGAAGTTCAGGGTTCGGCTGGCCTCAGCCTCCTACCCCAAGGCTTCGGGGACCCATGAAAGACGAGAAGCTACTTGGGCTGTACTTGGGTGTGTCACCCCACTAGTCCAGTGTGCCTTGAGGTCGCCAGTGTGGCTGTGGGGTTTGGGATTGGAGGGAGGGGCACAAATGTGCTGCTGTATTCCCATCCTGCCTCCTGTTCCAGGTGGTCAAGAGGAAGCCAACAGGCATTTTCAAATACCTCAGTTGGGTTCCTCCTCTATCCCCTAAATGAACCTCTGGCAGAAAGGAGTCAGGAGCCAAGGCCCTCTGTCATCCCTGCCCTAAATTTGTGTGGCCACAAAATTCCCCAACATTCTGTTGCCATGGAGAAGCCTTCTCTGATAGGGGGTTAACACAGCAACCGCGCCAGTGAGCGGTCACTTTGCTGTCACTCAGCTTTTACTGTCCCAGATACTGTTTGCGCTCCTTATGAACGTAACTGATTTAATCCTCACGACAGCTGCTAAGATACTGTCACCCCATCCCATGTGGACATTGGGGCTGAGTGATAAAGTGAAGTAACTTGTTGAGGGCAGGCAGTAGACCCACTGATAGTCACCCAGCAGGTATTCACTGGGAAGACAGACATGTGTGAATACAGCTCCTGCTCTCGAGGTGACTGTCTGTTGGGAGTCAGAAATGCCAGAGCAAGGTAGCGCAGTAACATGTTAGCACGCTGTGGCAGGATCCCCACCACCACCCCCTCCTGGTACATCATCCGCAGAAGAGGGGCTGGGATCCTTGAGTGGACAGGACTAGATGATGATATGTCCAGTATCAAGATGGCACAGATACTTGCGTGGGCTGTAAGACTGGCACAGCAAGGCTGTGGCATGTGTCAGGCTCAGGAATCTGGAGCACCCGGAGGTCAGGATGGTGACCAGGCTACAGCATGAGACCTGAGAGGCTGGGGCAGAGGAGACAGGAAGCTCAGGAGAAGTTAAGGTAGTCCACAGAAGAATGTGTCTGGGGGCATGGCGACGGTGGCTGTGGGACTGAAGAGGGTCAACACCAAATGTGCCCAGAAAGCAGGGCGGCACTGGGCCACTTCTCAAGCCTGGGAGAGACCTTGCTGTGCGAGATCCACGCTCTGAAATTCACACATGGACCACAGACCGTAAACACTCCCTCCACTTGCCCCGTAGAACAGTCATTCTAGGTCCTGAGGATATACATTTCTGGCTCCATCCTCTGCTCCATTTGGCCTTTTCAAAAAGGCTCAAGGTAAAAACCGGGCGTGGTGGCGCATGCCTTTAATCCCAGCACTCGGGAGGCAGAGGTAGGAGGATCGCCATGAGTTCGAGGCCACCCTGAGACTCCATAGTGAATTCCAGGTCAGCCAGGGCTAGAGTGAGACCCTACCTCGGAAAAAAAAAAAAAAAAAAAAAGGCTCAAGGTGGGCTGCAGAGATGGCTCAGTGGTGAAGGCTCTTGCCTGCAAAGCCTAACAGCCTGGGTTCAATTCCCCAGGATCCACGTAAAGCCAGATGCACAGAGTGGCACATGCACCTGGAGTTCATTTGCAGTGGCTGGAGGCCCTGGTGCACCCATTCTGTATCTCTTCTCTCTGACTCTCAAAAAATAATTAAATAATTATTAATTTTTGTTGTTTTGGTTTTTTTGAGGTAGAGTCCCACTGTAGCTCACGCTGACCTGGAATTCACTATGTAGTCTCAGGGTGACCTTGAACTCTCAGCGATCTTCCTACCTCTGCCTCCCAAGCACTGGGGTTGAAGGTGTGCGCCACCACACCCTGCTAATTTTTTTTTTCAGTCAACATACGGGGACTTTATTAGGGCCCCAAGGCCATGGCTTTACTTGACCTTTTTCTTGGGGGCGAAGGTCTGGGGCAAGAAAGCCATCCCACGTTGGGTCCACGTCACCCTGTTGTGTTCTGCAGGACTTTGTGTTCTACGCTCCCCGCCTGAGGATCAACAAGCGGATCCTGCAGCTGTGCATGGGGAACCACGAGCTGTACATGCGCCGCAGGAAGCCCGACACCATCGAGGTGCAGCAGATGAAGGCCCAGGCGCGGGAGGAGAAGCACCAGAAGCAGCTGGAGCGGTGAGTGGCTGGGCGTGCGACGAGACAGCCTGCTGCGGGTCAGCGGCACCCCGAGCGGCCGTGTTCCTCCTGCTTGCTAGAGCCTGGGGGAATGGAACCTGGGTCCCAGGCTTCTAAAGCCTTGGGCTTGGCCGTTCCTGCGGTGCTATTCGGAGCGCAGTGCCAGCAGCACAGCGAGGGCTGTCAGGCGGGGACCCGGGCCGCTCCGGTCCCCTTCATCACAGACGGCGCAGGTGTGGGCTGTGGCCCCTTCGCTTCTGGCACAGCCGAGACCTGGCAGCTGCGGGGGGGAGGGGGTTGTGCCCACTGTGGGCCGAGGTGTGCCAGAGCCTGACCCTTGTGTGCCGCCTCCTCCTCCCTGTGCCAGGCAACAGTTGGAAACTGAGAAGAAGAGGAGAGAGACCGTGGAGAGGGAAAAGGAGCAGATGCTGCGTGAGAAGGAGGAGTTGATGATGCGGCTGCAGGACTACGAGCAGAAGACCAAGAAGGCTGAGAAAGGTCAGGGGCCACGGGCCGTCCTCGGCGGTCCTGCTGGGGCCAGGCTCTGCTCCCACACAGAGGCAGGCAGGGTCCCCAGGATGGACTCCCTTAAGAGTGTATGTCTCAGTTGCACACAGTCCCCCAAAACAGACCAGAGCGATGATGACACAGCCATTAGAGAAGGTGATTCTGGGGGTGATCCCTGTACCCATGTAAAAAGCTGGGCATGGCCACACATGCCTATAGTCCCGATGTGTGTGGGGCACAGATTGGAGAGTCACTGGGGCTCACTGGTGGGCTTAGCTATGGGGGAACAAACAAAAAAACGGCATCTGCTGTGCACATGTGCATACACTATACATGTACATGCCCCATGTATACTCCACAAACACGCCAAAAAAAGTAATTCTGAGCTTTATTAACTTCAGTGCTCATTGTTTTTTAATTCTCCCACAATCCTTTGAACTAAGTTACCCAATCACCACTGTCTTCCCGAGGAAAACATCAAGGTTCAGTGAGACAGAGCCCACAGTCAAATTCCAGTGAGTCACAGAGCCATGGGACACTGCCCTTGCTACCTAACACCTATACTCGAAACCTAAGATCAGGGCTGCAGAAATGGCTTAGTGGTTAAGGCACTTGCCTGCAAAGCCAAGGACCCATGTTCAACCCTCCAGATCCCACGTAAGCCAGATGCACAAGGTGTTGCAAGTGTGCAAGGTCGCACCTGTGCACAAGATGGCACACGTGTCTGGAGTCAGTTCGCAGTGGCTGGAGGCCCTGGTGCACCCATCCTCTTTTTTCTCTCTCTCTCTCTCTCTCTCTCTACCTTTTTCTCTCAAATAAATAAAAAATAAAAATTTTTAGAATCCTCAGATCAAATCCCCTTGGCATCTATACTACCATCACAACCAGCTTGTGGTGACACCTCCAACAGATGTTCCAGGATCAAGGGCTCAGCCTTGCCCTTCAGGGCATTCAGAGCAGAGGACAGATGATGTGTGCTGGAGCCCAAGACACTTAGCAGGCCATTTCCATGTCCTAGCCAGTGCCCAGATGATGTTGTGATGAGGTGATGCTACCCAGAGGGTATAGGACCAGACTTGCTCGGCAGAGGAATGACTGGTCAGCTCTGCGCAGTGGCCTCCAACAGTCTTGAGGAGGTTGTCATGGAAACATAACATGGATGAGCCTTGAGATGTCTCTAGGGGAGGCGTACCACCCACCCTGTGACTCAATCCAGGACTTTGTGGTTCTGGGATTAACGTCCACCCATCCTCTCCTTCAGCCCACCTGGATTGGGAATGGAAGGTTATGACGCCCCCCCCCCCAAGTTCTTGGCCTAGGGTTTCCGACCCACTCGGATCTGTGTCCCCTGCAGAGCTCTCAGAGCAGATCGAGAGGGCCCTCCAGCTGGAGGACGAGAGGAAGCGAGCCCAGGAGGAGGCCGAGCGCCTGGAGGCTGACCGCGTGGCCGCCCTGCGGGCCAAGGAGGAGCTGGAGAGACAGGCCCAGGATCAGATAAAGAGCCAGGAGCAGCTGGTAAGGATTGCCTGGGTTTCAAGATGCTGAATTATGGAGAGTGGCACCTGCCTGGCAGTGGCTGTCAGCTGGGGCTGTAAGTGGATCTGCCAAAGGAGATGGCAGCCACAGATTGGGCGGGGGGGGGCGGGGGGACAGGCTTGTCTGAGTCCCTAGTAAGAAAAGTGGCCGTGTGTGTGTGTGTGTGTGTGTGTGTGTGTGTGTGTAGTGTACCACAGAGACATGAGGTGGGACCGATGAGTCCTGTTGTCATGGGGAAGTTTGAAAGGAGATACACCACTTATCACTAGGAAGGACAGACAGGCGCACACGCGCGCGCGCGCACACACACACGCACACACGAGTGTTCGCTCACAATGGATTCTGCCAGGAGTCCGGAAACCACTTTACCCTCCCTTCCAGGCCGCAGAGCTGGCGGAGTACACCGCCAAGATCGCGCTGCTGGAGGAGGCGCGGAGACGCAAGGAGGACGAAGTTGAGGAGTGGCAGCACCGGGTGAGTCTGTGCCCCGGAAACTCTGAGTGGTCGTGGGGTACGGCCTGTGGGGGGGGGGTGAGTTAGAGGGGAATGTGGTTCAGCCTCAGGTCACATCAAGAGCTTCTGAGACCTTTCACAATCCTCTGCAGACAGAAAGCACCCCCGGAATAGGCTTGACCTTACACACCAGTGAATACATGCTGGTGTTGGATTAGCCGAGGAACAAAGACCTACTTATTCATTTCCCCAATTTGTTCCCACCTCCCACGCTGTTCAGCCATCGTCAGACACCCCTGATCGGGAACAAGTTTTAAATCCGATTACTCGGGCATCCCCTGCAATAGGGGTCACAGAGCTTAAAACGGGAGGTGGCGGTTGGAGTCCACTGTAGGACCTTGGAGGTTTCCAGGCAAGGTTTGATGACCTAGCTTCTGTCACTCAGCTGTGTGAGTGGGGACTCAACCTCTGAACCTTGGTTTCCCCACAGAATGGGGGCAACATCCAACATGTCAGCCTACCTTGTGCGTCAGAAATCCCGTATACAGGTCAGCTGGAGCAGAGCTCACAAGCCTTATGCAGTCTAAACCTGCAGATGAGTCCCTGTGCCCTCCAGGACAGCAAGGGGTTTAGGTGGGGTCCTCGCCATGGACCTAGCCCCAGGCTTTGAGGGCTTCTTCTGTGTGGGTCCTTCTGCCCGGGACTGCCTACGTAGCCTTGCGTTGCCCACCCCTACTCCATTCCAGTTTCCCAACTGGTTACGAGCAGAACACTTCTTAGATTATTGGAGAAAGTACTCATTATAAAACATTAAGTGGAAAAGCCTGGTTAAAAAAAAAAAAATTCTTTTCTTTGAAAGAGCAAGAATGAGCATGGACGCACTAGGGCTTCCAGCTGTTGCAAACGAACTTCAGATGAATGCACCACTTAGTTCATCTGGCCTTACGTGGGTACTAGGGAGTCGAACCCAGGCCATCAGGCTTTGTAAGCAAGCACATTAACCACTGAGCCATCTCTCCAGCCCAAGAAGCTTATTAAAAAAATAAATAAATAAATAGCCAGGCGTGGTGGTGCGCACGTTTAACCCCAGCACTCAGGAGGCAGAGGTAGAAGAATCACCATGAGTTCGAGGCCACCCTGAGACTACATAGTTAATTCCAGGTCAGCCTGAACCAGAGTGAGACCCTGCCTCAAAAAATCAAAAAAAAGAAAAAAGAAAAAAGAAAAGAAAAATAAATAAATAAATAACAGATCAGATTAGGCTCATATCCAGAAAGGGGCTGAAGGTGATGGGAGCAGGTCTGTGTCCCGTACTGGTGCCGGCAGATTCAAGGTGATGGGCAGGAAGGTTCTTGATGATCAAGCAGCCCCCCTAAGAGAGACAGACACACACACATAGACACTGCTCATGGTGACATTAGTAGTTGTAGGACTTGGCTAGTTTAATAATAAAGAACACAGACAAATGAGTGTATACTGGGATTATAGACAGAAATGCTACTTCAAAATTATACGTGGGGGCTGGAGAGATGGCTTAGCAGTTAAGGCACTTGGCTGCAAAGCCTAAGGACCCAGGGGTCCATTCCCCAGCACCCACGTAAAGCCAAGATGCACAAGGTGGTGCACGCATCTGGAGTTCGTTTGCGGTGGCTGGAGGCCCTGGCACACCCATTCTCAATCTCTCTATATCTATCTCTATCTCAAATAAGTAGAGAAATAAATAAAACATTCAGAAATTATCTGGTCTGTGGCACCTGAGCATGAGTGGTGACTGCAGGCAGAAGGCCCTGTGAGCCTCTCCACTCCTGCCGAGTGACGCTCCGCCTTCTAGGAGGCAGGGAGGACGCACCACCACTTCTTTAAAGGCAGCGGGGAGGAGCCCTGACCCGTCTATTAATGTCTCCGAAGGCCAAGGAAGCCCAGGACGACCTGGTGAAGACCAAGGAGGAGCTGCACCTGGTGATGACGGCGCCCCCGCCCCCGCCGCCCCCAGCCTACGAGCCCGTGAACTACCACGTGCAGGAAGGTCTGCAGGACGAGGGTGCGGATCCCACGGGCTACAGCGCCGAGCTGTCCAGCGAGGGCATCCTAGACGACCGCAACGAGGAGAAGCGCATCACCGAGGCCGAGAAGAACGAGCGCGTCCAGCGGCAGCTGCTGGTGAGTGGGCAGGGGGGCTCGGGGGCCTCCTGGGAGCGCTTGTTTTGCTTTCATCCACCCAAGCCGGCTTTGCACAGGGCCACCTCGAGCTGATCCCAGGCAGCACCCTCTCCTGCCCTTCTGCGATCCCTAGGAGAGGGATCTCACCCCCAGCCGCTCCACGGGGTCGCTGTGATGTCGCTGGGACATCATGGCATGAGCAGGTAGGTGACGAGTACCGACTGCTTCGTGTTGCAGACCCTGAGCAACGAGTTGTCCCAGGCCAGAGACGAGAACAAGAGGACCCACAATGACATCATCCACAACGAGAACATGAGGCAAGGCCGGGACAAGTACAAGACGCTGCGGCAGATCCGGCAGGGCAACACCAAGCAGCGGATCGACGAGTTTGAGGCGATGTGAAAGGCCGGGACTGAGGGTGGAGAGCACCTCGCCGCGGGGCTCTGCCACACTTGGCTCTTTAGTACTCTAAATCTAGAAACCTCCCCCCCCCCGCCCCCAATGTGTTCCAGTCCCTTAAAAAAAGAGCAGTTACCTGGCAGAAGTGTTCTGGCCCGGAACCAGTGGAAGCCTTCCTGGTTGATTCTTCCAGCTGTATCGTAGTGCCAAACTGGCCTGATTTTGATGCGAGTAACGGAATCTCTTCCTGTTTCGTGCCTGGAGCAGGGCCGATGGGCTTCAGGTGCCTGTAAAACCTAACAAGCTTCGTGCTGGCCCATGTGACATGAGGTTCACTGTCATTAAGACCACTCTGTGGCTCACATCTGTGCCATACCTTCTCTAGTTTTGAAATGAGCTCATATTGTTTGCTTTGTTCTTGATTTCTATGAAGGATCCCTCTCTGCGTTTTGAGGGGTGAAAATTATTTTGAAATTTGAGTCTTAAACACTCTTCCCCGCACAATGATTTCCTTCCTCCAGACACCAGTTGAGGCTGCTGGCAGAATCTATAGCAGTCATTCAGAGTGAACAGTACAGGACTCTCTCATTTAAAAAGCAAAACAAAAACAAAAACAAAACAAAAAAAACCTTGTTTTCATCCTTAACTGTTAGAATACATTGTTGGACTTATATACCTAATGATCTGCTATAGAGTATAGTATTTATATATGTGATAATATGGGTTTGTAACATTAGTTTTAAAAAGGGAAAGTTTCGTTCTGTATATTTTGTTACCTTTTACAGAATAAAAAAAAAATATTACATATTAAAACCATGTCATCACGGCACTTGATCTGACGTGATGTGAGGATAGTAATGAAGCCGATTACCTGCTGTAATCACACCTGTACAAAAATCATAAGTGTTCTTTGTGCGCGGAACTGCACACTTCCGTTTTCTATCTAAGCTTCTTGTTTGAAAAGTATGCATTCGTTATAAGATCACTCAGACTCCAGCCATGAAGGGACCCACACCCATGTGTCGCGAGCGCCTCGCTCTCGCCCGCTGTCGTTCTGTCTTCCTGTTCATGGGCTGCTCCAGCTACAGTGTCACGTGCAGGTGAGCCACACTGCACACGTACGCAATAAAAGCTCTCCGAGGCAATGTCCAGCAGTGGGTGTCTCCTTGCATGGTGGGGGGTGGGCTCGTCTGGGTTCTGTGTAGTGCCCTAGGAGGGACCCTCGAGTCCCTCGGGACCCTTAGCAATCACTAGCTGGAAAGCAGAATTCTTCCCCAGCTGTCTGCAGCTAACCTGTGCTGAGTGGGGGGGGGGGGGGAGGACGAGGATTGGAATGCCCCCCACACACACACACGAGGCTCATTTTCTTTGAAATGCATGTAACAAAGACATGCTTTTCACTGAAAATAAACACTGGCAGGCATGTGTCGCCCCTTGAACATTTATTAAAATCAGACCATTTTCCACATGTCCCAAGAGGCAGTGAACCCCTGAGACCTCTGTAGCCATGGTAATTGCTCTTTGAAACACACACAGGTATGGTGCAGGGAGATTGGGGTGCTATAGGCAGGTGACCAAACTGTAGTCAAGTGCATATGATTCAGAGGTTCTGGGCCCACGGCAACCTCGCATCCCTCTGACTTCCGCAGGGCAGGCGGCGCCTCAGTGCAGGATGAGCGTCATGTCAGTCCATAGGTTGGGGCTGGACAGGACTTTCTGCCACTGAAGCTTTGACTGCGAGCATGAGTCCACACCTCCAGCCGCACCTGCCTCTGTAATGAGACAAGTTAGCAATAGTAGATGACTCATCCTGTCTGAGTTTTTTTTTTTTGTAAAAACAAAAGCCAGCGAGAAGTGTGTGTCGCACCAACTCAAGACTACATGACAATGGCAGCCTGGCCCGGCAGTTACAGGAGCTGGCAAAGCCCGATGGCCCAGCTAACCATTTAAAGCCTGCTTGTCACTGGTTGGGAGCAACAAGAGACTCACACACACATAAAAAGCCAGCTTCAGATGAGTAAGTCTCCGCATCAGATGCTGGTGGCGTGAGGAACAGAATGTGCTGAGATATTCCTCAGGACAGTCCCCCGAAAACGTGACCCCCGTTCCCGTAGTTTAAAGAGAGGAGGAGACCGAGTGGCTGATTCTTCCCCATGGAAAGTTGCTGACCTTAATACCAAGGCTGGGTGGTGGGGAACTATCTCAGCCTGGGACCCATTTGTTGGTGGAATGGATTTCCCAGAGGAAGAGATTATGTCCTGTTTAGTATTCCTTTTTTTTGGGGGGGGGGGAACCTAGCAGTCTTGTTCGGTAACTCTCAGTTGGAGGACCGTGGAGTTGTGTGCAGGTATTTTTTGGGGGGGGGGGTGGCACCGCTGCAGCTAAATGCCCGCTCCCAGCAGGGCATTTCCCACACAATGCCAGCAGCTCCCCTGGTGAATCACAGTGAATGATGCCCTTGTTTGTCCTCAGTGAAGTCTTTCCAGAACCGCCATTTGTTTGGGTTAAGGTATTTTTCCTTTTAAGAATATAATCCTCTTATGGCTGACACCAGAAACAAAGGCAAATAACTGTACCTTGCCTGTTTTGAAGCCTTAACCTTCTGTTTCCTCGGCAGATCTAAATCTGATTTAAATTGCTGAAATACATTGCTGTATTATCACAGTGGGACCTACACTTAGGAATTGCCGTCATGGTGAGACAGGCAGCTTAGTCAACTCATGACCTCTGAGGAACCATTTTCTTTCCACGGTATCCATGGAGGACGGTCACTACGGATGCAAAGCTGTGGCTTTCACTATTTAATAAGCTTCCAGTGACATGGTACCCAAGAAGCAAAGAGACTTACTTGAGCCAAGCCTGGCTCCCCCGAGCAGGCGGTCGTTCATACCGAACAGGGCTTGGTCCCAGACGGTTAACTCCAGGCTTGATCGCTTTAGCTGAGACCTGCTCACGCCATTGAACACAAAGGAGTGTTTCCACTGGGGACAGGCCTGCTTCTTCAACACTGGGGACTTAAGTCGCAGTTTTTGCTGGTCTGGCAGAGTAAGACAACTGAGGAAGGGAAATATAAACCCTGAGGTCACAGGTACTCAGCTTCGCAGCATTCAATTAAAAAACAAAAAAAGTAATTCTGCAAGGAACACGGATGGGAATCTCAAGGTTTGGCCACATGTCTTCTCTCTAGGATGCTCCAACTTAAGGGTAAATTGGGATTCTGAGGCATGTGGCCGTCACTGTAATGCTTCTCAGTTCCTCATACCCATCCACTGGCTCAGCCCATTAAAACCGAGGCCCAGGGAACAGGGCTCTGTAGACACGTGATCTCAGCTTGCTGTGTTCTCAGGGAAAATACGTTCAGAAAAGTTAACTTGCCCAAGGCCACGCTTGGAAGCTGTAGGATTGACCGCCCTGACAAGGTAGGCCATTGCTTTTCCATGTTGTCAGCAAAGGAGGGTTAGCTCTTCAAAATAATTGTTGGCGTTTTCTTTCCTTTGGGGGAGTCCTATTACTGTAGTGACTAAAAATGACAGAGCAATCCATGTGGAGGTTAATCCAAGAGGTGTTAGGCTAAGGAAATGCTGACTAACCACACTCCTTTCTCACACTTGATTTCAAAACTGATTACTGATACAAGAACTGACAGATTTGAATTTCAAAACTAAAATGTACTATTGCTGGGCCTGGGGCGATGTCTTGGTGGGTAAAGTACTTGCTATGCAAGCATAAGGACCTCAGTTCGGCTCCCCAGCACCCCATGTAAAAGCTGGGTGTGGTGTTGTGTGCCTGTAAACCCAGCACTGGGGAGGAGGAGATGGGAGACTGCACTTGCTGGCTAGCTAGTCTTGCTAAATAGGTGTGTTCCAAGTTCTCACTGAACCTGTCTCAAAAAAAAAAAAAAAAAAAAAAAAGTGGAACGTGACTGAGGAAGATGGTCAACATCAAACTCTGGCCTCCACATACATGAGCACACATGTGTCTACATGCATACATATGCATACCACACATATGCCAAAAAAACCCAAAACACTATTATTCAAAGCCAACCTTCAGCATGTCCAAATCCCATTACTTAAAAACTGAAATGAGATGAATTCAGGTGGCCTATACTTTTTGGTGTTTCTGACAGCTTTTAGGTCCATGCTGAATATCTGCTAGACAGCCAGTAAACAGCATCTGATTACATCCTAACACTTACCCCTTAACAAATGAGTTGAGGGTACCATCTGACCGCACTGGCAAATTCTTTGCTCCGAGCACAACCAAACAGAGTTGACCGTTAAGTGACAGCTGATCGGTCCCTGGAAGGAAAGGCAGAACTCAAGTCAAGCCCATTTTTTCCCCTGATAAGTTAGCGTGCAGTACCAACGGCCCAAAACGGCCAGTTCCACAGCCTCCGGGCGGAAGAGGTGCACGTCCCTCGCGGGCTTGACCAGCTTTTCTTACACATGACCCCTGTGGTTAGGAGAAGGAGGACTGTTGAAACCCAGGAAGGGAGAGAAAAGACGTGGGAGCTCCTAGCTGGTTGTCACTAGTGGTTTGGGAACTGGGACCCCGGAGCTGCTATTCCAAGGAGGGAACCGCGGGTGCTTGCTGAGGGCCTGGGGGCTCCAAGGCAGAGTTTCCTCTTCCTGCCCAAGTTGTTGAACTGTGGCAGTATGTGGCCTCCCTCTGTCCTTCTCTACCCTTGCAGCATCCACATGCCCTCTGCAATCTAAGCTAACTCTCTGCAAGGTGCTTGAAGACCTGCCCTTGACCCTCGCCACTGGATGGGCAGCAGCTGTTCCCTCTGGGCCTTCATGTACCCGTGCACCAGAAGTACTCGTCGGTTCCTAACGAGCCAGACTCTCAGCCCACCATGCACACTGCTGCGGAGCATCCCCTCTCCCAACGACCACCAGAAACTGTCCAGCCTGGTGTAAGGTGGGCACTGAAGGCCTTGCCTGCTCTGGCCACTCATCTCCCCTCAGGCCATGGATTCAAGGAACACTGTCCCAGGCCACCTCTGCATCCGGGTCCCTGGGTGTGTGAGATCAGTGGGCAGTGGGAAGGAAGTGCCAAGAACCCTTTTTTGCCCACCTCAGACTGCCTGTCCGTATAGGCTTTGGGGACAGTGTCCAAGACAAAGAGTTCAGGGGGCTGGAGGTCACCTACCTTCATGGGCCTCCTGGAGCTGTCTTGGCCCCACAGGGAGGACAAGTTTGGCCCGTACAGCCAGTTCACCATTATTCTGAGGAATAGTTTCTTCTTGTTTCTCTGCCTATGGGCAAGAGGCAGAGCTCAGCGCCAGGATCCTTCGCCCCAGAGCCATCTGTGCTACTCTGGCTGTCCCAGCTCTGTCTGTCAATGCTCCCCACCAACCACCACAAAGCCTCTCAGGCCTGGGAGAGCCCAGGGATGGGGTGGTCATGTGCCTTGTGGTCTGGCCTTCACCTGCACTGACTCTGCCACCCTCACCATCTTGGCATGGGAGGAGCAGTTCTGTCACCTCACACATCAGAGACTGATGAGGAAACAGGCCCAGGGGGAGCCGAATAGCTCCAAGGAAGCTTTGGATACCACTGGGCTTGAAAAAAGAAAAGCGTTGCCCCAATGCCAATTCTCTCATAGCTGGCATCAGGAGCGATGCCTTTGGCTTGGTGCTCTGCTCCTAGCCTGCTTGTCAAAGGAGGCTGGGTGGGAAACTCTGGTTGCTAGCAACAGAGTTGTCCCAGGTCAGTATTCACGTGGACAACAGGAGTGGGAGAGCAGAGCACACAGCTTAGCCTCTGAAGCGTGAGTTCACGGTAGGAGTGGGCACACTCATCCCCAAAGCAGACATCACCTTGGCCCGAAGTGGGTACCAGCAGAAAGACTGTGTGGCACTGTCTTCAAAGTCCCATGTGGCCAGAGGAATGATGACTTCTCCAAGGAACACCCTCCGGGCAAGGGTGCCCAGGTGCCACACAGAGACCTGCAGCTGCCGGGTCACAAGCTGGGCAAGGTCCATCTGGTACTGCAGAGGCAGAGACGAGGTGGTCATCCGGGTCCTCTGGCTCCACCCTGGGCCTTCCCAGGCTTCCCTCCCAGGGGCTGAGCCGCAGACGGCTGAAGTAGGGAGCCAGGTGTGGTAAGGTGGGCCAAGCTGTTTAGAGCCAGGAGATGGGGGGGGCGGGGAACAGACCTCTCCACCCCCTCCCCCAGTGCCCTGGGCCCTACAGTTACTGAGAACCCTCCTATACCCTTATTTCTCAAAACCAAAGATTTGAGTCCAGAACTCCTGAAAAAATAACCCAAGAACTGTACCAAGGCAGGATCTGAACTTACATAGGATCAGTGTCATCCAAAAATACCAAAATCCAGGGCTGCAGAGATGGCTTAGTGGTTAAAGCATTTGCCTACGAAGCCAAAGGACCCAGGTTCAATTCCCCAGGACCCATGTAAGCCAGATGCACAAGGGGCACATGCATCTGGAATTTGTTTGCAGTGGCTACAGGTCCTGGTGTGCCCATTCTCTCTCCTCTCTCTCTCTCTCTGCTTGCAAAAACAAACAAACAAACAAAAAAAAACAGGCTTTTGTTTTCTAAAAATGGTAAGTATTGGGGTGGAAGTATAGCTCAGTGGTATAGAGTGCTTGCTTGGCATGTATGAAGCCCTAGGTTCTATTGCCAACACCACGGAAGTTCTTTTTTTTTCTTTGGTTTTTCGAGGTAGGGTCTCATTCTAGCTCAGGCTGACCTGGAATTCATCTGTAGTCTCAGGGTGGCCACGAACTCACAACAATCCTCCTACCTCTGCCTCCTGAGTGCTGGGATTAAAGGCATGTGCCACCACGCCCGGCAAAAGTTCATTTTTAAAAAATGAAAATGGTTGGGCTGAGGAGATGGCTCAGCAGTTAGAGGCCCTTGTTCACAAAGCCTGCTGGTCCCGGGTTTAATTCCTCAGAACCCACACAAAGTGGCACATGCATCTGGAATTTATTTGCAGTGGAAAGAGCCCTGGCACACCTAACTCACACTCTTTTTCTCTCCTTATGAATAAATTTTAAAAACTGGTGACTGGGGAGATGGTTTGGTGGCTAAAGCACTTTCCATGCAAACATGAGGACCCGAGTGGGGGTGACCATCGCCCACATAAAATGGTGATGTGTGCTTGTCATCCCAGCACTGGGAGGCAGAGACAGGAGGATCCCAAGGATTTGCTAACCAGCCACCCTAGTTGAATCAGTGAGCTCTGGGTTCCCTGAGCAACCTTAGCTCATAAAAATAAAGGGGAGAAGCTGTAGAGGAGGACACTCAACATTGATTTCCAGCCTTCACATGCGCGCACACGCGCGTGCATGCACATACACACACACATGCGCACGCACATGTAGAGCTCTTGAGGCACGTCCACGGTTCCTCTCTGTGGTCATTGGCTGGTTTTCATCTGATTCTTAAGTTCTTGTCCTGTCCACCCACACATCTTGCTTTATCAAAAGAACCCTAAGTCCTCCTGTTACCATATCCTGCCCAGTGCCCCAGCACGATCAGGCAGCCAGTTAAGCCCGAAACACAGGGCTGCATCTGCCACCTTGAGAGAAACAAGGCTGTTACAAGGTAAGCCAAGGGGCCACAGCGTGGCCTAAGGCCACAGTGTCTTCTGTCGCTGCTCTGTGCCACTCGTTTGGCAGCCCCTTGTCCACTCCTGGGGTTCTCATTGGCTGGTCACCATTATCTGATGAACAGGACTGTTTCCCCCCAAGGAGTGACTACACTCTGTCGAACAAGGTCCACTTTTCCATTACCCTGTGGTCTCCAAGGCCCATTCCAGTGGACCGAGGTCACTACAAACTGTGGAGTCTGCCACGGAAGTGGCTTCAGAGAACAAAGCATGCAATAACCAAGACCACTCAGAGCCAGTACCCCCTCCCCAGCCTCCATCCCAAGTGTCTCAAAGGAGATACGAGGCTCCCTGGAGTCCAGAGTCCAAGGAGCACGCTGATCAGAAATCTTTGACGACCTACATCTAGAGCCTCAATGTTCACAGGTACTTTTTTTTTTTAAGATATTTTGTTTTTATTTATTTGAAAGAGAAAGAGAGAGGCAGATAGAAGAAGAGAGAATGGGTACCCCAGAATCCCCAGCCACCACAAATGAACTCCAGAAGCATGCTCCATCTGGCTTACGTGAGTCCTGGGGGAAATCAAACCTGGGTCCTTTGGTTTTGCAGGCAAACACTAAGCCACCTGTCCAACCCCACAGGTACTTTTCTGATGTGATAGAGTGTGCTCAAGATAGAATGATGCAGACTCACACATGCTCCTCAAAACCTGTCAGAGTTCCCACAGCCTCGAGCCTATGAACCTGGGAGATGTGAAATAATGGTTCCCAGAAGGCTCCCTAGTTCCCCTTACCTTCCTTCTTTGCATGAGTTTAAGAATAAGTCTGGGACTGGAGAGATGGTTTAGTGGTTAAGGCACTTGCCTGCGAAGCCTAAGGACCCATGTTCGACTCTCCAGGTCCCACATAAGCCAAACACACAAAGGTGAGGCAAGCGCAAGGTCACACATGCCCACTAGGTGGCGCAAGCACCTGGAGTGCGATTTCAGTAGCTGAGGCCCTGGCACACCAATTCTGTCTCTCCCTCCCTCTCTAAAATAAAATAAAAAATATTTAAAAAAGAAGTCTGGAACTGGGGAGATGGCTCAGTAAGTTCAGCTCCCCAGTTTCCACATAAACGCCGGGTGCTTGTGGTGGCCCACCTGCAATCCCAGAGCTCAGGAAGCAGACAGTAGATTCCCCAGGGCAAGCTGGTTAGCTAGACTAGTCAACTTAGTGAGCTGTGGGTTCAAGTGAAAGATCCTGCCTCAGTAAAAAAGGGGAGAGCCACAAGGATGCTCAACATGAACCTCTGCTGATTGAATTAAGACAATGCCAGCCTCTAGCCTCCACAGACACACATTCACGGGCACTGCCACACGCATGCACCCACAAACATGCATCCGCACATACGCAAAGAAAAAGGTATGGCTTGTGTTGGGATGCTCTGAAATTAGGTTAGAGATAGAATTCTTCCCAATGTATCTGGACTATAAACTTGTTACAACCGACTTAGACAACACCCTTGGGTAGAAATAATTATAACTGATTTCTTTGAGACTCTGCATGCAATTTAAATAAGATAGATAAAACTTTAAAAATTTATATATATCTTAACTAGTCCTCCTCTGGTTGCATAAACTGAAGTCTAGCACAAAATATTTCATTAGACTCATGGTGAGTCATCCTGGATGTCAACCTAAAATGTGAGAGGGGCTCATAGTCTCCAAACGTCTCCCAGCAGGCATGTGACTCAGCAGGTGGCCTGCAGTGGCTTGCTGGTGGCTTGCAGAGTGGAGCCTTCCAGGACAGGACATCTCAGGACCCACCCACACCTGCTGAGTTAGCCATCTGCAACTTTTTAAAAAACCCCAGGGGGATTCCTACACCCATGACTTGTGACGACAGCCATTCTGCTGCCGCTTCCCTGGGAGGCTTCCGCTGCTCCTTAGCTCTGGTTTCCAGTTGGCAAGCAAGGGTTCCAATGCCTGCCTCAGTGTGCATCTAAAGCGCTCGGCCAGGAGCACAGACCCAGGAAACAATGGTTATTATTATTCAATGAACCTGGGGCTCTGTGCCAGTCCCCAGCTCACTCTACTTGCCAAGAAAGCCCAACAAAGCCCTCCCTCCTCACCAGTGTGAGACAGCAGGATTGCTGGGCTGCCCAGTCCTGACTTCTTCAGATATCATAATAAAGAGACATGTCTACAAAGAATGAAACTCAACGGTTTCATCTCCAGGGGCCCTGAATGAGAATGTCCCTGGTGTATCCAGTCAAATGCCACCACACAATCTCTTAAGTCACTCCGAGCTCAGTTGTATAGCAAGGCAGGTTCTTGTCCACCACTTTCTCAGAAATGATTAATCAAAGACATTTTCAAGTCTGGTGGAGTCTGTACTTTTCCTGTACAAAGGCTAATGTCTGCTTGCCGTCCACTCGCCACTGATTGACAGAGACACAAAGAATGTATAGGTGTCTGCACTTACGTTTCACTGACTCAAGGGTTTGTAAGCAGCATGTTGGACTGTGACCCCGTTGCCCAGCCTAGGGTGGGGAGGACTCCGCGCAAGAATGTTTGCCCAGCAAGTACCTTCAAGGTCTCCTCGAAGGTCGGGTCCAGCGTGTTCTTTTGGACTCCCGTCTTGCGTTTGCCCCGGGAGGACCTGTCAGGCAGCAGGTACGTCTTTACATACCTAGTGGCCAAAGGCAGAAGGGCAAAGTGGGTGCTCTGCATGGGGTGCAGTCAGAGGGGCAGAGTCCACGCATGGGTGCTGTCTGCCTGGCTTTCCGTGGGAGCTGGAGATGACAGGAAGGGCTTAGTGACCAGGACCAGGACCGGCTTGTTAGTGCTGGTCCAACATGCTTCTGGCCAAGTGTCCACCATAGAATCCTCCAGAAGGTTCCTGGAAGAGGGAATAAAGCTCCCCCCTGCCTTGCTCAGGCTCTGCTCCTGGAATCTCTGTCCCCTCCTCACGTGGCATTTGATGAAGACCGTGGAGCCAGACTCTCCACCTGAGTGCCAGGCCCTCCCTTCACCCCCACCTCTCCCACCTAACACTCCCACCCAGCTCTAGGGACTAAAGAGGAACGGAAAGTTCATGACTTACAATTTGCTTTTTCCCCAGACTTCGAACACTGTATGTTCTCCTACCACCTGAGAGCCCTGGTTTTGAACTTGTACATAAGTAAAATTGCTCATATACGTTCTTTTTTTTCTCTCTCTTTTTCATCCTTTTTTAACTTGCTCTTTTTTTTGTTTGTTTTTTTGTTTTGTTTTTTGAGGTAGGGTTTCATTCTAGCTCAGGCTGACCTGGAATTTACTATGTAATCTCAGGGTGGCCTCGAACTCACAGCGATCTTCCTACCTCTACCTCCCAAGTGCTGGGATTAAAGGTGTGCGCCACCACGCCCGGCTAACTTGCTCTTTTTTTTTTACATCATCATATGATTTGAGAGCTGCAGAGATGGCTCAGTAGTTAAGTGTGCTTCCGGCAAAAGCATGAGGGCCCGAGGGGGCCTGAGATCACCTGAATTCAAATCTTCAGAACCCATGACTCCTCCATTTTTTTTTTCTTTTTCTTTTTTCAAGGTAGGGTCTCACTCTATAGTTCAGGCTGACCTGGAATCCACTATGTAGTCTCAGGGTGGCCTCAAACTCTCAGCAATCCTCCTACCTCTGCCTCCCGAATGCTGGGATTAAAGGCATGCGTCACCATGCCTGGCTGGCTTGCTTGCTGGCTTGCTTGCTTGCTTTCTTGCTTTCTTTCTTTTTAATTATTTATTTATCAGAGAGAAAGAGAGAGAATGGGTACACCAGAGCCTCCAGCCACTGCAAACTCCAGACACACGCACCACCTTGCGTGTCTGGCTTACGTGTGTACTGGGGAATCAAACCTGAGTTCTTGGGCTTCTCAGGCAAGCGCCTTAACCGCTAAACCATCTCTCCAGCCCCATTTTGTTCTTTTTTATAATTATCTTCATTAATCTGGGACTCTTACTTTTCCATGTAAATTTCAGAATCAGTACCTCTATCATTTTTTGTCAAAATTTGAAAAGAATCACTTACGGATTGCACTTTTTCTTCTCCTCTCCACATGCAAGGTTCTTACAGGCCTTGATGCATATCTCTAAACAATGGGTTTTAAAGCGATAGCGAATGGCAAATTCTACTTCCCCAGTCACATTAGCATGGTCAAAATGACCCATCTCTGCGCAGGTGCTGGTAATGCTAACCAGGCTTCCCTGAAATCAAGAATGACAGAAATAATGAATGACTTCACAGCTCATACACACCAGATTATACTTTACCAAAGTAAGTCACCACCTGCGGTGTCCCGAGGAGTCCTCAGAGGGCCTAGTTTTGCCCAGATGCGGTCTGCTAGCAATTAAAGGTTACACCATCCCATTCTTTAATCTCGTTCACTTGGGACCGAGTGCACTATCTCCAGTACAATTGTTCAGTGATAACTCTCAGGCCAGATAGCATCCATGGCAAGACAGGCACATGTAACGCGTGTAACGCGGCGGGAACGGGGGAGGCAGGGGCGGGTTGAGGGTTGTTGCTAAGTGGCTGAGGTTGGGAGTCAAGTGAACCTGGTTTCCGGGCTTGTTCTACTAGTCATGGGCTATGTCAAATGGGAGAAAATAATATTTGTCACAGGTTGTGGAGATTAAATAGAGTGAGCTAGCTATGTGGAGTATGCAGTCAAAGATAACAATAAATTTTATTTAAATCTTTATGGGTATCTAAGATTAAAAAAAAAAACTACCCTCATAAATCGGAACGCTCTAAGTTGAGATGATGAATAAAGATAAGAAGCACAGGATGTCTGGGCCTAAAAGATAAAGTCAACCACTTTGTCACTATTGAATTTGCTTAAGTGGCTGTCACTATTTGCATGTAATCAGGCTTGGGGCTGACTTTATGGGAATAGTGAAGCCTGAATAATTTCTGCTTCTAATCCCAGCCAGCTCCTCCACACGATCATACATGTTGAAAAGAAACTCAAAAAGCCTACAGCAGGGCAGCAGAGGCAAAAAGAAAAAGAAAATAAGTAGGTATGGTAGTAGATTTAACTCAAAATGTGCCGTTAATTGCAATAAAATAGAACAGACTATATAGTACAAAAATAATTATCTGACTGGATTTTTTAAAATGTGATTATCTACTGATTACATGAGACAGCTTAAATATGAATGTATAGAGGCTGGAGATATGGCTCAGAAGTTAAAGGCATTTGCTTGCAAAGCCTGATGGCCCAGATTCGATTCCCCAGAACCCATGTAAAGTCAGACATACAAACTGTCACATGCATCTGGAGTTTGTTTGCAGTGGCTAGAGGCCCTGGTGCTCCCATACTCATTTCATCTGTAAAATGGGAGTCTATTTCATAGACATATGATGAAGCTCAGTGAGGTAATATGTACATAAAGATTTAGACCATGTCTGTTTGTAATTTAGGATTAACCTGTTGAAAACCCCACATAATCTGGGCACCCTTTTCTAAATTGAGCAACTCTTTATTTAATTTTTATTTATTTGTTTATTTGACAGAGAAAGGAGGAGGAGAGAGAGAGAGAGAGTGGGTGCACCAAGGCCTCCATCGACTGCAAACGAACTCCAGACACATGCACCACCTTGCACATCTGGCTAACATGGGTCCTGGGGAATCGAACTTGGGTCCTTTGGCTTTGCAGGCAAACACCTTAACCGCTAAGCCATCCCTCTAGCCCAAAATTAAGCAACTCTTTTCCTTTGTTTTTCCTTTCTTCTTCTTCTCCTTTTGGTGGAGGGTTGTCAAAAAGAATACATATAATTAAACAGTAACTATAAGAGGCTGAAGAGATGCCTTGCCTTAGTGGTTAAGGTGCATGCCTGCAAAACCTAAGGACCCAAGTTCAATTCCCCAGTATCCATATAAGCCAGATGCACAAGGTGGCACATGTGTCTGGAGTTCATTTGCAGTGGCTAGAGACCCTGGCGCACCCATTCTCTCTCTATCTGTCTCCCCCCTCAAATAAATAAATGAAATATATTAGAAAAAAACAGTAACTGTAAAGTCCACATCCCATTAACTCAGCTTACATCACCAGACCTCAGAAGCCCTCTCCCTCAGCCTGTCCCATTCCTGTGCCCAAGCACAGGCCATGCCAGGATTGTCTGTTTAAGCACCCCACCTTTCTTTATGGTTTCATTACATACATATTATCATCCTCCCAAAAATTTTATTGGCTAGTTTTACCTTGCTTTGGAATTTATACAATTAAAGTATCTCGTGTGCATGTGCTCTGTAACTTACTTTCTATTGTTATTTTAATTGGTGCCAATTTTTCCAAAATCAAAGTAGTTATAAACAATGCTATTCTGGGGGCTGGAGAGATGGCTTAGCGGTTAAGCACTTGCCTGTGAAGCCTAAGGACCCTGGTTCAAGGCTCGACTCCCCAGTACCCACGTAAGCTAGATGCACAAGGTGGAGCATGCATCTGGAGTTTGTTTGCAGTGGCTAGAGGCCCCGGTGCACCCATTCTCTCTCTCTCTCTCTCTCTGTTGCTCTCAAATAAATTATAAAATAAAACAAAAATTTTTTTTAAAGCAATGCTGTTCTAGATATCCATTATGTGCACACTTGGGGCAACATTCAAGATACTTTTTTCTTTTCTCTTTTTCTTTTTTGAGGTAGAGTCTCACCCTAGGCTCAAGCTGACCTGGAATTCACTATGTAGTCTCAGGCTGGCCTCGAACTCACAGTGATCCTCCTACCTCTGTCTCCCAAGTTCTGGGATTAAAGGTGAGTGCCACCCCACCTGGCTGACATTTAGGACAGTTTTTAAAGAACTATTTTGTATAACCTAGGTTGTTAAGGAAGGAGAACCTACAGGGCTGGGGTGGAGCTCACTGGTAGAGGACTTGGTTAGTGTGCATGTAAGACCCTAGGGGAATGGGAGGGGGGAAGAGAGAGGAACTCTAAGGACTTCCCATATATATTGCTAATTATCTTCCAGAGAAGCAGCAACAATTTCTATTTCAGCAGTGCAGAATGCCTGAAGTATTTTTATAGTTACTAAAGTGGTTTCAAAATAGTAGCTTGCTTTAATTTTTCCCTGATTAAACTACTTGGGAGGTTGGGCAATTTTCCCTATTTGATTGTCTCTATTTGTAAAGTGATTTTCATAAGCTTTTTCTAGCCTAACTCTTTGTTTCTCAGAGACATAAAGTTTTCCTCAGAAGGGCAGACAAAGGTCTTGGACAAGAAGTGATAACCAGCTATTTACCTTGTGGGAGTTTGACTGCCTCAGACAAACACTGCTTGCTTTAAAAGGAAGAGGTAATAGAGTAGGCACAATAGTCTAATCTCTTTTGTCTTGTTTGTTTGAGAGGGGGTCATGTGTGGCCTAGGTCTCAAACTCACTACATAACCAAGGATGACCTTGAACATTTTTATTTTTTGTGTATCTGTGTTTGTGGTGTGTTATAAATGTCAGTTTCATATGTGCATGCATGTGGAGGCTGATGTTGGTATCTTTCTCAATGGCTCTCTATCTTCATTTTTTAATATTTTCACTTATTTGCAGAGAGAGAGAGAAAGAGAGAGGGAGGGAGGGAGGGAGAATGGGCATGCCAGGGCCTCTCACCACCACAAACAAACTCCAGATGCCTCTACCACTTTGTGCAACTAGCTTTACGTGCGTATTGGGGAACTGAACCTGGGCCATCAGGCTTTGCAAGGAAGTGCCTTTCATTGTTGAGCCATCTCTCCAGCTCTCCATCTTAATTTTGTTTGTTGTTGTTGTTGAGGAAGGGTCTCGCTCTAGCCCAGGCTGATCTGGAATTCACTATGCAGTCTCAGGGTGGCCTCGAACTCATGTTGATCCTCCTATCTCTACCTCCCAAGTGCTGGAATTAAAGGCGTGTGCCACCATGGCCGGCTCCATCTTAATTTTTGGGCTCCATCTTAATTTTTGACACCAGATCTCTTGCTAACCCAGAGCTCACTGATTTGGCCAGACTAGCTAGCCAGCAAGCTCTAAGGATTCTTTCGTCTTCACCTTCCCAGTTATGGGATTACAGGTCCACACGGGCATGCCCAGCTTGTACATGAATGATGGGGATCTGAACTTAGGTCCTCATGCCTTGGAAGACAAGTGCTTCACCCCCTAAGCCCCTTCCTCAACCCCACAATGCAATCTCTAAATCATGAATTTGAAGGGCACACATAAATAAAATAGAGATGGCAAGAATGGAGCACCCTATGACATTTGAGTGTATTAGAGAAACTATCCATCCTAAGAAGACAGACCACAATGCCCACTTCCCACAATGCCCACCGCCCACAGTGCCCTCCACCCTAACCCATCGCCACGGCCAACTGCTTCAGGTGGAGATCAATTCCAGGTGGGCAAGTGGAACCAGGTGGTGTGAGTTAGGGAAACCAATCAATGTAAGAGTTCAACAAACCTGTACAAAGCCCCAAATAGCCAAGAGTTATCGACTCCATGGTCCTTGGGTTGATTAAGTATCCTATAGCCTTGTAGGAGACTAGTGAGTGATTTGATCTAAAACTAAGATAACAGTCCCCACTATGAGATCACGCGAGAATGACCGAGATGAGAAGCAGTGGTGCAGGGGCACTACAGTTCTGACTGGGAAGGATCTAACAGTCTTGTGTTTATTTGTCAAGGGCCACGTGACTTTCAGACACTGCTCAAGAGACTTGAAAATTACATTCTGGAGGATAGCTGATAGGGCAGGTAAGTAAACTAGGCAGCAGGCAGAAAGTGCTAGAAACGTGGATAGAACTGGAGCAGATGAGGAAGATGGGACTAGGGAACAGCTAGTGGCAGCTCCCTGAGAAGGTAGCCTTGGAGCCTCTGAGGAAGGGCTGCAAGGGAGATGGAGTGGCTTGGGTTGTCTGTTGTGTCTGGGGGCTTGAGGACCAGCGAGGGCCCTCGTGGTTCAGTAGAGAGAGCAAGGGGTGAGGGTGAGGTCAGAGAAGGATGGGGGCAGGCTCTACGGGACTCTGTGGACCATCTCAGGTAGGCTCTTGGCTGTGTGTTGGTTCCTGGAGCTTAAAGACATGATCCTGGCCCTTCAAGGGACTTGGAGCCAACTGTAACGGGATGCGGGGCAACGTGGGGAAAAGTTCCCCTCCAGATCCCTGTGAAGGTTCAGCCTCGTCATCCTGGATTAGCCTTTTCCAAGTCAACCTCAAAAAGGCTCCTACTGGCTGCATACCAGAGTTTGCCTGTCCCCTGAGGTAGAGACAAATCTTTTTCCCAGTCTTGGAGCAGTCCCCAGAGGCCGCATTATATACTTAGAGCTTCACAGCCACCACAGGGATTCATACCAGGAAGAGAAGGTTCTAGACCAGCTTTGTCCACCTTTGTTCTCTGCAGAGAAGTCATTTGACCTTTCATCTTTCTAGACTGTTCTCAAACATAAACAAGACAAGGTGGCCTTGGCAAAAGCATAGACCTGGAGACCCGTGGGACAGAGTGGAGTCTAGAAAGGGGTCCACATACATATGGAGATTTGATTTTCAACCAAGACACCAAAGTCACTGGTGAGATGAAAGTCTTTTTAAAATGCAGTATCTGGGGCTGGAGAGATGGCTTAGTGGTTAAGGTGCTTGTCTGTGATGCCTAAGGACCCAGGTTCTATTCTCCAGGATCTACATAAGCCAGATGCACAAGGTGGCCCATGTGTCTGGAGTTTGTTTGCAGGGCTAGAGACCCTGGTCATCCATTCTCTCTCTATCTGCTTCTTTCTCTCTCTCAAATAAATAGATAAAATAAGATTTTTCTTGGGTGGGGGGGGGGGTTCCAAGGCAGGGTCTCGCTCTAGCCCAGGCTGACCTGGAATTCACTATGTAGTCTCAGAGTGGCCTCAAACTCATGATAATTCTCCTACCTCTGTCTCCCGAGTGCTGGGATAAAAGGCGTGCACCACCACGCCAGCTCTCTCTCTCTCTCTTTCTCTCTCTCTCTCAAATAAATAAACAAGTTTAAAAAAAAAAATTAAACCTGGGCCAGAGACATGGCTTAGAAGTTAAGGTTCTGGCCTGCAAAGCCTAATGACCCAGGTTCGATTCCCCAGTACCCATGTAAGCAAGATGCACAAGGTAGCACATGCATCCAAGTTCCTTTGCAGTGGCTGGAGGCCCTGGTGTTCCCATTCTCTCTCTCTCAAATAAGTAAATAAATAAATAAAGTTTTAAAATTAAAAACCCATCATTATTTATTAATTACTTTCTTCTCCCCCCCCCCTCCGAGGTAGGGTCTCACTCTAGCCCAGGCTGACCTGGAATTCACTCTGTAGTCTCAGGGTGGCCTTGAACGCACAGTGATCCACCTACCTCTGCCTCCCGAGTGCTGGGATTAAAGGCGTGCGCTACCACGTCTGGCTTATTAATTATTTTCTGAAGGTATGAATGTGTTTACCCTGAGATGCTGTTGAGAGAGAGGGAGAGAGAGAAGGAAGAAAGAGAAGAGAAAAAGAAGGGAGGGAGGGAAGAGGGAAGGAAAGAGGGAAAGAAGGAAGGAAGGCAGGTCACCCTCAAAGTATAGCAAGGCTTTCTCTGCTTCCAGTCTAGGTGAAGTAACACCTCCAGGCTCCATTCTTATTCTAGTTTTGGTGGTGGTGTTGATTTTTTGTTTTTTTTCGAGGTAGGGTTTCACTCTAGTCCAGGGTGACCTAGAATTCACTATGTAGTCTCAGATGGTGATCCTCCCACACCTTTGCCTCCCGGCTGTTGGGATCAAAGGCGTGCGCCACCACACCCGGCTTATTCCAGTTTTTATCACAACAGTCCATTTCTTCCCTCGCATACCGTGCCCACTTGATGATGTTGGGTGGGCTTTGCTCCTGTGCTGGGGATTGGACCCCGGGTTTTGTGCAGGTGAGCATGTGCTTTATCACACAGCCCCACTCTGATGCCATGATAGCCACACCTGTGTCCAGAGTGTTGGGACCAGACTTACGTGTCTTGAGTGTCCAGGGAAGAAAGTGCTGGATGTCGGGTTAGATGGGAGAGTCTCTTGCTTCAGAACAGGGCTAGGAGACTGTTTGGGATCCTCTGGATGGAAAGGTTTCAGAATATCTGGTATGCTGACCTTCTGGGGTGGGCAAGACAAAATTAACATCATAATGCACATCCCCACTGGACCCTATTGCCCTGTGGTGATTCCAGCGAGCACAGCCTGATTATTTCGGTTGATGTTACTAATAGACAAATTTCCAGTGAGTGAGCGAGAAGACAAGTGCACATTTAGATAGACGCATACACACATCACACCTACAGGATGCCTGGTGGTAGGTGGGTTGTTTTAACTTAAAACAAGTCTTAAAGAACTTCAAATTCTTCCCTTTATAATGATTCTGATTCTGACACTTATTCCTGGCATGAAATACTTTTTTTTTTTTTTCTTTTTTGGTTTTTCGAGGTAGGGTCTCACTCCAGCTCAGACTGACCTGGAATTCACTATGGAGTCTCAGGGTGGCCTCGAACTCATGGTGATCCTCCTACCTCTGCCTCCCGAGTGCTGGGATTAAAGGCGTGCATCACCACACTCGGCTACCTGGTATGAAATACTTTTAGCTACAACAAATTGAAACAATTTTTGCTGTTGTGTGTTCATAAAAGGGGAAAATTAAGAGCTGGGTGTGGTGGCACATGCCTTTAAGCCCAGCACTCAGGGACTACGGACTGAGTTCCAAGTCAGCTACCTCAAAACAAACAAAGAAAACAAAAGCGGGGTGGGGGGTAGGATCTAGAAAGAAAATGGCTCAATGGTTAAAGTGTTTGTTTGCAAAGCCTACCAACCTGGTTTCAATTCCCCAACACCCTGGGTACAAAGCATGTGGTTTGTTTGCAGTGGCAAGAGATCTTGGCATGCCTCTACATGCAAATCAATAAATAACTTTAAAAAGGGAAAATCAAAATGCATCTCTAAACTTCCTAAAACCTTTTTGCTAAAAACTATCAGCCAACGAATACTTTCCAATATGGTAGCTACTAACCACATGGGGCTATTTAAATTTAAACCCAAATTAATTGAAATAAAATCAATAATCTTGGACTGGGGAGATAGCTCAGTGGTTAAAGGTGCTTGCTTGCAAAGCCTGCTGGTCCAGGGTTCAATTCCTCAGCACCCACCTAAAGCTAAGATGCAAAGAGGGGCATAAGCAACTGGCATTTGCAGAAGCAAGAGGCCCTGGCGCGTGTGCACACGCATGCAAATAAATAAATACAAGTAATAAAAATTAGTAAATAAACTCAGTTCCTCAGTGGCATGGCCACATCACAAGTGCCCAGTCACCACATGCGGCAGGGGCTACTGCCCTGGACAGCTGAGCTTACGGACATGGTCTTCACGGCTGAGCAGCGCTAGCAGTGAGAACTGCACACAGTGGGCAAGTTGGAGGAGAACCCTCTACCAAAATGAGAGTCAACATTTTTCCAGTTGATATTTTAGCCCATGGTATGTATCAGACTGGAGGAAAACTTGGAAATACAACAGTTGTGCCAAAGCTAAAATATCCAGGAATAAAATGCTAAATGGGAAAAACCAAAAAGAAATGATTACCTTCAATGATTTATGCCCTCAAGCCCCAGAATTTCGACTTTCTTCCAAGAGACACTGTTCAAAACTCACCATTCTAAACCCCGGGGGTGGGGGGAGGTGGGAAGAGACGATGTCTGTTTGTCCAGGGCTTGTGACGGGCAAGAGGCGAGTAGGAGTGTATTCAGGACAGGGCATGTGGGATGACCTCCAGTAAGGATGTGATCTGAGCTTGGTGCTGCATAGTCTCACTGTGTGTGCACGGGAGCCCTGGGCTGGGGCAAGACCAGAAATCCTAGTGTCTTCATTTGACAAAGCGAAAGGGGCGTCCTGAGCTCAGCTGGAGGACAGCAGCAGATGGAGGCGGGTCTTGAAACCGCTAGAAAATGTTCAAGCAGGAGAGTAGGCTAAACTCTCACCCACTCCTGTAGAACAGCCCATCTGGGGACATCTTGACAGGAGCCCATAGCCACACAGGAGCGGCACGTGTCCCACTGAGCTGACTGGAACAGCCATGCTGCCCTACAAACAGCAAGTGCCGGCGTCTGCCCAGCCAGGTCACCCCAGCTGGCCTGAGTTGTCTCATGCCAATGGAAGGACCAGGTTCTATTCTCCACGTAAAGTACCCACATAAAGCCAAATGCATAAAGTGTTCCTTTGCAGCAGCAAAAGACCCTAGAACATCCATACTCACTCTTTCTCGCTCTTCTCACAAATAAATAAAATTTTTTTTTAGCTTAAGGAAAAAAAGAAAAAGGAAAAGAAAAGAAAACAGGCCAGGCACTCTGACAAGACAACATGAAGGCAGTCGGTGCAGAAGCCTAGCGGACATTAGGGTACCCTAGAGGTGACGTTGACAGCAGTGTCTGATTGGCTCCGCCTCTCCGTCTGGCCCACACACTGCCTGGGATCTGTGGCCAGAAGATGCTTGTCAGAAGTCATGTCATCCTGGGACTTGGAGAGCTCTAGAAAACAAATGCAAAGGTTGACAGCTGGGAGCACCTGCAAAAGCCCTCTCCTGAGATTTCCCACAGTCCACAGACCCCTGGGTCCAGGGAGGCAAGACAGATTGGCAAGGGGGGCAAGTCCACTGCAGAATGAAGGGACATGACACTGCATACCAGAGACAGGGCAGGAGAAGGGTGGACACACTAGCCACATGCCACTCTCAGGGTAGCAGTTGAGGGACGCATCCCCACCCGGGCTCCCTCTGCACTGTACAACCATGGGCTTGTCCAGACACAGAGATGGCAGTGAGCAAACATGGCTTCTTAGGGGTTCCAGACAAAGCATTAACAAATATGTTTATTAGGGCTGGAGAAATGGCTTAATGGTTAAGGTGCTTGCCTGCAAAACCAAAGGACCCAGGTTCAATTCCCCAGGACCCACGTAAGCCAGATGCACAAGGTGGTGCATGCATCAGGAGTTCGTTTGCAGTGGCTGGAGGCCTTGGTGTGCCCATTCTCTATCTGCCTCTCTCTCTCTCTCTCTTTCTCAAATAAATAAATAAAGCATATATATATTTATTTGTTTAAGAGTAAAAGAAAGAGAGGTAGACAAAGGGAGAGATAGATAGTATGGGTGTGCCAGGGCCTCCTGCCACTGTAAATGAACTCCAGACACCTGTGCCACTTTGTGGATCTGACTTAACATGGGTACTGGGGAATCAAACCTGGGCTGTCAGACTTTGCAAGTAAGCACCTTAACCACTGAGCAAACTATCCATCCTACAAAGATTTTATGACTAAATATTTTTTTCTTGTGATTATTAGAAGGGAGGTAAAGTAAGATTTGAGGTGTCCTCATGATTATTTTAGTAAGCATGCCCTGAGGCAATGACCTAAACAGTTTTCACAACATCGTAGCAATCCAGAGCACAGATGAACAGTGTAAAAGAAGGAGCCACACAGAAATTCAAGATGCAGGGCTGGAGAGATGGCTTAGTGGTTAAGGCACTTGGCTGTGAAGCCAAAGGACCCAAGTTCAATTCCCCAGGACCCACCTAAGCCAGATACACAAGGTGGCACATGTGTCTGGAGTTCATTTGCAGTAGCTGAAGGCCCTGGTGCGCCCATTCTCTCCCTCCCCCCCCCCCCGACCTCTTTCTCTATTTGTCTCTTTCCTCTTCCTCTCTCTTTCTCTCAAATAAATAATAAAATAAATCAAAATTATTCTTAAAAAAAAATTCAAGATGCACCTTCAGCTCTCCCTCCAAAGCCAGCCTCCCTTTCCTGGAGGCCCCTCATCTGTCTTCACATCTGTACCACTATCTACTTAGAGACAAAATTTGAGATATGTACATAATTCTAATTTTTTTCTCCTAAAGTCATGAAGTCAAGACAAACAGGTGACATTAATTTTAACTCAGTATTTCATTTACAACAACATCTAAAATGCTATCAAAATATGTCATGAGTATTAAAGATATGCATGAAATAGTTCATTGTTTCCACACCAAGTCTCGGGCAGGCAGCTTGCCCTGGCTGCACCACTCGCCATCATCCCTAGAAGACTCAAGAGTGACACGCCCTCTGGGCTAGCTCTTGGGCTTCTTCTGCCCTCATGCTTGGGGACAGTCCTAGACGTTTCTCTTCCTTGACATGTTTCCGAAGCCTGGGGCACCCACCTGGCCCTCCTGTCCTCCCAGCCTCTCTCCCGAGAGCCACACCACCCTGACATTCTCAAGCCTACCACCCAGAAGTGTCTTGGGGCATCTGTAATGCCAGCAACTGGGAAACACTAGGACATGACTGAATTCTTTAATGACATCCGGGGGTGGCCAGCCACAGCCTGGCTGTGGAGGGTGTGAGAGACTCTAGTTTCCAGCCCTCAGGAGGTTTTGTTCTCCAGTTAGCTGTTCAGGGTTCACCCTAGGCTTGCACCTACTTGGTCCATTTCAAGGTCATACGTAGCTTAAGTCAGAGGAAGAACCTTCTTGAACAATTTGGGTTCTGACATAGTAGGCTTATGACTGGGGGAGTGAGGAAGGAGCAGAAAGAAACACAAATTGGAAAGATGTGAACTGGGGCTGGAGAGATGGGTTAGCAGTTAAGGCGCTTGCCTGTGAAGCCAAAAGACCTATGTTCGACTCTCCAGATCCCACGTAATCAAGACGCACAAAGGTGAGGCAAGCGCAAGGTTGTACATGCCCACTAGGTGGCGCAAGTGTATGGAGTTCGATTGCAGTGGTTGAGGCCCTGGCGGGTCAATTTTCTCTGTCTTTCTCTCTCATGCACACATGTGTGTGCATGCACACGCTCTCTCTAAAAATATATATATATATAAAATAAAGATGTGAATTGAAGTTAGGAAGGAGGAACACACCTTTATTAAAGATTCCACAGGGATGATTAACTGATGCAAGCTTCTGTGATTATGAAGAGGTAGAATGTTGCAGGTCTAGAGGAAAACTGGGCCTATCCTTAGCCCCTAAATAGACATTCGTTGCCCATTTCTATGTTTGGCCTAACCATCCCGGTTACTATTAGGTAAATCCTTCTGGCATATGTGAGCAGACCACTAGCTTGCCGCCGCTCAAAAGCTGAGAATGTCATCAGACAGCATCTGAGACCTATAGCAGAGATGACCTGACTTTACTGAAACCTGCCTACCTGATGTTCCCACCAGTGTATTTTAAAACCCCCTTGGTTTGCATCATTCCTCTATTCAGAATGTTAAGAACCTCGTGAAACCATTACTGTATTAGAACACAGCATTTGGGGTAGCCTGAAGTTGTGTCTCCGGGGCCATGCTCATGTTTGGCTCTGGAACAAGCTGCCTCTTATTCTCTTTGTGGTGAGAGCCATTTGTGTGTCAGCATGGGCGTGGGGAGGGGTCTGAATAGCAGGCTGTCTCTGGGATGCAAGCCAGCTACACAGAGCACAGGCGGCCGTCACAGCGAGGCTGATGGGCATAGAGAGGGGCAAACAGGCCCCTGATGCTCAGCTACTTTTTTGCCCTTCTGACAGCAGGACAGACTGCTGCCCGCTGCCTGGGATGATAGTCGCTGCTTCTGCTCATCTGTGGGGCGCGGCTGTGATTTCAATGGGAATGCAGATGACTAATTTAAATCAATTTGTACGATTGGCTCAGAGCCAGCATAGAACATGGAGATCATCCACAGGCAGTTGAAGGAAAGAGGGGTGATGAGTGCAAGACAGAGCAAAGTGTAGAGGAAGAGAGAGGCACGCCCAAAGACTCCGGGGCCCTTTCACGACCTGCTCTAGACCCCAGCCAGCCCTGCTTATCGTAGGAGGCTCTGTTCTCTAGGACTTGTATGTAGGAGAAATAAGAGAAACACCGACTGAGCAGAAAGAATGCTGGAGGAGTCAGGATCCCAAGCCATGGCAGCCCTGGGTGACTTGTACCTACATGTTGCAGGCTCACTGCAAACCCAGAAAAGAAACAACAGATACTGGGCCCCACAGGTCTGAAAGGATCTGGCTTTGGAGTCATTAAACTGTAATTTTGGACTGGAGAGATGGCTTAGCAGTTAAGGCACTTGCCTGCAAAGCCTAAGAATGCATGTTTGAATCTCCAGGTCCCACGTAGCCAGACACAAAGTGACGCAAGTGTGCAACGTCACACATGCTCACAAGGGGGTGCACACATCTGGAGTTTGTTCATAGTGGCTGAAAAGGCTCTGGCATTCTCCCTCTCTCTGACTCTCTCTCTCTCTCTCTCTCTCTCTTTCTCTCTCTATTTCTCTCTCACTCTCTGTCTAAAATTAAAAAAGTAAAGCCAGTCTTGACTATGATGGCTTTAAAAATAATAATAATAAATGTATTTTTGTGTCTCCCCATTCCTCTGGAATCCAAAAGCGTTAAGCTCTTTTGATCATCCTGCTGAGCTAGACAAGTTTGGGCAAGAAAAGATGGAAAACGGGCTAGGCTGATGGATTGAAATGGTGTCTCCCCTCTCCAAGGAACCTGAGGCTGCTCTGTGGGGACAGAGACAGAGACAGAGGGCTCAGAGCTGTGATTGTGGCTGTTCCCTGGGCCAGGGGCAGTCTTCTCTGAGATCAGCTGGGCTGGCCTGAATGAGGTGGGAAGAACACATCTGGGGACATCCACTTACTTTTCATGTGGGTGGTGACAGACAGAAACAAATTCTCCACAGACTTATTAAATCCTCTAAACTGACCAAGTTCCTGTAACTGAAAGAGGAACAAGAGAATGTGTTATGTTAGGTAACCAGTGTGTGCCCTGCAGTCTCCAGGCTGCCAGCTCCCCCTCCACTCCCCGCCCCCCCCCCAAAAAAAAACGCAGAGAAGGTGGGCTGTGGGTGCTCGGGTATGTGCCTGTGTGAGTGCATGTCTGGAGATGCAGATTGCATACACCAGGTGAGCTGGGCATCCCCTGCACTCAGCCGCCCTCCGTATTTTGGCAGCCTCGTTACAAGACGAAGCATCATCACTGGGTTGTTCACAAGACAACAACTACCTCTCGGACATAGTGATGGATGTTTCATTGGCTTAAAGATTGTCCCCAACTAAGTATTGCTTGTTTGACCTCCTTTCTCTCAAGGACCCACCACAACTCCGTGCAGATGGGGTGATAACATGGATAGAATGTAGGTGACATGGGGGTCCAGGGTGGTATAAAGGACAAGGTGACCAACCTGAAACCAAGGAATGCTCTCTACCAAAGCAGAGCTGAGATGAAGAAGGGAAAATCAACAAGGGAAAATACATCACTTCTTTCCCCCAGTCTCATCCATCCATCCAGAGTTTACCCATCCATTCACTGCCCACTTATCTATCCACCTACTAACTGACCATCCATCTATCTACCCACTCACCCATGGTCCATTCATAAGTCCACTGTCCATCTATCCATCCAATTATCCATCTTTCCATCAATGTACCCATGAATCCACCCACTCACTCATCCATCCATCCACCTATCCACCCAGTGCTCATTCATCCACTCACCTAATAATCCATCCAATGCTCGCTTATCCACTCACTGACCACCCATCCATCTGCCTACTCACCCGCCATCCCTTCATCTATCTACTACCCGTCCATCCACTGGGTAATTAATGCAGCCATCCATCCATCCATCTATCCAGTGTCTATCCATCCACCACTTTGACAAGTTATCTAGCCATCCACCCACTATCCATACATCCACCCACTCCATGATCACCCATGTGATTGGGTACCCACTCTCTCTCTCTAGCTACTGTCCATATATCCATCCACTATCCATCTATCCATCCATATACTTCTCAGGTGGAAAACCTAGGTACTTCCTTTGAGATTGCACAGCTCATTTCTTTGGACAGAAATGGTAGTGGTTTTCTTTACATTCGAACCTGAAAACACTCAAAAGATTATACTCTAGGGCTGGAGAGATGGCTTAGCAGTTAAGTGCCTGTCTGTGAAGCCTAAGGACCCCAGTTCGAGGCTCCATTCCTCAGTACCCACGTAAGCCAGATGCACAAGGTGGCACATGCATCTAGAGTTTGTTTGTAGCAGCCAGAGGCCCTGGTGCACCCATTCTCTCTCTCCCTCTCTCCCTCTCTCTCTCCCTTGCTCTATCTGCCTATTTCTCTCTTTCAAATAAATAAATATATTTTTAAAAAGATTATACTCTCATTCCCAAAGGCTCCCCCATCCTCACACACCTATGCAACTAATATTTCCCCTGGGCTCCCAGAAGCCAAACGCACATTTCAAACCCAAAGGCACAGCGCAGAGTTGGGGATGAGAGCTGGTGACCAAGCAGGGAGATGAGGACTCAGGATGCAGGCAGAAGGGGCCAGCTGACACTGCAGATGGTCTGGGGCTTGAGAATGAAGGTGAAAGCCCTTCCCCATCTCCACCTGGACCTTGGCTCTCTGCTTTGCTCTGGGACTTGCTCCAAAGTCATATCCCCATGCTCCAAGGCTGTTGGCCCAACTCTCTAGCCTCCTTGCCCCTTGCCGACCCACCCTCCCCTGCTTCCCACCCAGGGCCACACAGACAGAGGCGTTACCCGGCCGGGGCTGCCACCACACTGGTTCTCACTGAGGGGTGGCGGAGTAGGAGGAACCACAGAGATTTCTCTGCCAAGGAAAAACACAGGAATGAGCAACGTGAGCTGTGCAAGTTACTGGCTTTCAAGCGCACAGGTACAGTGTTATTTCATAATTCAAGATATTTGCCTTGCTTGTCTTTAATTCCCTCACTTAAAAAAATATATATCCAGTAGCCCTGTTTGGCCCTCCTCCTCGGCAAATAGTAACTATGCTGGTTATCTGAATGTGGGCGTGAGGGCACCACCACCTGCAGGCCAAATATCCATTACATTCTAGTTCCATTGGTTTGAACCTAGGGCTTTATACTTGCTAGACAAGTGCTAAACCCCCACCCCGACCCCACCCTCCACCAGTACATTCTGAAGCCCCTGAAAGCCGGGATGGGCTTCCCACTGGGCTGCTCCAAGCCCCAGGCTTCACTTGTGAGGTCCCATGTGGACGCCTTGTTCTCTCAGTGCAAATCATACCAGAACAGGCCAAAATCTTGTGAATTAAAAATGGAGAAAAGCCAGGCGTGGCAGTGCACGCCTTTAATCCCAGCACTAGGGAGGCAGAGGTAGGAGGATTGCTGTGAGTTCAAGACCACCCTGAGAGTACAGAGTGAGTTTCAGGTCAGCCTGGGTTAGAGTGAAACTCTACCTTTAACCCTCCTACCTCCCCCCCCCCAAAATGGAGAAAAACTGAAAACATGAGCTAACAGAAGTGAGAACAGATGAAGGCAAAAAAAAAAAAAAAAGAGAGAGAGAGAGAGAGAGGGGAGAAGGAAGGAAGGAAAAGGAAAGGGAAAGGAAGGGAAGGGAAGAAAAGAAAGGAAAGGAAAGGAAAGGAAAGGAAAGGAAAGGAAAGGAAAGGAAAGAAAAGAAAAGAAAAGAAAAGAGAAAAGAAAAGAAAAGAAAAGAAAAGAGGCCAGATGTGGTGGTGCCCACTACCAGCATTGGAAAGACTGAGGCAGGAAGACTGTCTGAGGCCAGCCTGTGCTACATAGCAAGTACCAGGCCACAGAAGAACTACATAGCAAGACCCTGTCTAGAAAAAATAAATAAATAAATAAGAAAGTTTGGATAATGGACAAATTCCATTATGGGCCAAAAAAGTAGCTAGCGCCTGGCAGGAGCTCCCGGTAATAGTTTAAGAAACTCCGTGTAATCAGGTAGGTGAATTACTCCAACTTCAGGGCTGCCAGAGGTTCAGAATTTTGTACCAAGATGTTAACATCTCCCAGACCATCATTCAATGGCCAACAGACTTGTTTATTCCACAAATACGGAAGGTGCCAGGCACCGAGTAAGGTGTTAGAGATAAGAATGGGTCTAGCATGCCATCAAGTGTGCAATCCACAGTGATATTTCATTTCCTTAAAACATTTCAGGAGGATCTGAGGGGAAAAAAAATCCAAGCAGTATTGAGTGAGAAGGTACTAGAAGATACTAGAAGATTTCTCATGAGAATCTGGAAGTATCTGATTGAATCATGAATCTTTTCCAGGCACTTTATCATTAATAGGAGAAAACAAAAAGCTACATCCCAATGCAGTGCCCTCCGAAATCAAAGATCCGTATGTTCTTTCAGGGAGTCCTCTGAGCTCCTGCCCCAGAGAGCCGGGCAGTGCGTCCTCACCGTACTCACCTCAGCCTCTGGTAAGACTGCAAGAGTTTCGCCCCAGCCGTTTCGTGTTTGCCTGGAGGAGAAATCAGTAAAGATCAGTCAGTAGTGAGAACATAATGGAGGTGCTACAAACACAGGAAGTGATAAATTAAGGCTGTTTTTCTAATATCACGTCTAGTGATTACAAAAGAGAACCTTTGAGTGTGCTAGAAATGCTCAACAATTACATTATGGTGGTACATTGTGAGGAGAGTGGCACATCGTGAGGAAGGTGAACATCGTGGGGATGGTGGTTTAGCCCTCATTTTACTGAAAACCATTAACTGGTGCACTTATAACAGGTGAATTTTTTTATATGGTGATCAGTTTTATTGATTTGCCAATCAGTTAAATTTTAAAGGTTAAACAACCAGTCCCTCTAAATATTTACATGTTGTTGAAAATAATATAGCTGTATGGAATATATTAAAATTTTGTCAATTTTTACACATTTATTAGAGACATTTAAACACATTGACAATTCTATTTAGAATCTTCATTCTAATGTGACCGAGCCTCTTGAATGCTTTAACATCTTTTTTTAAGTGACGCTTTCCTTTTTTTCCTTTTTTAAAATATTTATTTATTTTGAGAGAGATAGAGAGAAGCATATATATATATGTGTGTAGACATATATACATACATATATATATATATATCTGTAGAGAGAGAGAGAGAGAGAATGGGCATGCCAGGGCCTCCAGCTGCTGCAAACAAACTCCCGATGCATGTGCCACCTTGTGCATCTAACTTACGTGGGTTTTGGGGAATCAAACCATGGTCCTTTGGCTTTGCAGGCAAACACTTTAACTGCTAAGCCATTTCTCCAGGCCTGCTGTAACATCTTGAAAGCAGTTAAGTCTTAAAATCTACTATGGTAATATTATATCCTAATCTAAAAATGTTACATAAAATAATTTTTCAATGCCATTTGTTAAAGTTTGTGTATTTATTGCTATTATTCTTATTCTTTTTCCACACTATCTTTCCATCATCTTGGTAAATTTACCTGACAGAAATAAAAATAATTGTTTTCTTAGGTCAAGATCATAAGATCTGATTATCAGTCATGTCCCTTTCAAGACACGGGGCCTGGTGAGTTTGGCAAAGTTCTATATGTACATACCACTTATGCTGAACTTTGAGCTCACTCAGCCCAAACTGTGCCAAACCAGTAAACCTTAGCCCTACACTTCCCCATTAGCTTCAGGCTTGTACAATCCCACATTTCCCTAAAACATGGTCTTTGTCATTAACTATTTTCAGAGTCCAGAGTGCTAACCATTACACGATGTAATCTCACACATTAACTATTTTCTAATCAGGTGAACTTTATTTTATAGGCATTTTACTCCACTAGAGCTGTTGTAAACACAGCATGCACTCATGTGCGCACAATCTTAAGGGTTGGGAATCACTCTTTATTAAAAGTTGATTTTTTTTTTTTTTTTTTTTTTTTTTTTTTTTGGTTTTTCGAGGTAGGGTTTCACTCTAGCCCAGGCTGACCTGGAATTCACTATGGAGTCTCAGGGTGGCATCGAACTCACGGCGATCCTCCTACCTCTGCCTCCCGAGTGCTGGGATTAAAGGCGTGCGCCACCACGCCCGGCTCTAAAAGTTGATATTGAATTAGATTTTCTAAATCTGGGTAATTTGGAAAAAAAAATTCTTCAATTTTCTAAGTACTCATTTGCCCTTTGGAAACATTTCACAATTGAATGTAACCCTCTAAATATTCCTTGTGATAAGGATTCAATTAATCTCTTTAAAAATGTAATCTGCTTATTTCTAGTTATAGTAGCTAATAATTTCCTGAACCAGACTGCATCTGATATATTAATGCTTTTTGTTTTAGAAAAGAGGCTTTCATGATGCATCAAAACCCCAGTGGGGGGGGGGGGAACTACTTGAGCACAGTTCTGTGAGCTCAGGGGTTCCTGGCCATGAGCATAGGAAGGTGGTAGAAGCCAGATTTACAGTTCAGGGATGTTTCCAGAAGCCTTTACTTTGGGCCCCCCACACAGCCTACCCCACCAAGCCACCACCCTGGGTGGTCCTGTTAGTTCCTGTGTTATTTTTTTGAAAGATTTTTAATCCATTCTAAAGACTAAGATATTAGTGGTGTTTCCAAATAACTTACTGGCGGACCAGGATATTAAGAAAATCAGAGGTTGGGGAGACAGCTAAGTAGATAATGTGCTTGCTTCGCAGGCATGGGGAGCTGAGTTTGATTCCCAGAACCCATGTGAAAAAGCTGAGTGGTGGTGCCCATTTGTAATCCTACTGCTGAGGAAGTAAAGATAGGAGGGACACTGGGGCTCAGCAGCCAACCAGTCTGGCCTAATTAGACAAGCTGCAGGCCAGTGAAGGCCATTGTCTTAAAAAATAGTGGACAGTGCTGAGAAACAATGTCCCAGTTTGTCCTCTGGCCACCACACATGGACACACACACACACACACACATACACGATTAGGGTGAGCAGAAGAGCCGCTGGAAGGGGCAAACAGTTAAAACCTTGATATCAAGTTCCAAACCTTAAAGTGGGGGGCGGCCCAAGTCTTAGCTAGCTAGGTTGGTCCCAAGGAGGTCAGAAACCCTGAAAATCACACCTGAAGTTTTTCAAAATATATATTTTTTAAATATTTTATGTATTTATTTGCAGAGAGAGAGAGAGAGAGAGAGAGAGAGTGGCCTTGCCAGGACCTCTAGTCACTGCAGAGGAACTTCAGATGCATGTGCCACTTCGTGCATCTCACTTTATGTGGGCACTGGGGACTCAAACCCGGGTTGTTAGGCTTTACAGGCAAGCACCTTAGCTGCTGAGCCATCTCTCCAGCCCCTTAAAATATTTTTTATTATATTTATTTGAGAGAAAGAGAGATAGCTGGGCATGGTGGTGTACACCTTTAATCCCAGCACTCGGCAGGCAGAGGTAGGAGGATTGCTGTGAGTTCGAGGCCACCCTGAGACTACATAGAGAAAGAGAGACAGGAAGAGTATGGGTGCATCAGGGCCTGTTGCCACTACAGACTTGACTCCAGATGCATCCACCACTTTGTGGGTCTTCATTCCCTTGCTTTTGGGTTCCCTGAGGCACGGCCGCTAAAGCCATTGTCCCTCCACCTCCAAAGAGTATTTATGTGGGTACCAGGGAATCAGGCCCAGGACTAGCAGTCTTTGCAAACAAGTGCCTTTAATCCCTGAATCATCTCCCCAGCTCACACCTAAAGTTTTGAGTCTGTCTGTGAGCATTTCTAGGCCTGCATAAAGGGGTTCACTGGATTCCCAAGGGAACCTGGGGGGCTCACCCCCACATGCTGGCCCCACTGAGAAATACTCTAGGGCAGAACAAAAGGCCTCCCTCAAAGGCTGAGCGCTCAACTAACATAACCAGCTGGCAATGACGTCCCACATACACACCGAAGAAAATGACTGCGCTAGAGGCTGAGAGAGTGGGCTTCACTGTGAAGGCCGAGGGAAGTCCAGAAAGGGAAAGAAACATCGTAAATGTTGACGCCACATATCCAGCCAGACCTGGGCAAAGACTCCGAATGCAAAACACAGTGAGTTCCCAATATTCCTGCAGCAGCCTTTCCCGGGGCACTGCCTCCCGTCACCGTCCCTCCACCCCCAGTCCTGATGCCATCACACTACAGCCAAGGCCCTTCAATGACCCTCTCCTGCCTTCCCTAACATCCGGGCCCCACCTGACGTCCCTGCCCAGCCTGGACTGCCCCCCACACCCTTTCCATTCCAGCAACCAAATTGCTCCTTATTGCCCTGTTTAACTGGGTGTCACCCGACCTATGCCTCCACAATTACTGTGCCACCATCTCTGAAGACTCTCCGGGCTGCTCCCCCAGGTATGTCTACCTCAGCCCTTTATCTCAGACCTACCGGCCCCTTGTCACATTCCTGGGTTCCCCTCTGACCCCTAAAGTGCTCTTGCTGCAGCACGGCTCTCTGCTGCCCCCTGCTGGCTGTGGCAAGCTCGGGAACAGGTTCATTCTGTAAGAGCCAAATAGGACACCTTTTTAGATTCTCCTCGGCTATATAGTATGTCAAGGCCCCTTGACCTTGCAGGGGGAATGCATCTATGGGAAGTACTAAAAGTGGGCTCTGGCACTAACATTTGAATTATATGTCACTTATATATGCCATAATACTGTTATTTTTTTTAAACCAGTCAGACTGTGAAAAAGTCACTTTTAGGTCACAAGACATGAAAACAAGCAAGGGGAGCAGCTGGCCCACAGGTCCTCACTTATCCCCAGCCCCACGGACAGTCTGTGTGACATGGTTGTAGGAGGCTAGGAGGCCACACAATCCCAGATGCATCTCCACCCTGCAAATCTGTGATAGATCCTAGTATGCATGAGGCCCTGGGTTAAATCCCTAATACAATAAAAAATAAATGAGTTAAAATCACATGGGGGGGGGGCTGGAGAGATGGCCTAGTGGTTAAGGCATTTACCTGTAAAGCCAAAGGACCTCAGTTCAATTCCCCAGGACCCATGTAAGCCAGATGCACAAAGTGGCGCATGAGTCTGGAGTTCATTTGCAGTGGCTAGAGGCCCTGGTGTGCCCATTCTATCTCTAAATCTCTCTGTGTGTCTGCTTCTTTCCCTCTCTCACTCTCTCAAATAAATAAATAATTAAAAAAAAAAACCCCACATAGAAACCAACAACCAGGTCCCTGGAAACCCAATTTTATAAACATTTTCATATTTGTCATTTGTACCTTCTGCCAGATTGTCTATAAGCAAGGTCCACATACACATGTTTGAAGGCCTCCTAGCCTTGGGTTCTGGGCGGGGATGGAAGAAAGGGAATTAAGCCGGGCATTGTGGCACACACCTTTAATTCTAGCACTCGGGAGGCAGAGGTAGGAGGATTGCCATGAGTTCGAGGCCACCCTGAGACTCCATAGTGAATTCCAGATCAGCCTGGGCTAGAATGAGACCCTACCTCGTAAAACCAGAAAAAAGAAAAAAAAAAGAAAGAATGGGAACTAAGTGTAGAAACAGGGGCTGGAGAGATGGTTTAGCAGTTAAGGTGTTTGCCTGAGAAGCCTAAGGACCCAGGTTCAATTCCCCAGAAACCTCGTGCATCTGGAGTTCATTTGCAGTGGCTGGAGCTCTAGCGTGCCCATTCTCTCCCTCTCTCTCTCCCTCTCTCTCTCATAAATAAATAAATATTTTTAAAAAGAGTACAAACAGAACAGAGGCTGGGTAGGAGAGGACCCCTACCTTCCCTGCATGTGGGGGCCCCGTCCCTTCTCTAAACCTCACCCTCTTCCTCTCCCCTGTCCACTGAACCCTTCAGAGCTTTCGATGGCCTGGCTCCCCTTTGCTGGGCACTTGCTGCCTCTGTGGGCACAGTCATGGCCACCTTGCCTGGCACTGGATAGAGGCTGTGGTGCTGAACTGTGGCCCCAGAAGGACTGCTGACGTCATTACCATTACCACCTGTAGATGGGGCTTCATTCAGAGATGGAGTCTTTGCATTGGAGTTGTGGCATCACCAGATGGCTGAGTGGAACATCCAGTGTCTGTGCCCTTTCCAGAAATATCCACTAGCAACTGCCTCCATCAACATCTGGTGAAACCCCCAAAACCTGGGAAAAGGAGTGAGTCACTTGAGTCTTCCAGAATTGAATGAAAGTCCTCCTTGAAGGTGTCACAGGGCTGGGGATATAGTTCAGCTTGGCCAGGAAAGTGCTTGCCTTGAAGGGCCCGAGTTTAATCTCCAGTACCCACATAAAACTGCCTGCGCTTGTGATCCCAGCACTGGGGAGGCAGAGATTGATGGATCCCTGGGGCTCACTTGCCAGCCACTGTAGCCTAACTGGTAAGTTCCAGGACAATGAGAGAGCCTGAGTCAAAGGAAGTGGGTGGTGTTCCTAAGGATGACACTTGAGGTTGTCGTCTGGCCTCCATTCATGCATGTGCACTCATGCCTGAATAGATGCACACGTGTACAGTTAAAAAAAAAAAAAAAGAGGGCTGGAGAAATGGCTTAGGAGTTAAGGCACTTGCCTGCAAAACCCAAGGACCCTGGTTCGATTCCTCAGGACTCACATAAGCCAGATGCACAAGGGGACACATGCGTCTGGAATTCATTTGCAGTGGTTGGAGGCCCTGGTGTGCCCATTCTCTCTCTCTCCCTCCCTGTCTCTCTCTCACACACTCTCCCTCTTTCTCTTACATGTAACTTCACTCATTCACCTTAACTTACTATATGTGAAACACACCGGCCCTGTGACAGAGGTAAGAATAAGTGGGACTCAATCTGTCCTAATCAGGGACAAGTGGTTATAGAAGGGTTCACCTAAACCGTACACGGGGAAGGGGGTGGAGGCTGTCAACACAGCGTTTTACAGTCAAGACTCAATGACTAGCATGGCTGTGAAAAATCATTATACAACCATGTCTGTTTCTCCATCTAAAAACAGAAGTATAAGATAGCTTTTTCCTATAGATGGACGCTCACTTTAAACTGGACTCGGCCATGATGCCGGCCAGCCATACTAACTTCTTTGTGGAAAACACTGACAGCCCCCACACACATACACAATGTACCCTGAGCCTAATCCCCTCCCACCACCCTCCTTTGTCCCCTGTCCTTCTACTGAACCCCTTATTTCTAACTAGTCCCTCTTCTATTTTTTAAATATTTATTTATTTGCAAGTAGAGAGAGATAGAGAGAAGATAGACAGAGAGAGAGAATGGGCACACCAGGGCCTCCAACTGCTGCAAACGAACTCCAGCTGCATGCGCCACCTTGTGCATCTGGCTTGACCTGGGTACTTGGGAATTGAACCTGGGTTGTTAGGCTTTGCCTATAAGCACCTTAACCACTGAGCCATCTCTCCAGTCCCCTCTTCTATTTTGATGTCTTTTTTTTTTCCCACCGCCTCCATCATCCATGATAACATGTTGATGGGGCAGTATTATACAGGTCTTATGCAGGTAATGACAGATGCTGTGAGGTCATTAATGCAACCTCCACATACTCACTTCTGACCATACCATTGCCATGGACTGCAGCTCCTGTGACAGATACTGGGCTCGGTCACTCCAGCACATCCCTCAGAGATGCCTTGGCTCATGGGGGACAAGGATCCCAGGACAGATTCCCCGGAACATGGCAGTATAACTCGATTGAGCACGATGTCATTATGGTTTGACTGTGAAATGTCCCCCCACAAGCTTATATATTTGAATTCTTGGTCCCCAGCCGGTGGCATTGTTTTGGAAAGCTGTGAGACTTGAGGAAGTGGAGCGTAGCTGGAGGGAGTGGTCACTGGGGGTGGGCCTTGAGGTTTTATGGCTTGGCCCCATTTCCTGGCTGCTCTGTTTCCTATGTGCAGATGCAGCGCGACCACGCCTTCCCACCACAATGGACCGTTTCCCCTTAGTACTGGAATTACAGGCTTGTGCCAGCACGTGCAGCATTTCCTAGGCATCAAACTCTCGTCCTCAGCTTGCCCATGAGCCATCTCCCCAGCCCCTAAAGCCATGTTTTTTAAGGATGCTTTAGGGCTGGAGAGGTGGCTTAGTGGTTAAGGTGCTTGTCTGCAAAGCTTAAGGACCCATGTTCATCTCCCCAGGTCCCATGTAATCCAGGCGCAAAAGGTGACTCAAGGGCAAGGTTGCACGTGTGCACACGATGGTGCAAATGTCTGGCGTTCCATTGCAGTGGCTGCAGGCCCTGGCACACCAATTCTCTCACTCGCTCGCTCATAAAAAAAGGGTAAAATTTTTTTTAAAAAAAATATCCTTTTGTCCTTAGAGAATTTTTGAGCTAAGATTTTGGGGCCAAACCCAGGAGGCAAGAAGACAAAGTGATCTACTGCGCATTGACAACCAGTGCCTGCCAAGAGAGCAAGCATTAATCATGGGGAACTGATGGCCCTGTGGACTCGAAGTGCTCCTCCTCCAGTGTCCCCTCTGCCACCAGGCGTTGCTCTTATGCTTAGCTGCAGGAGAGAAAAGTGCTCTGTCCCTTTAATGAAATGCATCCCCTCAGAGTTCTGGCCGGCTTCCATGATGGCAATTATAACCTGGGCTGGAGGAAAAGCCCCTCCACCGAGACTGCTTAGCTGATGCTAACTGCTTCAAATCTACTGCGTACCTGAGATGGAAGGGCGTGACTGAGAGGACAGCGTGTGGTGGAGAGGAGGATGGGGATGAGACACTGACATGGCTACGACTGTGTGGTGGAAGTATTCGTCTGTAGTTTGGTGTTACCAGCTTCCCGAAGGGTCTTTACTGAAACAGGTCCTGCAGGTAGGTCAGGCCCGAGGGGTCTGCCAGCCTGGTGGACTGGGTGAAAATTGTTGGATCCCCACAGTGAAGCCACTGGTGTGTTCTGTGTGCAAGCCCTGTGGAGCTGGGCCTACAATGGCTGGGGTGTTCCCCCACGGAAGACGCCCATCGTCCAGGTCATGGCGTGTGCTGGGGCTGAGGGGCCCTTTGCCAGGACATCCCATGGAACCTCATAACTGCAAAAGTGACTGTGAGCCTTTCTTTAATCCCAGCACTCAGGAGGCAGAGGTAGAAGGATTGCTGGGAACCCAAGGCCAGTCTGAGATGACAGAGTGATTTCCAGGTCATTTTGGCCTAGAGTGAGAACCTACCTCGAATAAATAAATAAATAAATAAATAAATAAATAAATAAAGTAAAATAAAACCTTCTACATAAAAAATGACTACTATTCATGCTGATCAAAACAGGCTGACTAAGTCGGGCACGGTGGCGCATGCCTTTAATCCCAGAACTCAGGAGGCAGAGGTAGGAGGATGGCCATGAGTTCAAGGCCAGCCTGAGACTACATAGTGAATTCCAGATGAGCCTGGGCTAGAGTGAAAGACTACTTTGAAAACAAACAAACAAACAAACAAACAAAACCCAGGCTGATTAACAAGGGAATGAGAAGCAAAAAGAAGTCGCAGGATTTATGCCAGAAGGTGGGAATTCTTAAACCATCTTAAGAAATCAGATACAGAAGGTTGAGGAGATAGCTCAGATGTTTAAAGGCACTTGCTTGCAAAGTCTGAAGGCCCAGGTGTGAGTCTCCAGTACCTATATAAAGCCAGACACAAAAAGTGGTGCATGCATCTGGTGTTGGATTACAACGGCAAATGGCTCTCATGCAACTCTGCACACTCACTTAAACAAATTAAAAAAAAATTTTTTTTTGAGGGCCAGAGAGATGGCTTAGTGGTTAAGGCATTTGTCTGCAAGGCCAAAGGACTTCGGTTTGAATCTCCAGGTCCCATGTAATCCAGATGCACAAGGGGGCGCATGCATCTGGAGTTTATTTGCAGTGGCTGGAGGCCCCGGCGCACCCATTCTCTCTCTCTTTCTCTCTGTCTCTCTCTGTCTGCCTCTTCCTCATCCTCTCAAACAAATAAAATAAAAATATTTAAATTTTTGAAAAAAAGAAATGAGATAAAGAAACATTGATTGGCTAAAATAGTCTTAGATATTCTACCACAAGGACCTCTGCTGGTCCTCTAGCATTCCAGAGCCCCAACCTTTCCACTCTATGAGCTCCATCTTGGAAAATCTTTAAACTCAGAAGTCAGAAATTATAATAAGCAACCCAGTTGGCAATTTCTTAGGGCAATAATTAAACATGCCAATCAAGCAAAGATTCCCTGGACTTGGGCCCGTGTTGGGCGGGTATAAACAGTGGTCCACCTGGACCGAATAAACAAATAAGCAGTTTAAAAGGGTACAAACACATGGAAAGCCTGGCCCTTCCTGAGCCCTTGAAATTCTCACTAGTAGCCAGGCGTGGTGGCACACACCTTCAATCTCAGCACTTGGAAGGCAGAGGTAGGAGGATCGCCGTGAGTTCAAGGCCATCCTGAGACTACATAGTGAATTCCAGGTCAGCCTGGGCTAGAGCAAGATCCTACCTCAAAAACCAAACCAAACCAAACAAACAAAAAAAAAAAAAAAAAAAAAAAACTAACAAAAAAGAAAGCATGTGAACTACCATGTGATTTAATTTACATTAAATGTAAAATGTAATAGTTTAAAGAAAATACAGGACCAGGGTAAAGGCTTTTTGGACATGACACATACACAGACTCCTGCCTCAGCCTTTGAGTGCTGAGATCACCTATGTGCGCCATCACGTCTGACTTCATCTGTCTGATTTTGGTTTTGTTGTTGTTTTGAGACAGGGTCTCACATAGTCCAGGCTGGCCTCGAACTCACTATGTAGCCTGTGTAACAGAGGATGATCTTGAACTTCTGATGCCCGTGCCTCCACCTCCTAGGTGCTGGGATGACAGGTGTGTGACACCATGCCTGGTTCTAGGCAGGGCTGGGGCTTGAACCTGGGGCTTCACTCATGGTAGGCAAGAACTCTGCCAGCTGATGACTGTTAAGCAATAAAATGTCCTATTTGCAAAAACAGTTAAAGGAAAAAAAAAAAGTAAACACATTCATTTACGGCAAAGAGTCAAAAGAGGGCGCCAAGGAGTAAAGGTGGGTTTCCAGTGCTGGCCTGAGAAAGCTTCCATCATAATTATTCATTGACATGACTACATCACTAGTGGCTGTCAAGCCCAGAGTTCATGTGAAGAATTCCCTGAAAAGCTTTCAAATATACCCTCTTGTGTTCCCCAAGTCCCACGAGATTAGAAGGGAAAAATTGAGTCAGGTTTTTTTTTTTTTTTTTTGATGAGCAGTGAAGAGTTAAATAATAATTAGAAGAAAGTAAACCTGGATATTTACCTGACTAGAGGATAAGGAAGAAGTCTCTAAACATACACACACACACACACACAGAGAGAGAGAGAGAGAGAGAGAGAGAGAGAGAGAGAGAGAAGTTCTACAGAAGACAAATGTGACCGCAAACATAAACCTTCTTTGCATGTCACAAACCATAAAATGAGGGCTGGAGAGATGGCTCGGCTCTTAAAAGCTCTTGCTGATGGCCTGGGTTTGATTCCTCAGTACTATGGAGCCAGATAGGCAGGGTGGTGCATGCATCTGGAGTTTGTTTGCAGTGGCAAGGGGCTCTAGCAGGCCCATTCTCTCTCTCTCTCTCTTTCTGTATGTGTGTGTGTCTCTCTCTCCTTGCAAATAAATAAATAAAATATAGTTTTAAAAAACATAAAATGAGCCCAGCATGGTGGCACGCACCATCAATCCCAGCACTCAGGAGGCAGAGGTTGAAGGATTGCCGCAAGGCCAGCCTGGGGCTACAAAGAGAGTTCCAGGTCAGCCTGCCTAGAGTGAACAGCCTAGGCTATCTCAAAAATAAACAAACAAATAAAATGTTTAAGCAGGTTATAAACTGGGAAACTGCATTTGCGATAGGGTCTAAGTTGCCCAGGCTGGCTTTGAATTCTCTGTGTAGTCCAGGTGGACCTTAAGCTTGTGATTCTCCTGCCTCAGCCTTCCAAGTAGCTGGGATTACGGGTCTGTACCACCAGGCCTAGCTCAGAAGGATCCTAGGTAATATAGGAAAATGGTTATTCTATATTGAATGCTAAATACAAGATAAAACTATATATATGTATATATATGTATATGCCAGGCATGTAGGTCAGTGGCAGAGGGTGTGGGCATGCTCAGCTCATGTAAGGTCCCAACACCAAAAATACAAACCTATAGTTTGGTCACAGGTATGTTTAAAAAATAAAGGAGCTCTATGTGCACAGATATATATGATTACCTAGGGAAAAGGCTGGAAGGGTGTATGTGTGTGAATATGTGTGTACATGTGTATGTATATGTGTGTTGCACATGTGTGTGTACATATGTGTATGCTTATGTGTGTTGTACATGTGTGTACATATGTGTACATGTGTATTGCACATGTGCGTGCATGTGCACATGTGGGGGGGGTTGGGCAGTGGTAGTATTTGTTTGTATGGCCTTCTATATTCTCTTTTGTTTCCCAGGCATTTTGCAGTGGTTATTCATTGCTTCTTTAATCAGAAAATGAAACTCCTTTAAATTTTTTAAAAAATATTTTTATTTACTTATTTTCAAGGACAGAGAGAGAGAGAGAGCGAGTGCCAGGGCCCCTTGTCAGTACAAAGGAACTCCAGATGTGTCCAGCCCTTGTGCCTCTGGCTTTATGCAAGTACTGGAAATTGAACCTGGGACAGCAGGCTTGTAAGCCATTGCCTTTAACTGCTAAGTCATCTCCCAGCCCAAATTCTGTTTTTGAGTCAAGGTCTCACTCTAGCCCAGACTGACCTGGTGTAGTCTAAACTGGCAATCCTCCTACCTCAGCCACCTGAGTGCTGGGATTAAAACCAACAGCCACCATGTCTGGTGTGGGGGAAGGGGACTCCTTTTAAATCCTCATTTAAAAAGCAAAAGCGTCTCTTCCCACAAGAGGGCGAACGGTGTGGGGAAGAAGCGGGCTGCATAGGTGGGAACTGGTTCTGAGCTACTGTTTCAGAAGTAGAAATCAGGATTCGCCCACTGGGGTAGAGGAGGACGAGGAAGACAGGTAAATTTGGTTATCGGGATTGTGGGTTGGGAGACAGTCAGAGGCGGTATTGTTCTCCCAGGATGGGGAGCCAGCCCCCCAAATCATCACTGGTATTTGTGATTCCTGACACACTCTTGAAGAGTCCCTTCCTACCCTGTCTAGGGCTGACCTGAGACCAGTAAGATGTAGTAGAAATGACAAGGTGTGACTCTGAAGTGTGCCTAGATAAGATAATGCATGTCCCTGCCTTTCTATCTTGGATCATGTGTCCTGGGGGAAGTGAGCTGCCTGCCATGAGTCTCAGGAAGCCCTTGTCCATGCCTTAAAGGAGCCCAGTACAGCCACCCACACTGTCATTCCTGACCAAGAAAGCCCAGTCTCCAGTCCCAAGCAAGCCTTCAGCTAAAGACAGAAACCACCTAAGATAATAAGACTTATTGTGAAGCCAGTACATTTTGGGACATTTTTAGGCAGAAGTAGAAAACCAATGCATAGAAAGAGGCACAGAGGGGCAGGGGAGATTGCTCCTCCATTATAGGCAACTGCCTACAAGCCTGCCAGCTAGAGACCCATTCCCCAGCACCCACAGAAAGCCAGCTACAAAGTGACATCCATACCTCTGAGCCCAGAATGCCTATGGCAATGGGAGGCAGAGCCAGAAGAATCTAGAAGCTTGAAGGCCAGATAGACTGGCACATATGTAGCAGCTAAAACCATAGGGGAGACCCTGTTTCAAAAAAGAATGTGGGGCTGGAGAGATGGCTTAGCAGTTAAGGCGTTTGCCTACAAAGCTAAAGGATCCAGATTCAATTCCCCAGGACCCACGTAAGCCAGATGCACAAGGTGGCGCATGCATCTGGAGTTCATTTGCAGCAACTGAAGGCCCTGACACGCCCATTCTCTCTCTTTCTTGCTCTCTCTCTCCCTCTGTCTCTCTCAAATATAAATAAAACATAAACATTTTTTTAAAAGAATGTGGAAGGAGAAGACACATATGCCATGGCATGCACACAGACACACACACACACACACACACACACACACACATACACAAAACTAAAAAGAAGAGGCATACATATTTGGGCTTTTTTTTTAAAACCTTTCCATGGTTTAAACCACCAGCCAGTGTTTGGCTTACGATGTAGAGGGATAGAAAAACCTTGTTCATAGCAAAAGCACTAGCAAACACACCCAACTCACACTTATTCTTGACCACACCAAGAGCGGAAGTGTAGCTGACTCCCTGGTCGGGTGCAATGGAGCTGAGGAGAGACCAGACAGGTAGGAGAGTGCTTGTTCCTCTGGTCCACCTGCTGGCTGGTCAGCACCGACTCCCTGAGGTCACCCCATGCTGTGCTCTGGGCCTCTCTTGAGTTTTCATTTTTCCAGTAATATATGTGTAGTCAGTCCCTACATTTTTTAATTCTCATTGTTCAAGGACCACATGTTGCCTATTTTCCCAAATGGACCTCAGTGAAGTCAACCCAGGAAGGGAGCCTGGCATATCCACTCTTGTGCTAGGGCCTCCTTTGGCCCAATCGGGCGGGAGGTGGATACCCAATCTCTATCCAGAGACACCTTCCTTATGGGTCCTCTGTGCCTTTTTCGGACTCCCCTGCTCCTTATTATTGTTTTGAGGTAGGGTCTCACTCTGGCCCAGGCTGACCTGGAATTCACTATGTAGTCTCAGGGTGGCCTCGAACTCACGGCAATCCTCCTACCTCTGCCTCTCGAGTGCTGGGACTAAGGGCATGTGCCACCATGCCTGGCTCCCCTGCTACAGACTCCATCCCACCCAACTGGCTCACAGAACTCCTATTCTCCCAGCCTGGCATATCTTCGGGTATCTCCATGTTTCATGAGCCCTAATTGACTAAAATACAGCAGAGAGAAAATGAGACACGTCAGCATTTGCTAAAGCACCAGTAGGGGAAGAAATTGTTTGGGTGGGGTGAGGATTTTGTTTTGTTTTGTTTCATATTTGGTAGAAAGAAAAAAAAAAAAACATCAGCAGGGGCAGAAGAGATGACTCCGTGGGGGAAAGTGCTTGCTTGCAAAGCCTGCTGGCCCAGGTTCTATTTCCCCAGCTCCTAGCTAAAGCAGGATGCAGAGAGGCCCGTGCGTCTGCAATCCCAATGGGCCTATGACCGTGGGAAACAGAGCCAGGAAAAGGCGAGAAGCTGTGGGCCACACTCAGTCACAGCAGATTGAGACCCTGTCACAGGCAGCGGAGCATGGACATCTCCAGGCTGTCCTCTGACCTCCACACATGGGCCCTGGCATGCACAAACCACACACACACACACACACACACACACACACACACACACACAATGCACAAAGACAAAAATAAAATAATTTTATTTTTTTTTTAATGGGCCTTAGGAAAAACATCAGCAAAAAAGGAATGGTTTATGCTCACAGTGACTTTCCTTAATCTGGTTTTTTCTTTCCTTATCCTTTCTACTAGAAAGTTACTAGTTGAGACTGGGAACCTTGAGATGTCACTCCTCTTTCCTGCTGGCCTTTTCAGCTCAAGCAAGTTGCCATGGTAACCTTCTTCTCCCATTCACCCAGAACAGGACAAGATGCTGAACAGAAGATGTGATAGTAACATGAGTGTGCATACAGATGCACGCAACACGCACACACCATGCGAGCACATTCACGTATGTACATGCATGGACATGTGCACACACATGTTCTGGCCTGAAAAGTAATTTACCTAGCTGAAGTACTCCTGTCAAAACTTCCAACAAGGCTGGGCATGGTGGCTTATGTCTTTAATTCCAGCACTGGGGAGGCAAAGGTAGGAAGATCATGAGTTTAAGGCCAGCCTGCAGACTACAGAGTGAGTTCCAGGTCAGCTTGGGCTACAGTGAGACCCTACCTCAAAAAAAAAAAAAAAAAAAAAAAAAAAAAACTTTCCAGCAATATATATAACATTTTTAGTGAAGATATGTTAGAATTGTGGGATTGAGAAATGACAGAAACTTCCTTCCTGTTGAAGGAGGAATTAAAATGAAAAGAAAAAACTGAAGAGTATGTACCATCTAAAAACAGCCCTAAATACAATCCAATCAAAACTGGATTTAGGGGCCAGAGAGATGGCTTAGTGGTTAACGTGCTTGCTGTGAAGGACCCAGGTTCAATTCTCCAGGTCCCATGTAAGCCAGACGTACAAGGGGCACATGCACCTGGAGTTCATTTGCAGTGGCCTGAGGCCCTGGCATGCCCATTTTCTCTCTCTCTCTCTGTCTCAAATAAAATTAAAAAAAATATTTAATGGATTTAGGGTCTGGAGAGATGATTTTAGTCAGGAAAGTGCTTGTCCTTACAACTGTGCAAGCATGTGTTCAATCCCCAGAACACTTGTAAAAATCCAGGCATGATGTCATGTGCTTATAATCCCAGCACAGGGGAGGCAGAGACGGGCGGATCCCTGGGGCTCACTGGCCAGCCAATCTAGCCTACTTGGTGGGTTTCGGGTCAGTGAGAGAACTTCTTTCGAAAAAGATGTGTGGTGCCTAAGGAATGATATCCAAGGTTGTCCTCTGGTCCACACACACACACACACACACATCTTCCACATGAACATTTGTGTGCATGCGTACACGCTGGCTCTCACCTGTATGTGATCCATCATTTAGGAGGCTGAGACAGGAGGATTGTCATAAGTTTGAGGCAAGTTGAATTACATAGTGATCCTAAGCCAGCCTGGGCTATACAGTAAGACCTGCCTTAAAATAAAAAAGGAAGGAAGGATGGAAGGAAGAAAGGAGGGAAAGGAGGGAGGGAGGGTAGAAGAAAGGAAAAAAAGGAGACAAAGCAATAAAAATAGAGAAAGCCCCAGTGCTGTGTGGTTTGGGGCTTTTTAGTAAATACTGTTTAATAAGACCGGGTGTACCCTCATACTTGTATGCCACACATATGTACCCCATAATCACATGTCTCTTCTCCTTCTAATGCCACTCACACCCCAGGCAAACAAAATTTTAAAAACATATTTTCTACTTGTGGAGAGAAACAAAAATAAAAGTGCACAAATAATTCTGTCATAAAGCAGTGCTTTGTAGCAATTACAGAAGAAATGTGGGGCTGGAGAGATGGCTCAGTAATTAAGGTGCTTGCTTGCAAAGCCTACTGGCCTGGGTTGAATTCCTCAGTATCCATGTAAAGCCAGATGCACAAAGCGGATCGTGCATCTGCAATCTGTTTGTAGTGGCAAGAGGCCCTGCCACGCCTATTCTTTCTGTGTCTTTCTTTGTCTCTCTCTGCTCACAAATAAATTTCAAAAATCTTTTTTTTTTCTTTTTTGGTTTTTCAAGGTAGGGACTCACTGTAACTCAGGCTGACCTGGAATTCATCGTATAGTCTCAGGCTGGCATCGAACTCACAGTGATCCTCCTACCTCTGCCTCCCAAGTGCTGGAATTAAAGGTGTGTGCACCATACCCACCTCAAAAATTTTTGATTTATTTTGGTTTATTTTATTTTATTTATTTGAGAGAAAGAGAAAGAGAGAATGGGCGTGCCAGGGCTTTTAGCCACTGCAAACGAACTCCAGATGCATGCGCCATTTTGTGCATCTGGCCTAAGTGGGTCCTGGGGAACCAAACCTGGGTCCTTTGGTTTTGCAGATAAGTGCCTTTACTGCTAAGCCAACTCTCCAGCCCTCAAAAACATATTTTTATTTATTTATTTATTTATTTATTTATTTATTTATTTTTGGTTTTTCAAGGTAGGGTTTCACTCTAGCCCAAGTTGACCTAGAATTCACGATGTGGTCTCAGGGTCGCCTTGAACTCACAGCGATCCTCCTACCTCTGCCTCCCTAGTCCTGGGATTGAAGGCGCGCGCCACCACGCCCGGCAAAGAAATGTACAAACCAGAAGCTGCTGTGTTCAGAAGGCAATACCACCGAGAAGCGGGAAACCTCATGGAGCAGGATGGACGTGGCGTAGAGAGGGAAGAGCCCCAAGTATGGGTGACCAGTGGGCTGGGTTAAGGCACCGGGACAGGAAAGCGCAAACAAATGGAATGGAGCGCCAGGTACGGAGGCCTATCTACTGATAAACAGAAGACTTGGTAGGCCACTGCTCTGGACCAAGCACCTGCACTAGGCCCCCGCAGGCCAGACCAAACCAAGATGGAGTCACTCATGCTAGAAGGCACATAATCATACAACCTTTAAGGAAGCAGGTACATCCAAAACTAGACTAGCTTCTCCTGGAAACAGGGGTCTCCAGTCTATGTGAGTGGTATAAGGGAGTCCTGGTGAACCCTTTACAGCACAAAGTGACCCTTTCAAAACAATGGTGTTTCTGGCTAGCAAGATAGCTGTGTCAGTCAAGTGCTTGCCTGTCAAGCATGAAGACCTGAGTTCAAGTCCCAGAACCCAGGTTTAAAAAAAAAAAAAAAAAAACCTGGGCGTGGTGGAGCGTGAGGGTCATCTCAGTGCCAGGGAGCCAGAGACAAGAGGATCTCCGGGGCTCGGCCAGCCAGTCTAGCCTGGTTGGTGAGCTCTAAGTCAGTGAGAGACTCTCCCTAAAAACAGGTAGAAGATGTCCCAAGGAAGCTGGCCTCCACATGAAGGTGTACCTGCACTCACACACATGCGCCCATACACATGCCTACCAAAAGCGGAAAGCTGAAGTAACTTGATGCTGGCTACCAAGCTAATCTCTTGTTCTGTCTCCTTCCCACCTCACAAAATCCAGTGTTCTGCCACAGCTCACGGGACACCCCCTTCTGCTTTGTACAGCAGCAGAGGCAGCCCCAGGTCATGAAGCACAGATAAAAGCCAGCTCGATCTAGAACTAAATATGGCAAATTTTATCTTTTGACAATTCTAAGGCCGTAAAGGTTACATATATTTTTTTTTTAAAAAATCAAAAGTCTTAGCACCAGATATTTTAAAACTAGAAATTATCATTTTACTTTAGCTAAGGTTTTAAGAGCATTTACCTTCGGTTGGAAATTTCTTGGCTCGTTCCTCAAAGAACCATTCTCCCGTTTTTATTTTTACATTTCTGAAAAGCAAGCAGAAAGGCAGCCTCAGACACAGTAGGTGTGGATAGTCCCATAAGAGGGAGGAAGAGAGGGAGGGAGAGCTGGGAGGAAGGAAGGAATATCATAAAATGCTAACCTGGGCTGGAGAGATGGCTTAGTGGTCGAGGCGCTTGCCTATAAAGCCAAAGGACCCAGGTTCAATTCCCCAGGACCCACGTAAGCCAGATGCACAAGGTGGCGCATGCGTCTGGAGTTCCTTTGCAGTGGCTGGAGGCCCTGGCACACCCATTCTCTCTCTCTCTCTCTCTCTCTCTCTCTTTCCCTCTGCCTCTTTCTATCTTTCTCAAATATATAAATAAAAATTATATATATAATATATGATATAACATATTATATATAATATATAACATATTATATATATATATATATATATGTATATATATATATATATATATATATCAGTTTGGAAAATTGTTTTGCAGTTTTCTTGTAACTTGATGACATGGTGCCAGCACGTACTTTGTGGCCTTCCATCCCGCTGACACTGCCCTTCATTAGCGAAAGAGGAATGCTGGCTGCAAGAACTTTGAAAACTCCAGCGCACAAATGTTGAATCATGAAGAGCCTGGAGGACACTAGCTGAAAGATATCTGGACCTCATGACCGTCAGTGAGCAACGACCCAAAGAGGCAGGTTGAGGGGCTTTTTTATTTTGGTTGGGAACTGCTGCTTCTGCACATGGTCAAGCTGTCACATCTACAAACGAACGCGACGGCCACCACTTCACTGACACGAGGTGCTGATGGTCTATGGAGTCAGGGTTCTCTAAGGCCTAAAAAAAGTATATCCAGGGCTGCAGAGATGGCTTAGCGGTTAAGCGCTTGCCTGTGAAGCCCAAGGACCCCGGTTCAAGGCTCGATTCCCCAGGACCCACGTTAGCCAGATGCACAAGGGGGCGCATGCGTCTGGAATTCGTTTGCAGTGGCTGGAGGCCCTGGAGCCCATTCTCTCTCTCTCTCTCTCTCTGTCTCTCTCTCTGCCTCTTTCTCTCTCTGTCACTCTCAAATAAATAAATAAACAAAAAAAATTTTAAGTACATCCATGTAGATCTGCTCTCTGCACAGTGATCTGATGGCAAGGAAGCTTCAAGAAGGCCTGAGAGAAACCCAAGCTGCAAAAATTCCACAGGAAGCAGCTGAGTCCTGGGAAACTGACAGCACCCTCGCTAACTTCATGTTTGTCCCGCCGCTTGCTAATTCCTAACTGCCACGGTCCAGTGCACGCACACAGTTAAAAATGTTTTTTTTAAATATTTTATTTATATATTTGATACAGAGAAAGAGGCAGAGACAGGGAGAGAGAATGGGCGCGCCAGGGCCTTCAGCCACTGTAAACAAACTCCAGATTCATGCACCACCTTGTGCATCTGGCTTTCATGGGTCCTGGGGAATCGAACTGGGATCCTTTGGCTTTGCAGGCAAGTGCCTTAACCACTAAGCCATCTCTCCAGCCCTAAAAATGTTTTTTAATATTTATTTTTATTTACTTATTTGAGAGAGAGAGGTAGATACAGAGAGAAAAAATGGGCACACCAGGGCCTCCAGCCGCTGCCAATGAACTCCAGGCGTTCACGCTACCGTGTGCATCTGACTTACATGGGTACTGGAGAATCGAACCTGGGTCCTTTGACTTTGCAGGCAAGTGCCTTAACCACTAAGCAGTCTCTCCAGCCCGCTGAAATATTTTTTACATCTAACTCTCTTGCAGCTAAAATGCTTTGCAATTTTACGTGCGCGCGCGCGCACACACACACACACACACACACACACACAGCTCAGCTGATCTGGTTTCAACATTCTGACAGAAAAAAAAAGACTGATTATTCAGATTGATCACTCAGATTAAATCCTAGGTGACTAGGCAAAGGGCTGGGGGATCATGATGAAGATAAAGAAATGATTTTTATCAAAATGTTCGCAACACTTCTTGCAAAACATGAATAACTGTCCCTTGCTAACTTCGGAGAGGAGGCAGGCAGGCACCTTCTCTGTCACATTCACAGCCACAGCCCCAAGCACTGTGGACTGAGACACAAATGAACCATCCTCTCAATGCAGGGGGCACCCTGAGAAAAAATGGATGAGGTGAGATCCAAACTGGAGAGAGCCTACAGTGGTGCGCACTCCAGGTTTAGGTGGCACATCCTTTGAACATGCAGAGTAACTGCTCACACGCTCAGACTTGACAGGAACCGTGACGGAAGAGGCTGTGCACAGAGTGACAGGAGCGCAGGTGCTGTGGTGAACCCACGGCCCATTGTGAGGCGTTAAAGTGGTAAGTGGCGCTGGGGAGATAACTCGGTGAGTAAGACAGCTTCAGTTGGATCCCTAGCACCCATGTAAAAAGACAGACATGGGGCTGGAGAGATGGCTCCGGTGGTCATGGCGCTTGCCTGCAAAGCCTAAGGACCTGAGTTTGATTCTCCCAGCACCCACATAAAGACAGATGCACAAGGTGGCACATGCGTCTGGAGTTCCTTTGCAATGGCTAGAGGTCCTGGCGCACACCCATTCTCTCTCTTTCTATCTGCCTCTTTTGTGCTCTTAAATAAATAAATGCTGACATGGCTGCTCGTGTGGGGACAAGAGGATCATTGAGGCTCCCTGGTCAGCCAGTCTAACTGAAAACTGGAGAGTTCCAGTTTTGATGAGAGACCCTGTCTGACAGAACCCAGGTGGAGAAATGATAAAGGAGGACACATGCCATCTTCCTCAGGCCTCTGCATGTGGTCCATGGGGCACACGCACCTGCACACACACATACACACATAGCACACCTCCTACACGTACATGCACATGCACACAAAGTGTGAGTGTTCACCACTGTGAAGGCCACAAGTCAGCAGGCCTGTGGGCTAATCACAGTGTGTTGGTCACAAGATAGAGACTGTAGGGCTGAGAGCACAGCTCCGTGACCGAGTGCTCACCTTGCAGAGGTGAGGCCCTGGGTTTGATCTTTAGCACCAGAAAAAGAAAGAAGAAAAAAAAAAAGCACAGGAGGGTCAGGGTTTTGTTGGGCATGGTAGGGCACACCTGTCATCTCAGCACTTGAGAGGCTGAGGTAGGAGGATTATGAGTTTGAAGCCAGCATAGCCTACACAGTGAGAACCTGTCTCTTAAAACAAAAATAGTTGGGGGCCGGGCGTGGTGGCGCACACCTTTAATCCCAGCACTCGGGAGGCAGAGGTAGGAGGATAGCCGTGAGTTCGAGGCCACCCTGAGACTCCATAGTGAATTCCAGGTCAGCCTCACCTAGAGTGAAACCCTACCTTGAAAAACCAAAAAAAAAAAAAAAAAAAAATAGTTGGGCTGGAGAGATTGCTCAATGGTTAAGACACTTGCCAAGGGACCTGGGTTCAATTCCCCAGTACCCCACATAAAGCCAGATGCACAAAGTGGTGCATGCATCTGGAGTTTGTTCTGGGGGTTCGTTTGCAGTGGCTAGAGGCCCTGGTGCACCCATTCTCTCTCCCTCTCTGCCTCTTCCTCTCTCCCTTTCAAATACATATAATGTTTTTTTTTTTAAAAAAAAAAAAGGTTGAGAAAAATGTTGAGATTGTGACTCCTGGCTTGTGACACTGAAGTAGTCACTGAAACAACAGAAATGTTACTTCAGACTGGCAGAGCTGTCCTTGAGTAAGGCCTGTAGAAACTGGACTGGTGGAGTGAGTAGGAGTCTCCCCACAGCCCCGCAGAGCTAAGCACAGGCTCACACTACCACAGGGGCCACAGTCAGGGCACAAGATAAACACTCACTCTTGACTCGCGCAGTCACTGGAGGTCAGATGAGGGGGCCGAGAACGCCTGGCAGGATGCCACAGGCAGGGTCCATGGAGCCCGCAGGACCAGAAGAGTGGCCATGCCGGGGTGTGTGTCACCGCGGCAACCACAGGGCACTGGCAGGAAACAACCTTCAAAAACCCAGCAGGCCCGCCTCTGTGCGAAAGAGCCCGAGGGTCACCAGGCTGGAGTGGAGAGACCGCGGGGCAGGACGGCGGGACGTTTGGGGCACTGGCCTGTGGCAACGCTCAGCGATGGCAGGCAAAGGGCGGAAACTGAGTCTGCCAAGTTCAGAGAGAGGCTTCCCCAGACAGTGAAAGAAGAAAGGGACATGAAATGCTGAAGAAGAGAAAAGAAATGGAGGATGAGGCCAAGCCGCTCACCCAAAGCTGTCTCCAAAGAGGCCACAACAGCGGCATGAAAGCAGCCCTGGCACTCAGATCTAACTGAGGGCCAAATAATCCGTTCAAAACAACGCTCCTCAATCCATACAGACCAATGTGGAGAAACCCCTTCCCAGACATAGTGTAGGGACCATTTTCTTTTTTGGTAGCAATTTTTTAAAAATGATTTTTAAAATATATTTTATTCATTTGAGATGGGGTGGGGAAAGAGAGAGAGAGAGAGAATGGACACCAGGGCCTCCAGCCACTGCAAATGAACTCCAGACATATGCGCCACCTTCTGTATCTGGCTTATGTGGGTACTGGGGAATCAAACCTGGGTCCTTAGGCTTCGCAAGCAAGCGCCTTAACCACTAAGCCATCTCTCCAACCCAACTGCTTTTGTTGTGTGCTGGATGTTTGGTTGTTTCTCTCTGTGTTCATGTATGGAAGCAGCTTCTTCCACCATTGATGGAACTCTCCTCCCACCCCCATCCGTAAGCTTGAAATAAATCCCTTCCTCCCCTAAACTGTGCCTGGTTTGGATGTTTTGTCCTAGCAATGGGAAGCTGACTACAATGCCCCCTTTTGATTGGAATCACCCCATCACTGCAATCACCCCCGCTCAGTGGGATCACCCCTTTCCCTTTGGGATCTCTCCCTTGCAGTTGGAATTACCCCCTTCCCATTGGCTCCTTCTGAAGACCATGAAGACATCTCTTCTCACTCCAGGAAGCAACTTCCCCAGTAACCAACCATGTTCGCTTTAGTCCTTCCTGTCTTTGTCTCAGTCCTTTCTGTCACTTCTCCCCATCGCCATTTCTTTTGAATTTCTTATATCCCACAATCCACGTACGTGAGCTAAGCTGTCTCTTTACTAGGCTCGGGATCATGGTTCCCATCTTACCCGTTATGGGCAAGTTCCTGCCCAGCGCCACCCCCCTATACACCTTTGGAATGTTCTCTCACATTCCCCATCACTAACACCTCCAGCCTCCTCGCTTGGTGCCTGGTGCTCTGCTACATTCCCAGCCTTTCTTTGATCTCCTTGTGTTGAGGCAGGGTCTCATTAAGTTCCTCAGGCTGGTCTGTAGCCCAGGGAAAACTTGAGCTTGTGATCCTCCTGCCTCAGTCTTCTGAGAAGCTGGGATCATAGCCCACCAGAGCCTGATCTGCAAGAGAAAACTTTCCCTGACGGCAGCCCCTCCTATCAAACATCTCAAGCACATTTTGCGGGCCTTTGGCCCAGTAGCAGCTTAAGTTGGTCTATGCATATATATTTATTTTATTTTATTTATCTGAGAGAGACAGAGAGAATGGGTACACCAAGGCCTCTAGGCACTGCAAACGAACTCTAGACACATGCACCATCTGACTTGTCTGGGTACCAGGGAATCAAACCCGGGTCCTTAGGCTTTGTAGGTAAATGCCTTAACTGCTAAGCCATCTCTCCAGCCCATCTATGCATATTTTTAATTCCTCCCCTTTCTTAACTTCTCAAAATCTGCTTTCCTCATTTTATTCCCACAGTCACTTGCTGAGGGAGAAGCAGGGGAAGAAACACAAGGGAAGTTAAAACCCTTTCCCAGGCCGCGGTATATGAGACAGGGTGACACTGCTCTGCTTTCCAAGCTCCTCCTTGCTCCTCTCCTAATATGGGATGGTGGCCCAGAATGGACAAAGTTAGAGGGAAGATGAGCACTGTGAAGAAGACAAAATGGGAAGAGAGAAAGCTTGTGTTATTATAAATTATCTCTCTCCCCACAGACCCTCCTGTGTCAATCCACCTGGAGGAATGCTGTTATCTTAGATATTTTGGAACACATCCTCATTTCAAAATAAGGAAGCTGAGGTTTAGAAATGAGACTTCATGTACTTAGAGAGTCAGGTTACAACGCTGGGCATGAGGCCCTCCAGGGTGGGGATACCCCTGGGAGGGTCCTTAGCCCAGTCCTATTTTCATTTGAGTTTACAGTTAGAAGGAGAACAGCTGCCATCAGACTTCAAATCTGAGTGGCTGACTGTGTGGGGAAGAAAGTCTTCAGACCTTTCTAGAGATAGCTTGGAATGACTGTTGGCTACCCCAACAGCCCAGGTCTACACCAGCACCATGTGGCCAGGTACTGCTTTGGTTTGACTTCTTGAGCTAAGAAAGCCCGAAGGACACAGACTCCAGAGAAAGTGCTTCAAGGCGGTGACACAGTGTGACAGAAACAGAGGACACGATTCAACAGCAGAGAAAACAGGTTGAGCCACTTCTCTCTGGCTGAATGCCTGGACATGCATTAAGTCTTGCAAAGGGACAGGAAACCAAGCACATTAATGTAATGGCATCCAGAAAGACAGCCTTCCTGGTCTGAGGGAAGAGAAGCCAGCCGCCATATTGCTCCGTGTTGGCGCCGCTCACGCACGACCTGCCCCTAGGTCAGGTCAAGTCTCTGATTGCACCACATGCACATATGTATCAGGCTCCTTCCTCCCATAAGTTCTGTAATGTGCTCTGCACTTGCCCCCCCCCCAACAAGTGGGCACACCCCTCCTGTGTGCTCAGAACTCTGTAACTGGCTCAATCTTGCTTTGAACAATGGGGATGCAGTTAAATATATTCCTTATTTTCAATGATTCATTCAGAAGGACAAATTCTGCATTCAAAAATCTCACCACCAGGGCTGGGGAACTGGCTTAGCAGTTAAGGCGTTTGCCTGCGAAGCCCAAGGACCCCTGTTCGATTCCCCAGGACCCACATAAGCCGGATGCACAAGGGTGTGCACACGTCTGGAGTTCATTTGCAGTGGCTGGAGGCCCTGGTGCGCCCATCCTATCTCTCTCTCTCTCTCTCCCTCTCCCCCTTCCTCTCTCTGTCTCTCAAATAAATAAATAAATAAAATTTTTTTAAAAACCCTCACCACCAAAGGCTGGGGAGGTGGCTCACTGCTCAAGCCCGAGTATCCAAGTTCGATGGGCAGACGGCACATGAAAAGCCAGAGGCCATGATTGGTTTCTTTAATTCCAGCACCCTGACGGCCAGAAGGGCGGCGGACACAGGAGAATTCCAGGGAGCTTGCAGCAAGCTTAGCAAAGAACAGCAGCAGAGAAAGATCGAGAGAAACCCCGCCTCGCACACATAAATAAGTAACAGTAATAGTTCCAAAACCTCATAACCAAAAGGTTCAAATAAATGTGGATTTAGTGTATCATCAATAGGAAGAATACAGCTCTGTGGGTAGACATCACATATAGGCTAAAAGCTTCCCAGCGTGCTGTATAGGACCACCTCACATCTTTGTAACCGTTTTCTCTTAATTGTACTGAAGGAGATAGGTTTCGCTCTAAGACAACCGAGGCATTGTTGGGCCAGGGTGGTGGTGCATGCCCATAATCCTGGCATTTGAGAGCTGGAAGCAGGAAGATCAGGAGTTTAAGATCATTCTTGGCTACACATTGAGTTCAAAGCCAGTTTGGGCTACATGAGACCTTGTTTTTTAAAAAAACAAAGAAAAAAAGCTGATCCCTGGGCTGCAGAGACGGCTCAATGGTTAAGAGTGCACCCTATGAGAGCACCGGGGCAGGCAGGGTCTGAGGGTGTTCAGTGCAGTTCCCAGAGTTCACATAAACCTCTGGGTGTGACCACAGATGTCTGTGACCCCCATCAGGATGTGGCCACATGTCTGTAACCCCAGTCCTGCAAGAAGCGGAGAGAGACCAGAGCATTGCTAGAGCTGTGGAACCAGCAAAGCTCCAGAGTCAGTGAGGAGGCTCTGTCTCAAGCAAACAAGGCAGCAATGGAAGGGGACACCTCATGTTCTCCTCTGGCCTCTGCACATACGCAGAGCGCCACCTCCGCACATTGACACACCACACACATGACATCACACACACCATACACACACACACAAAAAGAAAAAACAAAGAAATCCAAATGAACTTAACTGCTCGGTTAGTCCATGATCTGCCATTACAAACTTTATAAATTAAAAAGAAATTAAAACATTTTAATATGAGTCATAAAATAACCCCCAAGCAGAGAAATAGCTCTCTGTTAGTCAGTCTGGAAGTGTCTACTGATCGCATTTGAGGTGTGATGAGTCTCTCTGCCAAGTGCTTGTTTGGCACCATGCTGGAGGCCTGGGTCAGAGGTGCAATTCGCATATGCATATGTGCACGCACGCACGCACGCACACATCACCCACGATGCTCACCTGTCCTCAAAGCACACAGTGCACTTCCAGGCCCGGGTCCTCCGCAGGAACACGCGGCACTCGGAGCACACGCGGTGGCTGCAGCCCTGGCACACGGCTCCCCGGTTCAGCAGCAGCCCCAGCTCGCACTGGCAGCGGGCACAGCACTTGTCCCTGTGCTCGAGGCTCGAGCTCTTCGCCCCTTTCCAGCGGAGGTGCTGCAGGTACGTCCTCAGCTTCCTGCGGCCACAGAGTTGAAAAATGACCGGGTGGGACGCCACACACCAGACCCCGGGCAAGAGCGTCCACAGACCAGACCTACCCGTGGCAAGGCAAGGGCTGTGGGGTCTGGCACTCCTGGGTTCCCACGTGGCTGTGGGAGCTGGGCTCCCCTCATCTGCTAGAGGCCAGGCTCAGGGTGTTCTCACCTGTGAGGCAGATCCCACCTCGGGGTAGCAGGGCAAAAGCAGTAGGCCTGGCTGGGAGGCATTAGCTGCTATTTCTCTATTTATTCTTTTGTGCCCAAGAACAGTCAATATGTGTGTGTGTGCATGTGCGTGTGTGTGTGTGTGTGTGTGTGGCATAGAAAAATCTATAAACAAGCCGGGCATGGTGGCACATGCCTTTAATCCCAGCACTCAGGAGGTAGCAGTAGGAGGATTGTCATGAGTTCAAGGCCAGCCTGAGACTACTCGGTGAATTCCAGATCAGCCTGGGCTACAGTGAGACCTACCTAGAAAAAAAACCAAAAATTCTTTAAAAATTAAAAAAAAGAAAAACCTCTAAACACAGAGCAAACATCCTTGCTACTGTATCTTAATAAAACTATGTAACTAATGCTATTGCTACTGTATATATATATATATATATACATATATATATATATATATATTTACACATATATATGTGTTTTTATAATTTTTGTTTTGTTTGTTTTGTTTTTCAAGGTAGGGTCTCACTCTGGCCCAGGCTGACCTGGAATTCATTATGTAGTCTCAGGGTGGCCTCGAACTCTCACTGATCCCTCTACCTCTGCCTCCCGAGTTCTGGGATTAAAGGCTTGCGCCACCACGCCCAGCTTGTTTTTATAATTTTTTATGAGAGAGAGAGAATTGGCACGCCAAGGCCTCCAGCCACTGCAATCAAACTTCAGACGCTTGTGCCATCTTGTGCATGTGTGACCTTGCATGCTTGTGTCACCACATGCATCTGGTTTACGTGGGATCTAGAGAGTCAAACATGGGTCCTTAGGCTTCACAGGCAAGTGCCTTAGCTGCTAAGCCACCTCTCTAGCCCTGTGTTTTTTTGAGGTAAGGCCCAGGCTGATATGGAATTCACTTTGTAGTCTCAGACTGGCTGGCCTTGAACTCACAGTAATCCTCCTACCTCTGCCTCCCAAGTGCTGAGATTAAAGGTGTCTGCCACCATGCCTGGCCACTAAAAAAAATTTTTTTTTGCCCTGGCTGGCCTCAAACTTGTTAAGTACCTAAAGATGACCTTGAAGGCCCAATCGTATTGCCTGTACCTCCCAAGTGTTGGGGTCATAGGCGTGCACCACCACACCCAGCCATCTGCTTAGTTTCTAAGCCTCACATCTTTCATGAATGTTGATAAATACATACCACGTTATTTACAGATGGACTTTCACAGCTAACAATGGGCCAGTTTGGCACGGTCTAGAGCTGCCAGTGAGTAAGAACTCAAACCAAACAGTTCCAGAAGCTTAGCCAGGCCAGGAAAGGAGCTCCCTGTTGACAAAGTGGGAACAGGCTGAGCAAGTTCCCGCTTCACGCCAACAGGGAAGTAAAAGTGAGCTATGGGAAGAGACAGCAGCGGATTCCAGCAGATTTGCTATTTCTTTCTTTCGTTTTAAAAATATTTTTATTTATTTATTTGCAAGCAGAGAGAGATAGAAGAGAGAGAGAAAGAGACAGAATGGGCACGCCAGGGCCTCTAGCCACTGCAAACGGCCTCCAGACACATGCACCATCTTGTGCATCTGGCCTTATGTGGGTCCTGGGGAATCGAACTCTGATCCTTAGGCTTTGCAGGCAAGCGCCTAAACTGCTGAGACAACTCTCCAGCCCAGATTTGCTGTTTCTAAGCCTCTTCTTGGTACCTCCAGGTGCCATGGAAAGTAAGGCAGGAAAATTCTTAACCCTGAATTTCCTTCTGGGGGACCCTCAGAAACCTTATGGTGCCCTTTCAACTTTCCCACACGGTAGGAAATCAGGCGGATGGCACGCATCACAAAGGCACCTTATGAAAGTAATTATGAAATAATTTTTTTTCAATAGCAAAAAATAATGCCCAGCCTCAAGCTTTCCTTGGGACCTTTCTGAGTCGGAAGCTCAGCCCTGAGCTAGTAGTCACAAGTAAGCCAGAAAGCAGCGGGTCCAGGCAGGAAAAGCAAAGGAAGCTTACCGGACCCTTTCCTCCTCGATGCTCTGAATGGCCCGATCACGGTACAGGACTTGGAGGATGACCTCTCGTTCCAGCTCCCTGAGGGACTCCAGGGCCACTGCATACGCCATTTCCTCTCCCTTGGCCTCCACTGTCCTGCCAAAGAGTGGGAGTCCAGCTGTAACCTGGCGCTCATGGAAGAGTCCTTCTCTCTTTTCACCTGCTGCCGGTTTTTCTTGCAGCTCTTTTTCTCTTTGGGACTTTGTCGTACTCCTAGGAGGAGAATGCTCCCAGAGGCTGTCCCCGTGCCCGGGCCACTGCCACCTGGGGAGCTCTCTCACTGGGCCCTGCTGCTGCAGCTCTGACATCCGCCCCGAGGCAAGAGCGTATCTTTTTCTGAGGTTTTGCCAGAGATTCTTATAAATGATGCATGACTGCAAAGCAGATAAGTTGTGCAAAGCACAAGTGTTTATCAGGAAATATCCAAGCAGCAATGAAAGGGTATCAGTGACTTTTGGAAACTAACCTCCCCCTGAAAGTGTTTCCAGGTCAGCCAGCTGAAATGATCATTAGAAGTCCAGCCTGCTTAATGCTGTAATGCCTATGGAAAGAAAGGGAGGGAGAAAGAAAAACACAAAGACAATAAAAACCGCATCAGTTTTCCTGGCTTGAGTATTTCTGCACAGACAAAGCTTTGTGTTTTGTACAATGATTAAATTTTATTAAATAATATGGAACAGACTTGATAAACTAGAGACCCTGAAGCAGGAGCACCCAAACTGTAGTGTCAGGATTTTGGCTACACCAGAGGCCTGTAAGCGCTACACATGATTTGTATAAAGTTTTATATTGTGAAAAATTGGGTACATAAACAGTTTTTCATTTTTTCTAAGGGCATGCGATAAATGTAGCATCCTGAATAAATAGAACTTTTATAACACTTCAAAAATTATCAAATAAGATTTCTTTCTTATATTAAATGGTTTTCTTATTTATTATTTTTATTTACTTATTTGTGTGAGAAAGAGAGAGACAGAGAGAGTGTGTGTGAATGGGTGTGCCAGGGCCTCCAGCCATTGCAAACGAACTCCAAATGCATGTGCCACCTTGTGCATCTGCTTTTACATAGGTACTTGGGGAATCAACCCTGGGTCCTTAGGCTTTTCAGGTAAGTGCAGTAACCACTAAGTCATCTCTCCAGCCTGAAATAAGATTTCTTACATTAAAAATTTCTGTGTTTAGCCAGGCATGGTGGCACATGCCTTTATTCACAGAACTTGGGAGACAGAGGTAGGATGATCGCTGTGAGTTCAAAGTAACCCCGAAATTACATAGTGAATTACAGTGAATTCTGGGCTACAGCGAGACCCTACCTTGAAAAACAACAACAACAACAACAACAACAAAAATTCTGTGTTTGCTGGGTATGGTGGCGCACGCCTTTAATCCCAGCACTCAGGAGGCAGAGGTAGGAGGATCACTGTCAGTTTGAGGCCACCCTGAGACTACATAGTGATTCCAGGTCAGCCTGGGCTAGAGCAAGACACTACCTCAAAAAAAAAAAAAAAAAAAGCCGGGTGTGGTGGCGCACACCTTTAATCCCAGCACTTGGGAGGCAGAGGTAGGATGATTGCTGTGAGTTCAAGGCCACCCTGAGACAACAGAGTGAATTCCAGGTCAGCCTGGGCTAGACTGAGACCCTACCTCGAAAAACCAAAAAAAAAAAAAAGGGGGGGGGGCTAGAGAGATGGCTTGGCAGTTAAGCACTTGCCTGTGAAGCCTAAGAACCCTGGTTTGAGGCTCTATTCCCCAGGACCCACGTTAGCCAGATGCACAAGGGGGCGCATGCATCTGGAGTTCGTTTGCAGTGGCTGGAGGCCCTGGCACGCCCATTCTCTCTCTCTCTCTCTCTCTATCTGCCTCTTCCTCTGTCTGTCACTCTCAAATAAATAAATAAAAATAAACAAAAAAAAATTTTTTTAAATCTGTGCTTTTGTGTGTGTGCGTGCACATGCACACGTGTGTCATGGCGCACACGTGGAGGTCAGGGTGCTGGTTCTCTTCTTCCACCTTGTTTGAGACAGAGTCTCTCTTGTTGTTGCTACTAATTTATTATTATTATTTTATTATTTGCCACTATGAACACTAGTCTATCTGGCCTGTGGGCGTCAGGAATCTCCTGACTCTGCCTCCCATGGCCATGGGTGCACTGGGATTACAGGTGCATGGGCTGGAATTGAACTCTGGTCAGCAGGCTCGAGGAGCAAGTGTCTTTCACCACCACACCATCTCCACAGCCCCCTCATAACTTGGTTTTCCTAACATGAATCTCACATGCTCCGAGGTATCAAGGCCTGTGTTCAAAGGCAACTGTGTGACACTTCACCACAGGGTCAGTTCTGGGAAATGCATTGGGTCACTCATTTTGTCATTTGAAAGCTTCAGAGTCCAGCAACCTAGTTACACAAACCTGGACGGTCTGGTCTACTACCCACCTAAGCTACATGGAATATGTGTATGGAATAGCCTGGTGCTCTTAGAGTCCTGGTGAACAACACAACACAAGGGAAAATGATACAACAGAGAGACAGTGATGGAGAGGAGTGAGGCTAAGGCAGTGCAACGTGACAAACTGCTTTCAGTCCACTTTGATTTTTTTTTTCAAAAGGTAAAAGGCCTTAGCAGCCAAGGCGCTTTCTTGCGAAGCCTAAGAACTCATATTCGACTCTCCACGTCCCACATAGCCAGATGCACAATGACACAAGTGTGCAATGTCGCACATGTGCCAAAAGGGGGCGCATGTGCCGAGTTTGTTCACAGTTGCTGAAGGCCCTGGCACGCCCAATTCTCTCTCCCCTCCCCTTCTCAAAATAAAAAAAAATAAAAGGCAAATACACTAAAAATATCAATAAAAATGGTACAGCAAACACCTATAGCAGGAGCACAGTAACACAGTCACTTATCATGATCAAGTATTGCGCATCGGATGTAACTGTATGTGCTCCATGCTGCAGTGTGGTGGGCACGTTCACATCAGCACCACCATAGACATCAGAGTAATGAGATGGGGATTTTCCTCTCTGTTACAATTTTTATGGCACCATTATGCTAGTGTATATTTTCTGATGTTGACTAAAGCATGTGTAGCTGACTGTACATCTTCTTAATTGAAAATGCATTAGAGAAATGATGTTCTTAATTATTGGCTATTATTGGTATAAGTATCAGCAAACCAAAAAAGCTTGTAACCAATTAGGGAAGTATGAAGTAATCACCACAACCTCAGCCTATCAATAATTTATGGCCTTTAATGGTTTGTGCGAGCTTCCTTAGGCACTGTCTCTGTTTAGCACAAGCTAAGAGTTTGTGCATGCATCCCTCTAGAATGAAGATGTAGAAATAGGCAGCATACTTTCTATAACGTCACTGTGGTCATCCAGCCTATGTGAATCCCTCAGCAACCAGACATCCTTTCAATACCTTAGAAGCCACCCTCCTTTTAAATCTGTGAGTGGGAAGTTAGTAGATACGTGTGTGCATGCACATGGAGGTCGGAGATTGATATCCAGTGTCTTCCTTGATTGTGCTGCCTTACTTATTGATCAAGAGTCTCTCACCTGAACTCAGAGCTCATTGATTTGGCTAGCATAGTTAGACAACTTGCCCCGGGTACCCCCTTTCCTCCACCCCCCAAGTACTGAGATTATAGGCAGGCCACTACGTCTACCTGGGGATCCAAACTCAAGTCCTCATGCTTGCATATCAAGCACCTTGCCAACTGAGCCATCTTACCACAGTAAGACCGATGTATTTAAATTCACCAAATGGGGCTGGAGAGAGGGCTTTGCAGTAAAGGAGCTTGCCTATAAAGCAAAGGACCCCAGTTCAACTCTCCAGGACCCACATAAGCCAGATGCACAAGGGAGTGCATGCATCTGGAGTTCATTTGCAGTGGCTAGAGGCCATGGCATGCCCTCTCTCTCCCAAATAAACAAAATATATTTAAAAAAATAAATACACCAAATGCCTTGAGTCACAAAGGTAATTGATTATATTGAAATGTCTTTTAAATTGCTACATAGCAGTATATAAAATAATAAGATGTGGCAATGATCTAATGACTACCAGAATTTCACAATCCTGTGATTCTTTCCTGGTCTTTGCCTAAATTCATCATTTAAGTAAATGCCAAGATTTAATTAAAGCTTATTGAAAATAAAGATGTGATTGTGTCCTGTCCAAGTTGGTGGGCCTGCAGGCCAAAGGCTGTTGGCTTAAGCAATTTCATATTTGTTATTTTCTCTACTGTGGGATGAAGTTAAAAAATATATTGTTTACACCAGTTGCAGAAGCTGCATAAATGGGAAGAGAGGAGCTGGAGAGATGGCTTAGTGGTTAAGGCACTTGCCTACAAAGCTAAAGGACCCAAGTTCAGTTCCCCAGTACCCACATAAGCCAGATGCACAAAGTGGTGCATGTGTCTGGAATTCTTCTGCAGTGACTAGAGGCCCTGGCATGTCCATTCTCTCTCTCTCTCTCATAAATAAATAAATAAATTTTTGAAACTTTAAAATAGGAAGAGAGGCCACTCGGCTTCTAGATCCCAACAAAGCGCCTTCAAGTAGCTGCTTCCTACGGGATTCCTATCTAGACAGCATGGAAACACAAAACAACCACAACTCTAAGCTCTGGCCTGGCCAGTCTGGCAGCTCTCTGCCACTGAGGCAAAGCCTTGTGCCTCCTTGCTTCCATTTCCCAGAGGGACAGGTGAGCCAGCAGACCTTAGTCCCTGAGCTGTGAGTCTGTGGGGAAGAGAGAAATCAACAGAAAAGAGCATGCGGTCAAGTTGCCTGGGTGAGGAGTGAGTCCACCCCACGTTACCAATTCCCCAAGCCTTGTCTCCTAAACCGCCCACCTCAGTCTTGCTGTGTTCTTATTTCTTCTCTACTAGATGTGCTTGTAAGCCGATTTCTGTCTGGTTTGTCGGATTCTCAAGTATTTGTAAATGAAGATTTTTTAAATTAATTAATTTATTTATTTGAGAGAGACAGAGAAAGAGGGAGAGGGAGAGAAAGAGAGAGAATGGGCACACCATGGCCTCCAGCCACTGCAAAGGAACTCCAGACGCATGCACCACCTTGTGCACCTGGCTTCTGTGGGTCCTGGGAATCGAACCTGGGTTCTTACGCTTCGCAGACAAACGCCTTAACCTCTAAGCCATCTCTCCAGCCCTGTAAATAAAGCTTTGTGCACTGGGCTCAAAATGCTGGACTGAGCACCGTGCTTTCTTTTCCTGTGGCGGTTTGGACTCGCCCCAGCTGCTAGTCTCCAGCTCCTTGGCCCGGAGGGACCACAGTGCGTGCAAACCTGGACGGGTAATGACAGTGCCCAGTGTTCCCACGGGAGGATCCCGGGGAGCCAGGAGAGCTTCCGATGCAGGTGCATAGGCCTTGTGCGTTTCAGAAACTATCATTACAAAACACTACTGAATAGTCCATCATCCCAGCCTGGCGGACATGCTCCCCTGATGATGCAGCGGTGGGAACGCGGGCTGCCCCTTGTGGCGGCTCCCTCGTGGTTACCGAAAACCCAAATATCATGAAGCATGGAGCTATTCTGGGGCGCCTAGGGTGCATGGCTTGACGGATTGGTCATTATGCCCTGCCCCACTTCTAATAAAAGTACACACAGAACAAAATAAAGTCAGATAAGCACCGGCAGTCTACCAGGAAGCTGGCGTAAAAGTGACTGAGGGTTCAAACAAATGCCACAGCTTCCCAGTAGTCAGGACAAAGCAGAGCAGAGTGCAGCTGGATCAAGGTGGCCTGCACAGTCCGGGCGCACAGACGGCCTGCCTCCAGGTGGAAACGCACCAAGACGTCCAGTTACTTCAACACTGGTTTGGAGGAAGATTCAAAACTGAGATTCGCGCTGAAGGGATGGCTTAGCGGTTAAGGCGTTTGCCTGCAAAGCCAAAGGATCCAGGTACAATTCTCCAGGACCCACGTTAGCCAGATGCACAAGGGGGCGCATGCATCTGGAGCTCGTTTGCAGTAGCTGGGGGCCCTGGCGTGCCCATTCTCTCTCTCTCTTTCACTCTCTCTCTCTCCCTCTTTTGCTCCCTCTCAAATAAATAAATAAAATATATATATATTTAAAAAAAAAACAGAGATTTGGGCTGGAGAGATGGCTTAGCGGTTAAGCGCTTGCCTGTGAAGCCTAAGGGCCCCGGTTCCAGGCTCGATTCCCCAGAACCCACGTTAGCCAGATGCACAAGGGGGCGCACGCGTCTGGAGTTCGTTTGCAGTGGCTGGAAGCCCTGGCGTGCCCAGTTTCAATCTCTCTCTCTCTCTCTCTCTCTCTCTCTCTCTCTCTCTGTCACTCTCAAATAAATAAATAAAAATAAACAAAAAATATTTTAAAAAAGCAGAGATTCATGTATCATTATTATAAAGATTTAAGCCAAGGAGATAACACAAATCTTTAATTCACGGAAAGCATTTCACATGCAGACCGTGGAGCCTTCCCGGATTTCAAGTTGACAGTGGGCCAAAGCTTAGAAAACTCAAGCTGCGAGTATTCCAAATACACTCGCTCTGTGGTTATTATTGACTTTCCAAGACGTGGATCTTAGTTTCTCTGCACATTCAGCCAAAATGGAGGTTAAATTTTTTAAAAAATCTGTGCATGTGTTGCGGGTGGGGGCGGGGCAGTCAGTGTGTTGCCACCCTGAGGTAACATAATGAATTCCAGGTCAGCCTGAGCTAGAGTGAGACCCTACCTTGAAAAACCAAAATAATAATAATAATAATAATAATAATAATAATAACATCATTATAGTTAATCTCTAAGGGGCTGGATCAATTGCTAACATTTTGTTTGCAATAAAAATTTATCTTTTCCTCATCTCTAGATTTATTGCATATTTCCCCTTATATTTCTCTATATGGCCCCAATTTCTTTTGTACTGGAGTGTTCCTTCTAGTGGGAATACCAGGTTTCAGAGATCCCCTGTCACCCAGCAAGGGGATGCCTCATGGTTGTCTTGAGTTGAGAAACCCAGTGAATATTGTGACATGCAGGCTTACTAAAGCAGGGGGCAGGAAGTTGAGTAAAACCGGAAGTAAGGATAGTTGGGGAGGAAATATATATTCATTTCAGAAGGCCTCGGTTTTCAGAAATCTGAGAAATGGATAGGAAAATCCAAGTCATTTTCAAATTCAAAAAGAATGCTAGGAATGGTGATATTTTAATGGTCTCCTCTGAAACTCACAATATCATCGTGTGGATAATGAAATCTCTCAGATCAGTTTTTCTATAACATTGATAGTCTCATTCAACACATTCCTCAATTTTTATGTCCAAGCCCTGGGTCAGGCTCTGTCCTTGCCCACGCAGAGCTCACAGTATGCTTCCCAAATCCTGCCCCTCACGTTTACACTGGTGATTGCCAATACCGTGTGGCCCTCCACCTGTCCGTCTAATCAGCAATTAAAAATAAATAAAACCTTTGGCACAGAGCTATACTGCAGGGAGATTTCCCCTCCAGCCTCCTAGAGAAGCCTGCCACAGCAAACCACCCCATCCTGGCATGGCTCTTGCAGCTGGTGATCGGGGATCAAATCCCAAGTCCAGGACTCTGCCACAGTCTCTGGTGCCAGCTGCTGACTCTGTGGGAGACGAGACAGCCCCCCACCAAAGAAGTGGAGAAATGATTCCTCCTTCATAGGGAACTAAGTCACCCAGCAGCATCCCCAGAGCAAGTGCCCCCTTTACAGTGCACTAAGGTCCTGTCAGGAAGGCCTTAGAGAAGGAAGTGAGGGCAATTTCTCTAGGACTGGTGGGGTCATAGGCAGCAGTGGGGAGACATTTCAAGCTAGGCACATTAGCCCACCTTTATCCACTGGGGATCATTCCAAGATCAGCCCTCCCCAGTGTCTGGAACCATAGACAGCTCCCAACTGCATACACACACACACACACACAAAATCTGCATTCTGTTTTTTCTCCTGTACAAACATACATAGCTGCAGTTAAGTTCAATGTATAAACCAGGCACAGTAAGGGTTCACAGAGCGTTTATAAGAAGGTGCTACAAAGCCAGGCGTGGTGGCGCACGCCTTTAATCCCAGCACTTGGGAGGCAGAGGTAGGAGGATCACCGTGAGTTCGAGGCCACCCTGAGACTCCATAGCGAATTCCAGGTCAGCCTGGGCCAGAGTGAGACCCTACCTCGAAAAAACCAAAAAAAAGAAAAAGAAAAAAGAACGTGCTACAAAAAGGTTTTTAGAAAAACATATGAACTGCATCTGGGATTTTTCTCTTTCTTATTTTTGGACTGTGGTTGTCATGCAACTGAAATTGTGGAAAGTGAAACTGTGGGCCGGGGGTGACTACTGTACTGCTGCTTTTGTCTGTGAAGTCAGGCCGCATCCCAGAGCGCTGCAGCGTCCAGACAGACACAGCTCCTTGGCGGGACAGGGCGCATCCTTTCAACAACGCTGGTTGTGTCGACCTTCGGAGGGTCAGACGCTTGCTGGGAATGGAGGGCATGAGCTCAAGGCAGGCCTCGTCTGCATTCAAGACGTGTACATGCCAGCCAGGAAGGATACGTACACCAGCAAGTTACAGAAGAACAAGCACACGGACCCAAGGATCTGCACAGAAGGGGGCGGGACCAGGAAGGCTTCCTGGGAAAGATCAAAACAGCCACACTGCTGTCAACAGCTGTGTGTACAGTGGCACTGTCACGAGAGTCTCTCATGGAGGTGTCGTAGCTGTCTAAATTTGTGTAACTTCACTCTACGATGTTTGTCCAGTGACAGAAATCAACAAACAGTACACTTCTCAGAACACGTCCCCGTTAATATTTAATGCATGCCTCAGTTCAACCCAACTATGGAAGCTTGGAACCACGCTGTTGCAAACCTTGACTTTGGTCTTGAAAGTAGCCAGAGGGATAAAGACCAAGGAATGCAGAGTGTGGAGGGAGAGGAGAAGGGAGGATGAGACGGGAACGGGTTCTGTATTTGCAGTCTCGCCTACATACGTGTCCTCGCTGAGCTGGGGTCATGGGACCAAAGAAAGAGATGTTCGCCATGTGCCTAAGGACCTCTGTTCGAGGCTCGATTCCCCAGGACCCACATAAGCCAGATGCACAAGGGGGCACATGCATCTGGAGTTCGTTTGCAGTGGCTGGAGGCCCTGGCGCGCCCATTCTCTCTGCCTCTTTCTCTGTCTGTCCCTCTCAAATAAATAAAATAACAAAAAAATAAAAAATAAAAATAAAAATAAAAAAGAAATGTGCCAGCATGGCGGGAACAAGGAGGCAGCACTGCGCATGCCTGGAAGAGGGCTGCCCGCCCCACACAGTGTTTAGGGGAAACTGCAGGGTGTTCTCACAGCCTCCAAGCCACAACCTTGCAAAGACGCAGCCCTTTTACCTTTGGGGGGCGGGTGCGCAGCCCCCCTCCAGCTGCCCACCTCAGCTATTTCCTGGTGAAGCTCTGTGCTTTCAGCCCCAAACCACAAGGTTCTCTGCCTCCTATCGTGCAAAGGAAAAGGTGAGTGACTAAACTGACCTTGACAATGTCTCTGAAAAAAGAAAAAAAATCTCATCTCTTTTTTTAAAATTTTGCTTATGTTAATTCCCTTGGGAGGCTTTTGATAGCCACGAAGAATATGAACCAACCTAAAGCAAGTGATGAACAAAAAGTAGTTTTTTTAATAGCTCTTATCTCTAATTCCACCCAAACCGCTCCCATTCACAGGCTTCAAAGATTCGGTGTACAGAAGTGAGATGGCGTGCATGGGAGCCCAGTCTCATACAGAAACAAAGAGATGCACACATGCCTCTCACGTCTCTCCTGTCCCTTAATTCGAGGTGGCTTTCCCCAGGGGCCAGTGAAACCCAGTCTTTATTTTATTTTATTTTATTTTTTGGTTTTTCGAGGTAGGGTCTCACTCTAGCCCAGGCTGACCTGGAATTCACTATGGAGTCTCAGGGTGGCTTCAAACTCACGGCGATCCTTCTACCTCTGCCTCCCGAGTGCTGGGATTAAAGGGGTGCGCCACCACACCCCACTGAAACCCAGTCTTTAGAAACCATCACTGGTATGGTGTCACCCAAAGCCCTATACCTGGCTTCCCCCGCCCCAATACCTGTTTTATATTCATTTTCTTAACATTTTCCCAAGTTGTAGTAGCCTTAGGTCTCTTAAAACTGTGTACTTAGCCGGGCGTGGGGGCGCACGCCTTTAATCCCAGCACTCAGACGGCAGAGATAGGAGGATCACCGTGAGTTCAAGGCCACCCTGAGACTACATAGTGAATTCCAGGTCAGCCTGGGCCAGAACGAGACCCTACCTCGAAAAAATAAAACAAAACAAGCAAACAAAAATGTATACTTAATGCAGGAGAAAACACGGGCGTGTGTGTGTGTGTGTGTGTGTGTGTGTGTGTGTGCTTAAATCCCTGGACAACTGCCTCCCTGGGAAGACAAAAAGCACTATTATCCAGTGTTGATTCTAAGCATTGTTGCTCGTTCTGGGACATTCTTTACCTTTCCTTTCCTTTTCTTTTTTTCTTTTTTTGTTAACAACTTCCATGATTGGAAACAGTAACCCATGGTGATTCCCTCCCTCCCCCCACTTTCCCCTTTGAAAATCCACTCTCCATCATATCCCCTCCCCATCTCAATCAGTCTCTCTTTTATTTTGATGTCATGATCTTTTCCTCCTCTTATGATGGTCTTGTGTAGGTAGTGTCAGGCCCTGTGAGGTCATGGATATCCAGGCCATTTTGTGTCTGGGGGGAGCATGCTTTTTATTTTTCAAGGTAGGGTCTCGCTGTAGCTCAGGCTAACGCGGAATTCACTACATAGTCTGAGGCTGGCCTCGACCTCACAGCGATCCTCACCAGGTTACATTCTTGCCACCAGGCTCTCCTCCCTTCCCTCACCCACCCAGTGCTGTTTTAGAACGACAGTAAATAAATAGGAACCTGTGATTTGTGTGTGTGTGGTTTAAGTTTAACCTCGTATGGAAGAAGAACACAATTCTGTTGCGGTAGCTATTACTTACAACTTTTGCTATACTTTGTGCTGCATAGACAGCTACTGTTTATGCCACACTGACTCTCAACCAGGCAGTCCAGTAAGTCCTTCCACACACTGCCTCAACAACTCGTCATGACAATATGAATCAAGCACGTGACTGCGCACGGAGAGAGGAGCATGGGAGCTTTGAGAACTTACCTGGTCACACCGTAATCCGCACCTGCGGAACCCTGAAACCTGACGGTTCGTTCACACTGAGAAGTTAAGGAGTTACTACCTTCAACTATTGTGGCTGAATCATTTTTCTGCATCAATTCTAATTTCTTTTCTTTTCTATTCTTTCTTTTTTTTTGTTTGTTTGTTTGTTTTTCGAGGTAGGGTCTCACTCTAGCCTAGGCTGACCTGGAATTCACTAATGGAGTCTCAGGGTGGCCTCGAACCCACGGCGATCCTCCTACCTCTGCCTCCCGAGTGCTGGGATTAAAGGTGTGCGCCACCACACCTGGCTAATTCTAATTTCTTAATCGATTATCTTTAACATGTAATGTGTATTTTACTTCTCTCTTACCAAGATGTCTGTCTTGAGGTGAAGGAAGCTCAGTTTAGAGAAATTTACCTTAGACCTTAGCGAACTTAATATTTTTAATTTGTTCTTTACTGCAAAATTATATTTATATTCACCTCCAAACTAGAGATTATAGGTGATCAAAGCAGCCTGAATCAGTGAAGTAATTCAGGAAAAGGCAGTAATAAACTATGTATATAAGATCTCATAAGCCAAAGAAAAAATCAAATGATACTACCTTTACAAGGTACATACCAGCTGGGCATGGTGGCACATGCCCCAGGATTTGGGAGGCAGAGGTAGGAGGATCGCCATAAATTCAAGGCCACCCTGAGACTACATAGTGAATTCCAGGTCAGCCTGAGCCATAGTGAAACCCTACCTTAGGAAAAAAAAAAAAAAGTACATACCATATAGCTTTGGGATATAGTTTTTTTTTGGGGGGGGTTGGAGGTAGTTTCTCACTCTAGCCCTGGCTGACCTGGAATTCACTATGTAGTCTCAGGGTGACCTCAAACTCATGGCACTCCTCCTACCTCTGCCTCCCAATATCTTTTGAGGCAAGGTCTTACTCTAGCCCAGGCTGACCTGGAACTTACTCTTTAACCTCAGCCTCCCAAGTGCTGGGATTAAAGTTGTGATCCACCACACAGAGCTTCATTATTACATTTTAAATGTGTTACTCAATAAAACTACAAATCATTCTTCACCTAACTTAATATTGACTTTGCCTTTTAATGTCATCAATTGAAGGAAGTTCCAATAACCACCGTTTTCACTGCCTTGCTCCCAAAACTAATTGTGCCTAGGTAGACACATCCTCAGTCCTCATTTTACCTTCATCTGTCTCAAGACAAGACACCAAAAGCCTACTATAGTAATGAGGAAGTCAACTCTTCAAGTAACTGACCTTTTTCTCTTTCCCTCCCATTGGATTCAGGCTGAGGCAGACCATCCACGTGGCCGCGCTGAACGTCTCTGTGGCTACTGCAGTGGAGACATCTTAACATCACTCCCAGGAGCTCCTGTGGGCCAGCCTTTTACACTATTAGCTGGCAGAAAGACCGAGTCGATTTGATGAAATGTTTTACCCTTCCCCAAAACCCCAGTAGAGAGCAGACTGCTTCCTGTGTGAGCGGGGTTTTACACTGACCTCAGGTGTAGATGACTAATGACATCTCAAAGAACAGCTGCTCATAAGACAGTTATGGGCATTTGAGAGGTACATTTTTTTCTAATTTTATTTTTGATACTTTCATACATGTGTATAATGCGTTTTGGTCATTACCCTCTCTTATCCCCTTATCACTCCACTAAACCTCTTCCTCGTTCCTACTTTCATATCTTTGGGGAACACTGAGTTAAATTGGGGTTGCTTGCATAGATACACACACACACCCCAAAAAAGAACAAGTCTGGGGTCTCTCTTCCCCTACCTTTCTTCTTCCCTCCCTTCATCTCTTCTACCATGTGATGCCTCCCACCGTATTATAGGCCAGCCAGGAAGTCCCTCATAGATGTCAGCACCTTGACCTTGGACTTAGCCTCCAGAACAGTGGGAAATAAATATCTGTTCTTTTCAAATGGCCTAGTCTGTAGCTTCCTGTTGTAGCAGCACAAATGGACTAAGACACACATTGGAAAGTGAGCACATCCCATCAAGAAATAGAATACGAAGCCAGGCATGGTGCACACGCCTTTAATCCCAGCACTCAGGAGGCTGAGAGGATTGCTGTGAGTTCGAGGCCACCCTGGGACTACATAGTGAATTCGAGGTCAGCCTGGGCTAGAGTAAGACCCTACCTCGAAAAAGCAAGAAAAAGAAAAAAAGAAAGAAAAGAAATAGAATATGAACACTGTCCCAGAATCCCCTTCTTCCCACTTTTGGTCATTATCATTATCATCCTCCTCAGGGGAACTAAGACCTTGACCTCTAACACTAATTTTTTTTTTTCTGTTTATGCACTTTGTATAAGTGGAATCATCCTATATTAACTCTTCTGGGTCTGACTTCTTTTGTTCAATATTTCTTGTGAGAATAATTCACTTTATTGTTTTCTCATTCTCTATGCTACACTGTCTTTCATTGTACCACTTTTTAAAGTTTTACTAATTTATTTTGGTTTTTTAAAATCTATTTATTTGAGAGAAAGAGGGAGAGAGATAGAGATAGAGAGAGAGATAATAGGAACGCCATGGCTTTCAGCTACTGCAAACAAACTCCAGACGCATGTGCCCCCTTGTGCACATGTGCGAAATTGCACACTGTGTCACTATGCTTACATGGGAGATTTGAACATGAGCTTTTAGGCTTCACAGGCAAGCGCCTTAACCACTAAGCCATCTCTCCAGCCCTATTTTGTTTTTTTGAGGTAGGGTCTTGCTCTATCTCAGGCTGGCCTGGAATTCATTATGCAGTCTCAGGGTGGCCTTGAACTCATGGTGATCCTCCTACCATGTGCCTTGGTTCACAGGTGACTCTAATACTGACACTAGCTTTCTATCCTACAGTTACCAGATTCACCTGAGACAGTTAATCTCTGTTGTCAAGCTGATTGGATCAGGAATCACGTAAGAGACACACCTCTTGGGCAGATATGTAAATGAGGGAAGAAGAGCCTCCCTCAGGGTGGGCAGTAAAGAGATTCCAGGAAAAAGCAGTGTCTCTTGGCCTGGATGCCCTTGCTGCTGGCTGGTGAGTACACCTAGCTCCTTGCTGCTGTCTTTGTGGCCATTGGACCTTAGCTTCTTCAGCCTTCCAACATGGATTGAGATCATTGGCTCTCCAGAAATCCTCCAGGCCTTCCATGCCAGACAGCTGAGGCATCCAGCCTCATGGACTAAGCACCTATCAGGTTCTTAGATTATGCAGCCTTCAGAGGGCCATTGTTGGCCTGCCCAGCCTGTATTGTGTAAGCCCAGTCCAATGAATCCCCTTTATAAGATGCATTCATTTCATCAGTTCTTTTCCAGTAGAGAAGCCTAGCTAATACACACTGACAAGTGTCTGTCTCTACCTGTCTGGCTCCAGGCTCTCAGCCACACCATGATCCTACCAAATTCCCTCCTAAGGTCCTACTAACTCTTCTAGTTCTCTTCTGTTACCTTGTGTGGACCTTGAGTTTCATTCGCTGTCAGCATTATGTGCAAGAGTAAGTAGGTTCCAAGTGAACACCCACAACTGAAGATGCTGGAGTTTGGGCCACCCTTGTAATTTCCTCCATAGTCTTTTAGAAACTTCCTAATTCAAATGAATCTTCCTAAGTGGCTGCTGTGAGTGTGTTATTAATATATCGCTTAATATGTGGCACATTTTCTTTGTTCATCTAGGCTGATTCCATAACTTGGTGTTGCAGCCAGGTTCGCATTGCTGGCAGAAATCACCCGACCAAGGGCAGCTTGTGGGAAAAAGAGGTTTATTTTGGCTTACAGACTCGAGGGGAAGCTCTATGATGGCAGGGGAAAATGATGGCATGAGCAGAGGGTGGACATCACCCCCTGGTCAACTTAAGGTGGACAATAGCAACAGGAGAGTGTGCCAAACACTGTACAGGGGAAACTCTATAATACCCATAAGCCCACCCCCAACAATATACTGCCTCCAGGAGGCATTAATTCCCAAATCTCCATCAGCTGGGAACTTAGCATTCAGAACGCTTAAGTATATGGGGGACACCTGAATCAAATCTCCACACTTGGCTATTGTGTATAGGGCCACAATAAAATGGACAAGCACTAGGAGTCTCTGTGGTATGTGGACTTAGATTGCTGTGGGTATATCCCCCGGAGTGGTATAACAGGGTCATGTGGTGATTTTGTTTTTTATGTTTTTGAGGAACCTCCATACTGATTTCCATAGTGGCTGCCCTAGTTTACATTCCTACCAGCAGTGTTTAAGTATCCCTTTGCCCTTGTCTTTACTGTTAGTTGTTTTAATAAAAGCCATTTTGATGGGGTAAGATGGAATCTCAATGTAGTTTTGATTTGCATTTTTTTCTGATGGCTAGGGTGTTAAGCGTTTTTTCCATTTATCCATTATCCATCTATACTTCATCTTTTGAGAAGTGTCCATTTGCCAGATGTGGTGGCGCACGGCTTTAATCCCAGCATTCGGGAGGCAGAGGTAAGAGGATCACTATGAGTTCAAGGTCATCCTGAGACCACATAGTGAATTCCAGGTCAGCCTGAGCTAGAGTGAGACCCTACCTCAAAAAAGATAAAAATAAAAATAAAAAAAGAAAAGTGTCCATTTCACTTGTCTGTTTATTAATTAGATTATTTGGGAAGGATAGTGTTTAATTTGGGGGGGGTTCTTTATATATTTTACATCTTAGTCTTTATCAGATGTGTAACTGGTGAAGATGTTCCCCCATTCTGTAGACTCTCCCTTCAACCAGTTGTTTCCTTTGCTCTGCAGAAGCTTTTCAACTTTATGTAATCCCATTTGCCAATCCTTGGAACTGTTTCATGAATTACTGGAGTCCTTTTCAGAAAGTCCTTGTCAATTCCCATACATTGAAGCACTATTCCTGTGTTTTCCTCTGTCAGGTTCAGAGGTTCAGGTCTTACATTAAAGTCTTTGGTCCAATTTTGAACTGATTTTTGTACAGGTTAAGAGATACGGATCTAGTTTTATTTTTCTATATGTGTATATTCTGTTTCTCCAGCACTATTTATTTATTGTTGTTGTTTTTCTTTTTGATGTAGGGTATTGCTCTAGCCCAGGCTGACCTGGAATTCACTATGTCACCTCAGAGTGGCCTCAAACTCATGGCTATCCTCCTACCTCTGCCTCCCAAGTGCAGCACTTTTGATACTTTTGTCAAAAACGAGGTATACCTGTGTGAGTTTATTTCAGGTGCCTTTATTCCCTTCATTTGCATGTACATTTCTGTGCAAGTACCATGTTGCTTTTGCTACTATGTGTATGTTACTTTGTCGTTGCTGGGGAAAAACATCTCACCAGAGCAGCTTAAAGAAGGAAAGAGTTTATTTCAGCTTTGTTTCAAGGGGAAGTTTCATCATGGTGGGGAAAGTGTGGCAGGAGCAGACAGTCAGGGTCACATTATCACATGTGCAGGGAGGAGGTAAAGAAAGAGAGAGAAAGAGAGAGGGAAGACAGCAATCTGGGCAGGGCTGCACCCCTCAAGGCCTGCTCCCAGTGACATGCTTCCTCTAGCAAGACTCCACCTCCTAAAGGTTTCACAACCAACTGGGGATTTAGTATCCAAACACATGAGTGAATGGAGGACATTTTACATTCAAACCACTATACTATGATTCTATAGTATAATTTGAAATCTAGTGCTACAATACCTCCACCACCATTCTTTTAGTTCAGAATGACTTTGGCTACTCATTTTTGCTTTCATACATAGGAAATTTAGAATTTTTTCTATTTTTGCAATGTCACTAGAATTTGGGGATTGCATTCAATCTGTAGATCACTTTCAGTACTATAAACATTTTCACAGTATCAATCCATGAGCATGGGCAATCTTTCCATCTTGTGTCTTCAATTTCTTTCTTCAGTATTCTAAAATTTTTATTATAATTATTACTATTATTGTAAAGGTCTTTCATCTCCTTAACTAGGGAATTTTTTTTTTTTGGAAGAGATTGAGAATAGGATTGCTTTCCCAATTTCTTTGTCAGTATGTTAGTTATTATATACAGAAAAGCTACTTGTTTTTGTATGTTGATTTTGTATCCTACTTTGCTGAAAGTATCAGAGTCAAGAGTTTTCTGGTGGAGTCTTTAAAGAATAGGATAATATCATCTACAAATAGGAATAATTTGACTTCTGTCTTTGTGTAGCCCCTTTATTTATCTTGCCTTATTATTCTGGCTTAGACTTAGCACTAGATTAAATAATAATGGACAGAGTAGACATCCTTGTCTCATTCTGGATTGTAGAGTTAATGCTTTCAGGTTTTTCTCATTATGTATAGTGTTGACAATAGGTTGTCATATATAGTCTTTATTATATGCAGGTATGTTTTCTAGTTTCTTCAGGGATGACAAGGAACCTTAAAAAGTAAAATGAAGCTCAGAATCCAAGGAGCAGGAGACCAGTGATGGGCAAGCAACCAGCTTGCATAGCAGGTTTCTACACTCGGGCCAGATCTCAGCACAGAGCCATCTAGGGTCTTCCTCTATGTCCCACAGAGAGACTGTTCATTCCATAATCCACACTGTTGAGTTCTGAGACACAGGTAACACCCTTGTGGAAATCATCCATTTATTGAGTAAATTTTATTTTATTATTATCATTTTTATTGAGGTAGGGTCTCACTCTAGCCGAGGCTGACCTGGAGCTCACTCTGTAGTCCCAGGCTGGCCTCGAACTCACATCGGTCCTCCTAGCTCTGCCTCCAAAGTGCTGGGATTAAAGGCGTGCGCCACCACACCTGGCTGTTCATTCAGTACATCTTAAATGTGTACCTGCAATGGGGCCAGGCATGATATCAGGAGAGCAAAATGAACCTGCACAGATAGTTCAGGAGACAAACATACCCACTCGTCCATTTATTGGGCAGACTCAAAATGCCAAACACCGGAGCTTCGATAGGAACTTAGATTCTAAATGGAGAGATTCCATAAACAGGCAACTGTAAATAATTCCTTCCAACGTGAGGGGCGTGCTAGGAACAGCACAGAACACAGGATAAGTGAGCACCGAGGGAGGATGCTGCAGGTGGAGAAGAGTTAATGACGCTCCATGAAAACCAGAGAAACTAAAGGGTTAGTAACAGTCCCTACGAGTGCAAGGCCTTGAAGAAACATCAGATGCAGTCAGTCCCAGACGAGCTTGACAGCTCCCGGGATTGATGTACTTCCCTTAACTCAGAAAAGTCTCGAAGGAATAGAAAACCATCTGGGTATCTTCCGTTAGATAATTCTTGCTTTATTTTTTATTTATTTATTTATTTATTTATTTGAGAGAGACAGAGAGAAAGAGGCAGATAGAGAGAGGGAGAGAGAATGGGCGCGCCAGGGCCTCCAGCCACTGCAAACGAACTCCAGACGCGTGTGCCCCCTTGTGCCTCTGGCTAACGTGGGTCCTGGGGAGTCGAGCCTCGAACCGGGGTCCTTAGGCTTCACAGGCAAGCGCTTAACCGCTAAGCCATCTCTCCAGCCCTAATTCTTGCTTTAAAAAGGCCTATTCTGGGCTGGAGAGAGGGCGTAGGGGTTAAGGTACTTGCCTGCAAAGCCAAAGGACCTCGGTTCAATTCCCCAGGACCCACGTAAGCCAGATGTACAAGATGGTGCATGCATCATTGTTTGCAGTGCTGGAGGCCCTTGCACACCCATTCTCTCTCTCTCTCCCCCTTTTTCTCTCTCTCAAATAAATAAATAAATATAAATAAATAGATAATATATATATATTTATATAGTTTAAAAAGGCCTATTCTGAGCAAGGACACAAATAGCTATAGCTCCTTATCTACTTCCCTTGGACCTGCACCTGGTCCTGCACCTGTTTTACCGAGCATCCTCCTTATAAGCTTGAACCCCAGTGTAGCTCAGTGCTTCAGCCTGCATCCCATGGGAAGTTTGCAGCCCCTCACTATGCTTCAATAAACAGTCTCTGTCTGTTGGGATCAAGTCTGGTGTTTTCCTTTGTTTTCTCTTTCACTTTCCTTACAGTGGTCTTGAAAGGCCTCTCGACAGAGGAGATTTTGAGGGAAGACTAAGTCTCCTAGGAACAAGTCTGTGTGCTAACAACACAAGGCAGATGGGATAGAAGAGGAAGTGTCCTTGGTTAGATTCCCTATGAAGAGCTCAAGTAAGACACGTTAGTAAGTCATCCAAATTTTGGTGACACGGTTGTCATCATAATCCAAGTGAGAGACACTAATCTTGAGCCAGGGTTGGAAGGCTCAATGGAGAAGCAAGGGTCGCTGAGTGATTGAATGGGAATCTAAAACTTAACTCTGGGCTGGAGGGATGGCTTAGCGGTTAAAGTGCCTGCTAAACCAAAGGACCCAGGTTTTGATTCCCCAGGACCCATGTTAGCCAGATGCACAAGGGGGCGTACATGTCTGGAGTGAGTTTGCAGTGGCTGGAAGTCCTGGTGTGCCCCTTCTCTCTCTCTCTCTCTCTCTCTCTCTCTCTCTGTTAAATAAATAAATAAATAAAACTTAACTCTCAAGTCCCTGGGGTCTTTAAGATAAGCTCTTGCTGGGGATTTGGGCAGGAGTTCTAACTAAGGAATAACAGCTCAACTGAAGTGCATGGTAAGACCAGACCTAGCAGACTTCAAAGTCTCAACTCCAAGCATTACAGTACACGTAGCAGGGGCATATGTGGCAGCCTGTTGCAGAAAGCAGTCAACGGACAGCTCAGCTGCTATTGCCACAAAGACCCCTGAATAAGAGCCACAAAAAAGTGTCTACTTCACCGTGACTAAGGAAGCCAGAAGGTTGCATTTTACCAAATTTTCCACCCCCAAAATGGTGTGTGGGTGTGTGGTATGCCTACATGCTTGTATGTGACATGTGTATGCAATTGCTTGTGCGTGTGGAGAACAGAAAAGACAACTTTCAGTGTCCTTCCTCAGGAACACCATCCACCTCTTCCCCCTCCCCACCCCCCCATGTAGGTTCTTACTCTATCTCGGACTGATCTGGAATTCACTATGTAGTCTCAGGATGGCCTCGAACTCACAATGAGCCTCCTACATCTGCCTCCTGAGTGCTGGGATTAAAGGTGGGCACCACCATGCCCAGCCCATCCACCTCTTTTTGAGGCAGGGTCTCTCATTGGCCGGGAGCTCACCAATTATGCTAGACTGGCTGGCAAGCCAAGCTTCAGGGATCCAACTGTCCAGTGCTGGAATTACAGGTGTACACCAAACCTCAGGATTTTACATGGATGGTGGGATTTGAACTCGATCTTCATGCTTGCAAAGCAAGCACTTTACACAGTGAAGTATCTGTCCAACCCTCCTCAACGATGTTTATTTTATTTTAGTTTTTTGTTTATTATTTTATTTATTTTTTGTTATTTTTTCGAGGCAGGGTCTCACTCTAGCTCACGCTGACCTGGAATTCACTATGTAATCTCAGGGTGGCCTCGGAACCTCCTACCTCTGCCTCCTGAGTGCTGGGATTAAAGGCGTGCGCCACCACGCCTGGCTTGCTTTTTTTATTTTATTTTATTTTTTAACATAGTGCTTAAAAGGAAAAAGTTCTCATTTACTGTGTGTTGGAAAACTTAACACTACCAAGTTTTGTTTAGTTAGCAGAATTTTCTAAAACTAGATTTCCAAGGGAAGGTAGCCAATATCTCACAAAACATTCATTTTTGAAAAAACAAAAAAAGTTTGTTACTAGTTGTTGGAATCAATTTAAGTTCCATTTAATTTCTACAGTGTGAGCCTACCGTAGGAGGTGGCCAGGACGATGCTTCGCCCTCCTGCGCTGGCTTTTGTTTTTTTTTTGTTTGGTTTGAGTTGCCTGGGTTTAGAGAGCTACTAGGCCACTCTGTGGGTTCACGTGGAAACCACCTCCCGGGGGGTCGAAGGACGTGCCAATTCCGGGTCTTCCAGCGGCCACGCCCTGGGCGGGCGGGACCTGAAGCGCAGGGCCCAGGGGAAAGAGACAGCGGCGGGCGGAGCCCTGGTGGGCGTGGCCCCGGGAGAGGGGCGTTCCCCAGGGCGATGGGCGTGGTCGACGTACGCGTAGGCGTGAGGGTGGGCGGGGCCTGATGCGCCTGCGCAGTTTGCACCACTCAGGGCGGCGTAGGCGACGGGGCTGGAGGAAAGATGGAAGACTACCAGGCAGCGGAGGAGGTAACCGCCCGACGGGGCACGGGAGGGTGGAGATCGAGAGCCCCGGGGCGAGGTGGCGCGGTCCTGCCCGGGGAACCCTAGCCGCCTTCGGCCACAGGAGGAAGGTGCGCCGCCGTCCCCCGCCTGGACGCTGCGGTGGTTCCCGGCGGCGGGCTGGGGGTCCAGGATGCGAACCCCTTCCCGCCTGGGTAGCGGCCGGGGCAGTTAGCCCGGAGGGCACCCGAGCTCGCGGAGTCCGGAAGGATGACATCACTCCGCCCCTTGCTCCTTAGTGCAGAACCCCCCGCCCCGAGGGATGCTCCTGGACCCGTGTTGGGAAGACTGGAGCCTGGACGTTCTAACGCAGGAGTCCAGAGTGGCATGCGTGCATGCGTGACACAAAGCCATCTCCCAGTCCCTTCAAGTCGGGGGGGGGAGAGGCGTCTGGTGTCCAGGCTGTCTGCCAAGTGCGGGCACGTCAATAGAACCTGCCTTTGTCTCAGTGCCACACCTTGTCCCTTCCTCCCCCCTTCCCTTCCTCCCACCCAGGCCACCATGAATGGGTACATTTCTTTTCAGCTTGAGTTCAGGATGTTAATAAGATAACAAGTTCTTGTTGGGGAAGAAAACAGACTCTTACTGCCCCAAGTAGTAGTGTAAAACACGATTATTGGCCAGTCAATAAGATATCTACGGTGAGGGTGTGCACTTAAAATGGCTTTTTCTGGGCTGGAGAGATGGCTTAGCGGTTAAAACGCTTGTCTGCAAAGTCAAAGGACCTAGTTTCCACTCCCCAGGACCCACGTAAGCGAGCTTCACAAGGGGGCGCACGCATCTGGAGTTCATTTGCATGGCTGGAGGCCCTGGTGTGCCCATTCTCTCTCTTTCGCTACCTGCCTATTTCTGTATCTCTCTCTCAAATAAATTTTAAAAAATATTTTTAAAAAATGGCTTGTTCTTCAGGCTAACAAGCTGCTTATTTGCTTCTTGCTGAGTTATCTTTGTTGCAACTCACATAGAATACTGCGTGTTATGCAGCCAATCCAAAATTAAAACTATACTTTAGAAAATATGATTGCAATTTAGTTCAAATGTGGGAAGTTTGAAGCAAAAGAATATGCATTGGTCTTAGTTTCAGTTTTGCTGTAATTTCACAACCCAAACTTTTTGTGAAGGCTGCATTTAAATTTATTTTATTTTATTTGTAAGAGAGAACAAGAAAGAGGCAGTGGGGGCCGAGAAGGGAGGGAGAGAATGGGCACTCCTAGGCCTCCGGCCACTACAAACAAACTCCAGATGCCTGCACCACCTTGTGCATCTGGCTTATGTGGGTACTGAGGTATCAAACCTGGGTCCTTAGGATTTGCAGGCAAGTGAATCCGTTAAGATGGCTTAACAGCTAAGCTATCCATCCATCCCCCCCAAAGTTTTTATGTCAGTGTTTAGATGCTGGTGGCAACCAAGTGAATGATGATGAGAAGCCTTGATTTGAGAGTCTTGCTAGCAAAGAAAAAGTCCCCTCCCTCCGCCTAAATGGTTAACTGTTAACATGGAGTAGAACTTTCAAACAAGGAAAAGAGCCTGGTGAAGAGAATGCCTTTAGTACTGCATCCTGATTTCACCTTTGTGTGTGAACTGGCTAGATGACTCAGACCAGATGGTCAGGGCCTATCTGTAAAGCAAAACAGCTGGCCACAGTGATCATGTTTTGTACAGATGCGGGCTGGGGGAGGACGAGCCTGTGACAGTCTTCTCTTAGGCTTCCCTTTGCCGTCCATTATCCCTGTCAGTCCTTCCCCCTTCCCCCCCCCCCCAAGCTGTCAACCTGAGCCTTTGCTGCATGTCCTCTCACTTCATGGAATTCTCTGGTAGGCGCTGGAACTGTCCAGTGGATTCAGCACAACTGCTCTAGTTTCCATGAAAAGTTCATTAAGATGTGCTTCTGTGTTCTTGATACTCTCAGCATGTGGAAAGTGTGCAGGGAGGGACTTTCCACTAAGGCTTAGGATCACTGGAGTCACTTAGATCCTCTTTCACTGCCTGAAATGACTTGCTTTCAAGATATTCCATGTTTTCATTAACGCAGTGATTCGTTTTATCTCCAAGGATGACTTCCTGGGAGTAGGAAATGAGATGGCTTTGGGATGCCAGCCCTTGTTCATTGTGTTGACAAAGGGGTGTTACTAGTTACAAAACAAACCAGGGGGCTGGAGAGATGGCTTAAGATTTAAGGCACTTGCCTGAGATGCCTAAGGACCCAGGTTCAATTCCCCAGGACCCACATAAGCCAGTTGCACAAAGTGGCACATGCATCTGGAGTTTGTTTGCTGTAGCTAGAGGCCCTGGCACACCCATTCTTTGTCTCTATCTGCCCCTTTCTCTCTCTGTCTCTCAAATAAATAAATAAATAAATACAAATTTTTTAAAAATAAAATCTGAGCAGGGATGTTGCAGTCTGGTTTGCATTGCTGGCAGAAATCACCTGAACAAGAGGAGCTTTTGGGAAAAAAGGATTTATTTTGGCTTACTAAAGGGTCCGCTCCATGATGGCAGGGAAAACGATGGCATGAGCAGAGGGTGGACATCACCCCCTGGCCCACATAAGGTGGACAATAGGAACAGGGGAGTGTGCCAAACACCAGCAAGGGGACACTAGCTATAACACCCATAAGCCTGTCCCCAACAATACACTGCCTCCTGGAGGTGTTAATTCCCAAATCTCCATCAGCTGGGAACCTGGCATTCAGAACACCTGAGTTTATGGGGGACACCTGAATCAAACCACCACAAGGGCCCACAGTGGTCAGCAGCCAGCCAGGCAAGAAGGAAATGTCCTCCCAAGCAGGACTTCACTGCCTTCCTCCCACCAGGACACACTCTGAGGCCTTGGAAGAACGCCGTTCAAGACAGGTCCAGAGCCAGGCACATCCGGGGACTCGGCAGTCACTTGTTGCCATGGGAGGAAGCACATGGGCAGGCAGGTGCTTGACTAATGGTATTTTCAGGTTGGCCTCATACCCATTCAAACCACCATTATGTAAAAGGGTAAGAAAACAACTTGTGACACTTGGTGACTGCTGGCAACCCACCCTCTCAGTTAGCTGATGGTCAGTCCTGACAATGATCCTGAAATAGTGTAGTCATTATATGTTTTTTATTTTTATTTAAAAAAAAATTTTTTTATTTGTTTGAGACAAGGAGAGGCTATAGATAGAATGGGTGCACCAGCGCCCCTAGCCACAGCAAATGACCTCCAGACACATGTGCCATCTTGTGCATCTGGTTTACATGGGTTCTAGGGAATCGAACCTGGGTCCTTAGGCTTCTCAGGCAAGCACCTTCACTGCTAAGCCATCTCCACAGCCCCATTCTAAGTTTTGACTCGTGGTGGCTGCTTATGTGTTAGGCCTCCTGATCTGTGTTAAGAAGTTACCTGTTCACAGTGGATTTGCTTACACTGCTTCAGTTAATTTACATAAAAGTAAATAATAACTCACTAAAGCCTCTGTATTGGGTCATGATTCTAACAGCCAACTGCAGTGGAAGGACAGACATAACTGGTTTGAAGTGTTGGATCGTAGCATGATTTTAACAACACACCTTCAAGTTCATTCCATGTGCTCTGGTCCTGCTTGGCATTCGCTAGCTCTGTGATGACACTCGGGGAGCTACTTCACTTCTCCAGGTCTCTTCATAGTACATCCCTCGGTAGTCAACAGCCTGCCAGGGGGTCTCTGAAGTCTTCATTCTAACGTACGCTGATTGTCTCAGTGTGCATCTATGAATGCAGTGGAGATATTTTTAAATCACACTGACTTCATTTTCTTCTTTACAGACTTCTTTTGTTGTTGATGAAGTAAGCAACATTGTAAAGGAGGTAAGAGGAGACATGCTTGCTTTTGAAGTGTCTGTCAGACATGTATGAGTTCAAGTCTGCCTTGGAATAATCTCAATTATAAAGCTTGTGGGCTTCAGCATTTCAGGAAACATTTTTACTTTATGAATAGGTAAGAATCACTCCCTTTCTGTGCAAATTATATGTATAGAAATCTTATTTTTTTAAAAATTAATACATACTTTTATTTACTTGAGAGAGAAAGAGGCAGAGAGAGAGAGAGAGAGAGAATGGGAGTACCAGGGCCTCCAGCCATTGCAAATGAACTCCAGATATATGCGCCACATTGTGCATCTGGCTTATGTGTGTCTTGGGGGATTGAACTTGGGTCCTTTGGCTTTGCAGGCAAGTGCCTTAACCGCTAAGCCATCTCTCCAGCCCTGCACAGGAAATCTTACATGGCATTACTACTGAAGGTTTCCAAGGCAACAGTCTATATAACCTTTTGGCATAGTTGACTCCTGGCAAGAACAAATGTCTCCAGTGCTGAATGAAGAGGAAGTACTGACAAGAGGAATTGTTACTTTGCTTCAGGAAGGGTTTATTTGAGCCCCTGGTATGAGGGGCTACAGTCCATGGTGGCAGGGAAGTTGGCAGCAGGAGTGTGAAGTGGCTGGTCACACTGTGCCCTCAGTCATGAAACAGATGACTGCTGGTATTCCTCTTGCTTTCTCCTTTTCCCCGTCTCTTCAGTCTAGGACCCCCAGCTCACCAAAAGTTAGTGCTGCCTACATGCAGGGTGGGCCTTCCCTCCCTAAGTTAAACCGCTATGGAAACACCCTCCCAGACATGACTTCTAGGAGACTGCCAGTCCTGTCCGCCTGACAGTGAAGGTTAACCACCATAGGGAGGTTTGGTCCTCATTCGGCAACAAGTACCTAGCAAGGGAGTGGGCTGGGCTGACTGCAGGGGGGCCTGTGGAAGGAAGAGCAGACTTTAGCAGAAGCTGGGACTTGTGCTGAGCAATGCCTGTCACATGGTGCCCAGTGCTTCAAGATTGAAGTATTTGAACAATTAGAACAAGAATTAGAATCTAGACAAAAGAGGAGGACACTCGGCTGTAGACAGCATGGCTCAGGGGCTTGTAATGGGGTGTTAGGAGTTTGTGCAGGAGTTCAAGGAGGCAGGTGGCTGGAAAGGCAGGGCCAGAATGAAGCCAGCTTCCTGCTTGAGTAGGAACAGGATACGATGCTGAAGTCACTGGCTGAATGTCATTAGGGTGCCAATGGAGGTTTCCTAGGTAGTTTTAGATTGACTTTAGTGCCAATTATTGATGTACATGACTGAGTAATGTCAGAGTGATAAAGAACTACAGCTTGTTTTATGAAAAATAGTCAAAAGCAAAGACATTTTCACTTACCATGTACATTATTCGACATCAGACATGATTCTGTGGCTGCTTTGCATGGTGTTAATGGTGTTTCGCGTGGGAAAAGTGGACTTGCTTTGTTAGGAATCTACTCTTGCCTGGTGTTTTGCGTTCACCCTCACTTCGTTACCAGGCAGCAGTAAAGTAAAAGCACACATTGGCAGTCTCCCGTGAAGCAGGAGGGGACAAAACAGTGTCACTTTAACACACAACACCCACCAAAAGTGACTCCCGTGCTCAAGCTATTTTAAGTACTAGGCAGTTGTAATGTGGGCAGGTTTAGGATCAGAGGAAAGAGTGAATTTCAGAGTAAGTGGAGAGGGTTGCTGCAGTTAGAAGTTTGGCTTGAACAAAGCCCCTCCCTCTTTGACAATGGCCAGGCCTAGCAGTACCTTGACCAAAGCAAGGCTGCTCGTCGCCAGCCTGCTGTCCTGGGCCTGGAGTGAGCAGCCACGACAGGATGAGGAAGAACCAGGAACCCTGTCAGCATGACTCACCAAAGCCTGGCCTGAAGGTGGAAGGGGTGTTTTCCTCAAAAGCAGGGTCGCTGGACTCAGGCCCCCCACCCCCCCGCCAGAGACCCTCCTCCTCCCCCACCATTCTGGACTCCACCCCAGGCAGCACGTTCCTTCCCCACAGTGTGCTCCCTGGGTCGCTGAACGGTTGCTTTTCTGTGTGCATCTGAGAGCAGAACATGGTCCTCATTGAAGTTTTCATTTTTATTCTAGTCATAACTATTACAGAAACAGTTGTCAGGCTTCCAGCAGAGCAGGTTAGAAAGGGGGAGAGAGCTTGGCGTGGTGGTGGACGCCTTTAATCCCAGCACTCGGGAGGCAGAGGTAGGAGGATTGCCCTGAGTTTAAGGCCAGCCTGAGACTACAGAGTGAATTCCAGGTCAGCCTAGGTTAGAGCAAGACCCTACCTCAAAACCAAAAAAAGGGGGGTGGAGGGAGTTGAGAAGGGGCTGGAGAGATGGCTTAGCAGTTAAGGCACTTGCCTGCTAAGCCAAAGGACCCAGGTTTGATTCCATAGAACTGACATAAGCCAGATACATCTGGAATTTGTTTACAGCGGCTGGGGCCCCTGACGTGCCCGTTCTCTCTCTCTCTCTCTCTCTCTCTCTCTCTCTCTCTCTCTCTCTCTCCCTCCCTCTCTCCTCCCTCTCTCCCTCCCTCTCT